>JAUTXW010002068.1:12500-385573 GCA_030620095.1 Kuschelorhynchus macadamiae | reverse complement strand
AAGGAAGTATCGTACAGGGTAAGTTAAAACTAATCTAGTTTGTAAAAAATTACAAACATTTTTCAAATCAATTTGGAACATTTCCCATATCTAGCTAACATCTCTTTAATACCTTTAATAAATATTGTATTATTCTAAACACTGTTTAAAAAGTTTTATTTCTTATACTTAATTTTTTTAAGTACCTATATGTCTTAAATTCTCACAAAGAGTTTTTTTATATTTTATTGTTAAAATATACAATTAAAAAATAGTGTAACTTCTGGTAACAAAAATCTTCCTTGTAAAATGTACTAGATGTACCATTTTTGCGGTTTTTGTAAGCATTTTATATTTTTACCTACAAAATGAATACCAACGACTGCCTATATTCTGAACAATATGTAATAACTAAAATTATAAATGCTATATTACTAATGGTACACCAGAAACAACTTAGCATATTGTATTTATGTTCTGATGGATTTACCAAAATAACAAATAAAAAAATCGGTAAATTTTCTTTAACCGGAACTTCCCTGGTTATGATTGTTCTTCTATTTGTTAGGAATAGTGAAGTGGATTCAATTTAGTTCAGTACATAGACTCAGTATATATGTGTTACATATACTGTATTTTCAAGATGCCGAAAGTTGCGAAACGTCGACAATTTAAAAAATTCTTTTGTTTTTTTTACTGGATCCTAAACCCAAATAATAGGTACACCACTCTAACATAACAACAGGAGGATCGTTAAAGAAAACTATTTAGAAACTTAATATCTGGAAAATATTTTCGGAAGAACGGAGTAGGTAAAGACTGATAATGTGGGTTGCACGCAGGATATAGAATCTATATGTGTGTTCTGAAGATGCAACATTAAAGTTGCGCAACGTTGACTATTTAAAAATAGACTTTTGTTTTTTTTTATTGGACCATAACCCCAAATAATATACCACTCTAAAAAAACAAAAAGAGGATTGTTAATGAGAACCGTTTAGAAACTTAATGTCTGGGAAATATTTGCGGACCAACGGAGTGGTTAAAGACTGATAATATGGGTTTCACGCAGGATATAGAATCTATATGTGTCCTGAAGATGCAACAATAAATTTGCGAAACGTCGACTATTTAAAAATAGACTTTTGTTTTTTTACTGGATCCTAACCCCAAATAATATACCACTCTAACATAACAACAAGAAGGTTGTTAACGAAAGCCATTTAGAATGACATAGAAGAGTGATAATATCGGTTTCATGCAGGATACAGACTTTATATGTGCCCTGAAGATGCAATAATAAAGCTGCGAAACGTCGACTATTTAAAAAAGACTTGTTTTTTTCTTTATTGGATTTTAACCCCAAACAATACACCACTCTAACAATTCTTTTTTAACATTGTTCCGCTATATTGGATTTTTATCAAAATATTACCAGGTCATTCCCATACGACCCTTAACTTTTGGTCAAAATTTGAAGTCAACTGGGTAAGTAGTATTTAAGCTATGCCGCGAACTGACAGAGAGACGGACCGATGGATTTGATGAACACATGTTTTTTTGACATCTAGGGATGCTAAAACGTGAAGATATGTAAAACCTGAGACGGTACTTTTTTCACGATTACAAACATTTTATTTGGCCGCCATTTTGTTCTGCCATCTTGAATTAGTCACACAATCTTACTAGTTGATCCCTATTCCACAATTATTTATTGCACACAATTTGAAATCAAATTATTAAGCAGTTTTTTTAGGCTGAATTTTTAAATATTTTATTATGACGCCATTTTCTTCCGCCATCTTGGATTCGTATCAAAATTTTACCGGTTGATTCCAACATAATACTTCATGTTTTTGCAAAGTTTGAGATAAATTTGATAAACAGTTTTCTTAATCTCTTAAATCTTAATTTTTTTACCATTACACTCCTTCGCCATTTTGTTTTGCCATATTGCATTTTCACCAAAATGTTACCATGTTATCATCATATGACCCTTAATTTTTGATCCCGGCGTACTGAATTAATAAGACAGGTTTACTAGTTGATCTCTATACTACAATTAATTATGGCACACAATTTCAAATTAAACCATTAAGTAATTTTTTCAGGCTGAATTTTTAAATATTTTATTCAGCCGCCATTTTGTTCCGCCATCTTGGATTCGTACCATAATTTTACCAGTTGATTCCAACATAATACTAATGTTTTTGCATAATTTGAGATAAATTGGATAAGTAGTTTTTTAATAATAATTTGGTTTCGCCATATGGGATTTTTACCAAAATGTTACCAGCTCATCCCCATATGACCCTTAATTTTTGTCTAAAATTTGAAGTCAATCAGGTAAGTATTTTTTAGCTATGCCGCGAACAGACAGACAGACAGACCGACGGAATTGAGAAAACATGCTTTTCGTCATCTAGGGATCCTAAAACGTGAAAATTTGAAAAAATCTTGGAGGGTGATTTTTTCACGAACACGCAATATTTCCTACCAATTTAAATTATGTACCAAACAAAAAAATACAATTCGGTACACGCATCGCGACAGGAATATTTGGCTAGTATTACAGTTAAAACATTGGCAACGATTTCCTGCCATTATAATAATCGGTGGCGCCACTAGACATCGACTTTTGGGGGTGCTCAAGCCCTGACACTTATAAGATAATATTGATTTGAGGATAAAACCAATTTTAAAGAAACAATGATTTTTTTGTGCATGACATTTTTTCCAAGTCAACAAAGCCATGAAAATTTTCATGTTAGGTTTATCTTATTCTTAACACTACAATGTATACAAAAAAATTAAATAAATTTGCCATATTTTGGCGTTTTTCAAAATACTACCTCTTTTTTATTTAAAATATGTATAATCGGAAAAAAAAAAGAGTCTGCGCCAATGAGTTCAGGAATCTTTTAGTGTTATATTTACCCCAACTATATCTATTTTCAATTTGACTATAATCGATTAGCGTTCTCAAAATATAAAATATGAATGCTTTTGAACCCTTAAAAAACTGAATATCTACGCCTATGGCATTCTAAATCAAAATTGTTAAGATACAGTCCAAGTCTATTTATGGTACAAGTTTAAAACGATTCAAAATTTTACCAGTTCATCCAGTTTTAGCAATATTTGTTTTTACATTTTATTAGGCCGCATTTTTTTGTACGGCTATGATTTAATTATAAACTGTCGATATTGCCTAAATTTTTATGTTTCTTATTAGCTTTTAGACCATCAGATGTATACATATACATATACATATATATATATATATATATATATATATATATATATATATATATATATATATTTTTTTTTTTCTTTGAATAAATTACGAGTTTTAAAGTTAGATAGAATGATGAAACCCGTATATAAAAATTTTAAGGAGTTCAAAAGTTAGCACTTCTGTATAACATAATATACAGGGTCTGGCAAGCGAGACCATATTTCTATGATAACTGAGAATAGAAAAAAAAACTTCATATAAAATATAATAATATATAATATTCAGCGAACTTTATTTTGTGAGGAGCGTTTACTATACAGAGTGGTTCAAAAAAGTTGGGCGTGGTCCAACTTTGCATTTTTGTATTTTTTATTTAATTTTTAGATTCAGCTTGTAATTCTGGATATTTTTTGTGTAACATACTATTATCCTAAATTTAATAGTTTTCGCCAAAATAATACTTGTAACATTTTTTATAGCTTTCTTGCCTTGCTGCAAAATTTACTATTATTATTGGCGCACTCAAGGGAGGTTTTGGGGGGCAACCCCTCCTCTGCCCCTAAATTTATTTGACTATCCTTGTATTTGAGTGAGATGTCAAAATTTCAAATAATACAAAAGAATTCACAGCCAAATTTAAACCAATGTTACGCTTCTCAAAGTTAATAAAAAAAGAATCGAAATACCCCATCTTTACAAAACGCTTTTAAAACGTCCCCGGACATGGTCGAAATCGAATGAAATGTTTCCTTACGTGTCGTCACTGTCTATCACGAAAAGACGTCTTAACTTGAGCCTGTGATAATTAATAATAGTAGGCTAAACATGTGCGTAACTATGGTGGTTGTTCTTTTGTTTGTGTTTACCTATCGCTGTCGAGTATCGAAGTTATCTAGTTTCAAGAGTTGTTTATTTTCTACATTCATAATTAAAAATGAATAATAACCGACAGTTTTCCTTAAACGAACAAACTGATATGATTTTAAATATGGAGAGTGTCGTAGCCAAATTAAATCAGCATAACGTCGATATCAAATGAATTTTCCTGATAAAAGACAACCAAGCTGTCAGGTATTAAGCAAAGTATTGCTTCATTTCAGAATAACCGGTAATAACAAGTAAGAGAAAACAGTTCATAATGAAACCAACGTTATTTTGAGTATAGTGGACAATTTAAATCAAAGTACCTATTCAGTAGCACATGATCTGAATATTTCGCAGAGCACAGTATCCCGAATTATTAGAAAACATAAGTATCATCCTTATCACCTCTGTCTGAATCAAGAACTCCATGGGGATGATTTCCAAAACAGGGTAAATTTTTGAAGAGATCTTCAAACGAGAGTTATTGAAAATATACTATTTTTGAGAAATATTTTATACATCGACGACTTATTTTAAAAGTAATGGAGCTGTTAATAGACACAACATGCACTATTACAGTACTTCAAATCCTTATTGGATGAGAGTTTGGCCTTAAAATATATGGGGCGGAATTTTAGGATCGCAGGTTATTGGACCACATTTTTTTGACGGCACTTTAACGGGCAAAATTTACTTAAATTTTTTAAGAAACAATTTGCCTACATACTTGGAAGAGGTCTCTCTACAGGTTCGACAAGTTATGTGGTACCATCACGACGGGCACCTCCTCATTATTCCCACATTCTTCGCAGTTATTTGGATCAAACTTATCCAAACAAATGGATAGAAAGAAAAGGGAGTATAAACTGGCCGGCAAGATCACCTGATCTTACTCCATGAGATTTTTTCCTTTAGGGATATATCAAAGAACAAGTATATGTAATTCCACCAACTACCATCGAAGATATGAAAACGAGGATTAGAAATGTGTTTTCCAAAATTACTCCTGTAACACTTTTAGATATGATGAAAAATAATCAAAGAAAACTGAGTATCGAACAAAATGGAAACACGTTCGAGCATTTGAGAGTTTAACATTTTGTAATATCCCAATCTATCTAAGCTCCCCCTAGCCCCCCCCCTCTAGTTGCGCCACTGATAATAATAAAAAATGCCATTATATAATAAGAATGTCTTTTAAAACCTGCAATATCTAGCGTCCAGCGACTAATATATTTCTAATGAATAGCAGCCCCGCATGTCCCCGAAATAAGTTAGTGTTAGACGGCATACGATCCGGCTTTTTCTGGATTTCGCGCTCGTAGAATGCGATCCGGGTAGATAAACACTCGCAATCATCGCATCGGCAACCGCGCTGTCTAACCGGCGAGAGTGGAAAAGTCCTTGACAGCCAGACACCACGCAAATTTGAAAAAATATGCTTGGCTTAGTAGTAGCCCTATCTAGTGTTATTTTGTCGAACCAAAAGATGGTCTGATTTCCTTCGAACTTCTGTAGCGTTATATTTTTCTGTGAATATGTTCAGAGCGACCACAGCACTAAGAATTATTTAAGATTAATAATATTTAATGGTAGACATGTTGTGCACCCTATTACCAAAATAACGTAAATGCTAAATAATAATTAGTTTTGTTTAAGTGAATAAATTAAAATTATAATTATATTTAATTAATATTAATTTAATTATAAAATTAAATTAATATTGTTTCACGGTTTTACAGTGTGGTTGTGATTTTTCGTCTGTCAGTCTCTCAAGAGATTATCTCAGAAACCATTTGACTTACCCCCGATTGCACAAAACTTAATTGCTGTTTAGAATAATTAGAATATTTAAGCTGCTTACAGAAAGCGAGCAACTCGCTGTCAAATTTGACATTCCGTTAAACATTCTAAATTTGAATTGAGCTTTCTGCGACCGGCCAATAGAAAGTTAAAATTTTGCATAGTTATACATTTTTTTTACCCTCATATTTTGCAGTATTTGCTCAAAAATATGTGTCCAGTAAGGCAAAACATTTAAGAACTATGAATAAGTATAGTTAATGATATAATAAACGGTTATTTCAGAATTTTAAAGTTATAATAACGTGTAATATGCATTATTAAATAGTTATATAAAATGAAGGGGCTGTTTACAGAAAATCACCTTGGGTTTTAAAATAAAAAATTTAAATCAAATTAAACTAATTTGTGGCATTAAGTTTTAGGTAGTTGAAGATTTTATCCACCCATTTTTCATCATCAACAAAAGGAATTGATATTGAAGAAATACCATTTGATACTTCTTCACCATTAAAGAAGAAGATTTTATTTATGCTTACATTTATATTGTAATTAATAATTACATTTTTTTGTGATCCACTTATTTACTATTGAACTTTTAAAGTTTTAAGTTTACCTTACATTATTATCATATTTTCTCTGTATGTTTTAATTAAACATTGTAAAGCAATATATTTTAATTAAACATTGTAAAGCTTTTTGTATCTGACATTATTTTTATTGTATTTGAACACCTACTTGTAATATTATCAAAATCCTGTATATTGTATTTATACTAGTTTAATAACCAATATCTGTATGAATACCATGTTACAAAGAATGAAAATATATACTAAAATAATTTCTGTGTTTGATTATAGCTTTTCAGTACTTAAAAAAAAATTAATTGGACTATTTTCCCAAGTGCAAATAAAACAAATATCCATATTTATAATTATATTCGGCCTCGTCTCATACATAAAGACATATGTAGTACCTCCGCCTCTGGCCAATACGTCCACAATCTTGAAAGCTAAGCAAAAAAGAATCCCTTCGTACCCTTGCCTAACTCTGCCGATAGTATTCAGTCTTCGTTTTTGTGTTGATACGTTCACGTCGCAAGTGAATCATCGAAATCGATAGTGTAAATTCAGAATTTTTTTTTTGTAGAAAAGCGTAAAAACTATGCCGAAACATAGAAAAAGAAGTCGTAGTCAGTCGGTAGAACGGTCGGGCTTTTATAAATTGTTTAAGAAGTTAAATAATAGGCTTAATAGTCTTGAAGAAAAATGCAACGTTAAGAAAAGTCGTGGTCGTAAAATACGGGCACCTGTACATCGTGTTATCAGTGACAGCGAAAGTGAGATAGACCGTTCTCGGTCTCCATCTCGATCTCGGTCTCGTTCTGTTTGTAGAGAGAGAGAGGTAGACAACTATACGTCTGTGACTTCATCGGATGAGGATAGCAAAGATGATGGTGACACCGTACAGCCTGTGAGAGTTGTTGTTGATTCCGATAGGGAAATAATCAATAATCCTGGTATTATCGCGACGGCGCCTGCGTCTGCTTCAGGGATAAGTGGAACAGCTGATAATGACGGGCACAGGGAAAGTAATAATATTTCAACTCCAATGTTTTGTGAAAAAGGATAAGTCCTAGAAGGGCGCATTGAGGGAGAAGAGTTGTTGCTACCCCCCCCCAAAATTTTTTGTTTAAAAGACACCTATTTTTTGGACAACATTTTTTTTTTTTTTTTATTTTGTTTGTTGTCTAAAACCTACCTGCCTGTTTGTGATAACAGGTATAGGTACCCTCCAGTCTTTCTGTTAGTGATAACGGAATAAATAATATTTTTTTTGTATTACCTGTTTGTGATAGCAGGACACATATTTTCTGTTGTAATGATAACAGATTCCCTATGTGTATATCGTTGTTTTACCTGTTTGTGATAGCAGGATGCATATCCACTTGTGGAAAATGGATTATGTGGCCTTTTCTTTCCCATTACTTGATAATAGTTTTTATTGGTTGTGATATCAATGAATACATTTAAAGAGAATTTAACTACACTGGTTCATTCTCTTGCAGATGAATCCAGAAACAATTTAAATATGGAAATTTTATCCATTTTGGGAGAGGAAGGGGTAGCCAAGAACTCGTATGGAAAACCCATCCATGCAGATATAGCTTTGCGATGGAATAATATTTTAACTGGTGGCCTGGATGACGAAACCAGAAATTGTCTAATTGAAAAATATTTGCCTCCAGAAAATTGTACCTTAATAAATCCACCTTCAATAAACCCCGAGGTAAAAATTGCTATTGCTATCTCGGAAAGTATTTTACGTAGAGATGAAAGGCTAGTGCAGTTACAACAACAGATTGCAGCTAGCTTATCAGCTATCGGTCTGGCCCTTACAAAGATGCGGGAAAAACCAGAAATAGAAGAAAAGAAAGAGCAGATGCAGATATTAAGTGATGCAGGTAGATTATTATCAAATATCCACTATTCGGAGTCACGATCTAGAAGGGACCTTATTGCCCTTAATCTCAACAAGGAGCTAAAGGTTAGTAAACCATGCGGACGCCTGAGACATTTTGTACATAGGTGGCAGAGTTTATTTATAAATAGGACAGTGAGGTCTTATATTAATGGACTGTCAATTCCATTTACCAATAATCCCGTGCAAAAGTTCATTCCCACTGAGAATGGTCTCAAAAAGAAAATTTAATTTTAAAAAAGTTATAAAGGCGCAATATCAGCTGTCAAGAAATGTAAAAAACAATTTATTTCAATTTTTTTTTTTTTTGAACCAAAACCTGATGGGACCTATAGATTAATATTAAATTTAAAAAAAACTTAACTCCTTTGTGGAAAACAAACATTTTAAAATAGAAGATAATAAGGTAGTTGCCCGGCTAATAAGAAAACATTTTTTTATGTGTCGCATTGATTTAAAAGATGCTTATTATCTGGTCCCAGTACGAGAAGCACATCAAAAAATACCTAAGATTTATATTCCAGGATGTAATTTATGAATACAAGTGTCTACCTTTTGGGCTCAGCTGTGCACCTTACATTTTCACAAAAATTTTAAAACCTGTAGTTAGTATGCTAAGAAAAAGGGGGATCCTTTTAGTAGTTTATCTGGATGATTTTTTGATTTTTGGAAAATCATATAATGAATGTAGCAGAAATACAAATTTAGCAATTAAGACTCTAACATATTTAGGTTTTTTAATTAATCATACAAAATGCAGTCTAATACCTAGCAAAATATGTAAATTTTTGGGTTTTATCTATAACTCTTTTTCAATGGAACTATCATTACCAACTGAAAAGCAAGTTAGAATATCTTGTATTTGCAAAAATTTTTTAAAATTAAAAATATTTAAGATTAGAGACTTTGCAGAATTTATTGGCATACTGGTTTCAGCATGCCCAGCGATAAAATATGGGTACTTTCATTTAAAATCCCTAGAACGTTGTAAACATATCGCTTTAAAACAGGCTAAGGGTTGCTATGATGTACGGATGAAAATACCAGAGACGTTATTTTTTGACATTAATTGGTTTATAAATAACATAAATACTTCCAATAATATTAGTTTGTCTAAATTTTGCTTAGAGATATTTTCTGATGCATCAAGATCAGGTTGGGAAGCTTTTTGCAACGGAAAGAGAACGTTGGGATATTGGTCAGATAAAGAACAGGTAGAGCACATAAATTATTTAGAGCTTTTGGCATTGTATTTTGGATTAAAGTGTTTTGTTTCAAAATTATCAAACTGCAATATTTTATGTCGTGTTGACAACACTACAGCTGTAGCCTGTATAAATAAGAAAGGGAGTGTTAGATTTAATAAATTAAATGAAATAACAAGAAAAATTTGGATGTTTTGTGAAAGTAGAAATATTTTAATTTTTGCTAGCTACATAAATACAAAGCATAATATAGAAGCCGATAGGGCCTCTCGTCAGGTGCACAAGGAGACGGAATGGTCTTTATCAGATAAAGCCTTTCAAAACATTGTAAATTGTTTTGGACAACCAGATATTGATATATTTGCTAGTAGGTTGAATAGAAAGTGTCCTATGTTTATATCATGGTTGCGAGACCCAGAGGCACATAAAGTAGATGCCTTTACACTGGATTGGAGCAAACTAAATTTTTATGCGTTCCCACCCTTTTGTATGATTTTAAAGGTGCTTCAAAAGATAATTGAAGATCGAGCGGAAGGGATAGTAGTTGTTCCTCTCTAGGTCTCACAACCATGGTATCCTATTTTTAAGTCAATACTAGTTGGTGAACCATTAATCTTTAATCCTAAAAAATTTTTTACTTACCTTTAATAGGTTACCACACCCCCTTTGGCAGAACCTTACCCTGGTAGCGGGGAGACTATCAGGAGGCCGCTATTGTTAGGAAAGGTGCCTAGAGATTCTTTAGATATATGTTTAAGCTCAATTACACCCGCAACATTAAAGCAATATAATGCTGCCTTAAAGTTATGGTGGGAGTTTAGTATAGCAAATAATTTAAATCCCTTTAAAGTTGAAGTTCCAACTGTCCTAGAGTTTTTAACCACACATTTTAAGAGAGGGGCTTCATATGGAACTCTTAATAATTACAGATCTGCAATTGCACAAATAGCAGGGCCGGACTTGGGGCAAGATTTTAGGTTAAAAAGGTTTTTTAAGGGAGTTTTTGGGAAAAGACCAACCTTGGCTAAATATGAAAATACCTGGGACCCAGGTATTGTTATAAATTATTTAAAAAACTTTAAAAATAGTGAGATTAGTTTGGAAATGCTTACCCAAAAACTAGTAAGTCTGATGGCATTGGCAACGGGACATTTGCGAATTTTTACAATAGACCTTTGATATCCAACCAAGAGTTTGCCCAAACAATTCTTAGTTTGTAAATTAAAATAATAATTAACATAAATAATAATTTGTTCGTTGGAAAGATGTTTGTTATTTGGTTTGTCTTGTTTTTTACCAAAACCTTTATATTATATGTTATGATATTAATTTTTATGTTTTCCTTGTTGTTGTAAGATTAGTGTGTTATAAACTGTTGTGATAAATTACATATTTATTACATTATTATGCTTACATACCCATAAGAAAAATTTTCTTTTTTTTTAGACTGTTGATTTGCATATGTTTTGTTTTATGTTCCTTAATGTTGCATATTAACTTAAAAAATAATAAATATATATATATATTTTTTTTGAAGTAATTAGTTGTTGCAACTTCTTTAAACATCTACATATGTCTTTATTTATGAGACGAGGCCGAATATAATCATAAGATCAAACGAACTTACCAAGTGATGTTCGATCTTGATTATATGAAGGCCTCGTCGAAATAAATAAAGTCCCAACCCAACCCAATTTTTTATATTTAAAAAAAAAAAAAAACCCAAATTGTGTTGCAACAACGACTTTAAACTAGACTGAATACTATCGGCAGAGTTAGGCAAGGGTACGAAGGGATTCTTTTTTGCTTAGCTTTCAAGATTGTGGACGTATTGGCCAGAGGCGGAGGTACTACATATGTCTTTATTTATTTCGACGAGGCCTTCATATAATCAAGATCGAACATCACTTGGTAAGTTCATTTGATCTTATGATTTTCTCTTAATGCTTAACCAGTTCATGTAACTTCATAATATTCGACTAGTAATATAGTCCGAAATATTTCCAAATTGCTTTTAATATGGTTATAAATATTAAAGTAAAATTTTCTTATGCAATTTTGTATTACGCCCTGCAATGTCCAAAAATTACACATTATCTAATTTCGATTTTGTCATTTATTGGCCCAATAAAAATCATACACTGTTGCATAAAACTAAACCAGGGTTTAACAAAATATTGTATTTATACTATTTTAATAACCAATATCTGCTAAACAGCAATTAAGTTTTGTGCAATCGGGGGTAAGTCAAATGGTTTCTGAGATAATTTCTTGAGAGACTGACAGACGAAAAATCACAACCACACTGTAAAACCGTGAAACAATATTAATTTAATTTTATAATTATATTAATATTAATTAAATAACATGTTACTAAGGCTGAAAATGTATACTAAAAATAAACATTTCTGTGTTTGATTATAGGTTTTCAGTACTTAAAAAAAAAGGAAACGAACCATTGTCCGAGTGCAAATAAAAGAATATATAATTTTCTCTTAATGCTTAACCAGTCAAGAAATATTTCCAAATTGATTAATTTTAATATGGTTATAAATATTAAAATAAAAATGCAATTTTGTATTACGCTCTTCAATGTCTAAAAATTATATACATTATCCAATTTCGATTTTATCATTTATTGGCCCAATAAAAATCATACCTGTTGAATAAAACTAAAACAGAGTTTACCAAAATTTTAGTTTTTAATATTCTATAGTATTCTAAACATCTAATTTACTTATGGAATCTGTTGTGCAATCGCAGGAATCAAATATGCTCAAATGTATTGTCAGATTAAAAGTACCTAATACAAAAAAACTCAACATCTTAATATGTATTACTGAATCTGAGCAAAAAGTAAGCATCGGTTCAAATAAATTACCTTAAGTATCTCAAATTGAAAGTTTTTTTAAACTATAACTTGTAACTAGGGTAGAGTGCTGTAAGAGTGCGCGGGCGATAAGAGTGCGCATTTGTGATATTTTGGAACGCACCATCGATTTGCGACTAACTTCAGTTCCTTACTGTCAAATACGATGTTATAACTACGCTAGTAATTTGTGCATCAAAAAATCCAGTTATTAAAGCTTTCAGGTAAGTTTGAAGCATTTACATTGTTTTCTTAAAATATTTTTCCATCCTGTAAACTGCATTGCATTAATATACGTTAGAATAACTCGTACATATTTCACTGTTAATTTAGTTAACCTCTCAGCCAACCATCTAAGGTACGGTTGTTCGTATCTTATAACCGAGATGGCGTTACTGCCTTCGATTTTAATATTCATGCCCGGTCTGTAAGAGTGCGCAAATGAAGGGTTTGTAAGAGTACGCGCGCACTCTTACAAACTGGGCAGGAATGGAATAGTTTTATGTTTAAAAATAACGTAATTTGGTTTGTTACAGAATGTCATCACGAAAGAGAACCTCGCAAAGAACTCTATGCTCGGCCGAAGTTATGGAAGAGGCTCGAAAAAGAGTTGGTGGTGAGAGTAAAAGAAAAGTAGCAGCATCACTTGGTATGGCGGAGAGTACTTTTAGGAAAAGGTTAAAAAGAACAAGTGTCGCTACAAATTTGGGGAGGTTTGATATAACATTGACCAAGGAAATGGAAGAAGAATTAAAAAAATACATAATAGATATAGACAACATGTTCTATGGCTTAACGGCAAAAGCTGTGAGAGGCTTGGCTTATGAGTTTGCCGAAAAAAATAACATATCCCATCGTTTTAATACAACATCGGAAATGGCAGGCAAGGGATGGTTACGGGGATTTATGAAACGAAACAGTGATGTTTCCTTGAGACAACTCACTGCTACAAGTCTTGCAAGAGCTATAGGGTTCAATCGGCCTCAATGTGAGCGATTTTTCAACAATCTTCAGAAACTGATGGAGACATATAGGTTCCCACCACATGCGATTTACAATATGGATGAGTCTGGGTTTTCAACCGTCCCCAATAAACCTCCAAAAGTTCTATCTACAAAGGGCAAAAGATGTGTCAGCAAAATATCTAGTGCTGAGAGAGGTACAAATGTGACTGTTGTCTGCGCAATGAGTGCGAGTGGACAGTTTATACCTCCTACCTTTATATTCCCTAGAAAAAGGATGAAGGCCGAACTTTTAGATGGTGCGCCGCCATCCTCAATTGGAATGGTATCTGACAGCAGCTTTATTAACAGCGAACTTTTCGTTGATTGGGCGACTCATTTTAGGGACCACGCAAAACCCACAAAAGAGCAACCTATATTACTGATCATGGATAATCACACGTCACACTGCTCAATTCAGGCAGTTGATTTTTTCCGAAAAAACAATATTATATCACTGACTCTGCCACCTCATAGCAGCCACCGCATGCAGCCCTTGGACCGGTGCCTTTTTAGTCCATTGAAGAAATTTTATTCAAATGAATGTGAAAAATGGCTCACTAACCATCCAGGTCGTGTAATAACTGTTTATCAGATCGCTTCAATATTTGCACCAGCATACTTTAAAGCGGCAACAATGGTAAATGCTGTTGAAGGATTTAAAGTAACAGGAATATGTCCTCTAAATTCCGACACTATTACTGAGGCTGACTTTATGGCCAGTCACGTCACCGAAAGAGAAAATCCAGCAACTGCAAACTCAGCCACAGCGTCCTCTGCAGAAACCGAGTCGTCAACACACCAATTAGATAGCACAAGTTCTGCTGCAGAATCCGTTGCTATAACTGAGAAAGAATTTGCTACACTTGATAAAGAAAACTGTCCAACTGAAATTGCAGCTGCTGGACCGAAGCTCGATGAATTCATTAAGACCAAACATGATGCTGGTGCCGTATCTGAAACGTCCGCCATTCCATTCTCACCTGGACCATCCTGCTCCGACAATGAATCAACGAAAGCTTCCTTTGTCTCATTGACTTCAATTTCGCCATTCCCAAAATCAGACGCTCCTCGAGCAACAAATCGCAAAAGCAAGAAGTCAGAAATAATCAGCAGCTCACCTTTTAAAGATCAGTTGTTAGAAGAGGAAGAAAAGAAAAAACCGAAACGAAAACCTTTACTTGCTCTTCATGGACCATTTAAGAAACCTAAGGCAAGTCCAAAGAAACCCAAGTCGAATCCTCCAAAGAAAAAAATGTGGAGCTGCCCTCTGTGCCATGAAATATTTAAGGAGCCCATAACTGAAGACTGGATTGAGTGCATAAGATGCGGTGAATGGTGGCATGAAAAATGTACTGCGTATTCTGGCTTAGGGACATATATTTGTGACTTTTGCATGTAAAATTATCTGCGCACTCTTACAAATAATTACGCGCACTCTTACAAACCAGTTATTTTAAGAGTGCGCATTTGCATATTTCTAGTTTTTAGTTAGTTTTTTGTATAATATTAATAATACCTTTGATTTAGTTTTTAAGTTATGTATTTGAAATACCAAAGAGTTTAAATTAAAAAAATGTTAATAGTAATGTTGTTATTTTAGTTTTTAAATGTAAATTAACGCTAAGTGCGCACTCTTACAGCACTCTACCCTACCCATCGTAAATGAATGTTCTTGTACGTACGGTAACATTTCTGTATGTTTCTTCTATCTAATATATGATATACCGATTTACTAAACACATCTCAGTTCAAATATCACAGAAAATGTTATTTATTGCATTTCTCGTTGTTCTTCAAGAATAATCAATCTAAATATGTTAATTTTTAATATGAATGAAAACAATTTAGAATGTGTTTAAGGGCTTATTCTTTCTTTTACTATTTTTTTTTAATTCCGCCTATTTCAAGTCGGAATATGTGTGTATATGTGTAATAATGTCCCCGTTAGAAAGAATCTTAGCATTACCTCATGAGTTTATTTCAAATTGGGAAAATATATAAGTAGTACCTGATCCAACCAGACGAAATACTGAAAATGTCAGTAGAGATGTCCGGCAAAACGAGACGATTGCTTCAAAATAAACAAAAAGTGTATTGGATACAAACAATTTGCCTATAGTATAGGTTAATGCTAATTCTAGTCGTTCAATACTCGAAGGTTTCATAGCATATTACCTTATTACTCATGAAAAACGGTTTAGACTGGTTAACAAATATTTAAGTTTATTGGTAATTATCAACGACATATAAATAAATAGGATAGACTCCATTATTTACATTTAATCAGTCATTAAACTATAGAAAGCGCGTTTGACAGATTTGCTACTCTCGACAGTAAATTTTGGGATTACTGTGCTTAATTCACGAAGATATTGGCAAAACTATTGCTTTTAGGAAAGTTAATATTGCATTTTATTTCTAAAATAACTTGAAATAAGCTAATAACAAACAAACATGGAAAGCTTTTTTTTATCATTTCGTTTTTATTAATTTTGTTTTGCTTAAAGGAATAATATTTGGCACTGTTGCATTTACCCGAGTCATTTCTCACCTTTACTTCAGGCTGCTCCATAGGTAAAATGAATGTGCACCAAGTGTGTATTTATCTCTTTCTTTCTTTGCCTGCTAAAATAGAGTAGACATTTAAGCAATAAACGCTAAGCTGTCAAATCAAAATTAATCGGAGTGGACACTGGTTACAAGCTGTCGTTATCTAAACAAAGACACCACGCTCATCGGTCATGTCAGCCATTAATTTAATATGAAATTCATTCATATTAAATTAATGACATTAAATTCATTCAAATGCGACATCTGTGGAGGGGGTCCTGACTCATTTCGACCTTGCATTGTTGTCTTGTTTTCACAGCGTCTGTTAGATATTTTTATTGTGTTTGTCCTGGATTTTCATGGTTTTTAGTATTTAAATTTACTGTGAGTTATGAGTTACAGTTAAATATAGTAGTGTCTAGGAGAATATGTAAGAAAAAAAGCATGATTTCAACCTGAAAGCCTGTTTACGCCGGTAAGTAACCTTTAACCTTACCTTTATGTCAAATGTGTCTTGCCCAGTGAAGTAGATTCGATAGACGCGTAAGGAAAAATTAAATGCTTTTACAAAACTTCTGATTAAACTGCAGATAAAATTTCAAAATTCTGCTTTTAAAACCTTTTACAGTTTCGTGTAGACTGGCGTACATGTCAGTCGATACCCGGCGAATACCATAAACCCTTTTTTTGAGGCGTGTTTTTGTGCGAACGAACGAAAGTGGTACTTATGGGGAGGGTGCCCAACCACCCGGAATACAATCTTCTAATGGAGAAATTAACCTTAATACATCTGGTGAGTCCTTTCCATATTCCCAGTACGATAATCAAGAGATACCACCACATATCGATTAAATTCGTTATAGTTTGTCAGATAAAGGTCCCTTTTTTGTTTATATTGAGTCGAAAGATAAAAATATAGGCAAACTACATGCTATTTCGGTAGGGCACTACCTAAAACAGGATCCATATATATTTGCTAATAAAACCAACATTACCTCAATAGGGCGAAATAAAATAAAAGTTGAATTTAAAAGTGCAGATGCAGCGAATAAATTAATAAATAATAAAAAATGTATCTTAGACAATAACTTTATTGCTTACATTCCAAGTTTTTTTGTATTACGTAAAGGAATCATAAAACATGTCGATACCTTTTTTAAAGAGGACTATTTACTTAACGAAATAAAACAAGAATATCCAAATGCTACCTCAGTGTACCGTTTTACGCGTAAAATAAATGACATAGTAGTTCCCCGACAAATGATAAGCGTAACTTTCAAATGCACTACATTACCTCAAATTTTACATATAAATTCTGTTGTTTTTCAAATCGAACCTTTTGTATATAAAGTAATTCAATGCGAAAAATGCTTAAGATACGGTCACGTGTCTAACCATTGCAAAGGAAAAGAGAGATGTAAAAATTGTGGTATGTCACATACAGAAAACAATAATGACTGCGAAATGAAATGCGTATTTTGTAAAACGAATGACCACAACACTACTTCAAAAAATTGTCCTGAGTTTAATGACCAAAAAAAAATTAAATCACTTATGGTTCAACATAATATTTCTTTTATAGAAGCTAAACAATTAAAAAATAACCCGTCGTATTTAAATATAACCACACAAAATAGATACCAACCGTTACATAATATTAAGGAATTTCCGCCCTTACCTCAAAATACAAATCAAAGAATAATTTATAAGCCCAAAATACCTCATTTTCAACCTATAAAAGTCCCACAAGAATCCAAAAAGCGTAAAGGTGAATACCTCGATAGGGATAATACCCCTCCTTCTCGAAGAGACTCAGTGTCAAGTAACTCGTCTATACTCCCCAACCCTTACAGGGATGAATTTATGAACTTTAAAGAAAAATTGATCGAAAAAATTTATACAAAAAATTTAATTGAGGATATTTTGAAAACAGATATGATGGATATGACAAACTTAGATAACGACATAAAAACATCCTTCGCAACTTTTTTGAATACATTCTCAGAAAATAGTACTTGAAAATGCATCATCAAACACAAGATAAATTAATATTAATACAGTGGAATTCTAGGTCAATATTCTCAAATAAACACAGTTTTACTAATTTTTTATTATCCAATAAAGATGATATAGCAATGATTTCTGAAACATGGTTAAAACCACAACTATTTTTATCTTTTACAGGTTATAGTGTGGTTCGCTCAGACAGACCTAACGGCAAAGGCGGGGTCGCACTTATCGTGGCCGCCCACCTTAACTATCAAGTTTTGGATTTTAAACCACATGAATTTAAAGTCGAACTTTGTGGAGTCAAACTTTACCTTAATAAAAATATATTTCATATTATATCTCTATATAGGCCTCCCTTAACTAGAGTAACGCCACAAGACTGGAACAATATTTTTTCCCGTTTTAATAATGTAATAATTGGGGGCGACTTTAACGCTCACCATGGAGCTTGGGGATCCCACATAAAAAAATCGTGAAGGCGAAGAACTGTTATCAGCTGTCGAAAACTCTAATCTAATAATCTTAAACGATGGTTCCGCTACTAGAATTAGTCCAAATAACACAAAATCTTGTATAGACATTACCCTAGTTTCATCAAATTTAGGCCACCTTTTTAATTGGTCAACACACCTAGATACACTTGGCTCAGATCACTATCCCATCAAAATGGAAATTAGTATATCTTTCAATTTTAACGATTACGTCTATCCTATAAGAAAATGGAGATTAGACACAGCCAATGGGCCATTATTTTCTAATACTCTAGAAACATGTTTTACTAATATTCCCGAATTAGGTAGTATTGATGAAAAGTTAAGTTATTTTTTAAATTCTCTTAATAAAACGCTATGTATGTCTATGAAACAAAATAAACCATTTATGTCCAAGACCAAAGATAAACCCGTCTGGTGGGATAACGAGTGCCTAACACTGGTTAATAATAGAAAAAAAGCTTTCGAAAACTATAAAAATTCACCTACTCAGTCAAATTTCTTAGAATGTAAAAGGTTAATGGCTCTAACAAAAAGAAATTTTAAAGAAAAAGCTAAATTACACTGGCAAAATTACTGCAGCGCTTTAAATAAAGATACACCAATAAGTAATATCTGGAAAAAAATTAAAAAAATTAAGGGAAGTAGATCTAGTTTTTCTCAAATAAATGAATCTCTCAGAGAATATCCTTATTAATTTATCACCTCCCTCAGTAAACCATAATCCATTTTCACATTGTACTTTTGATTATGTAAACGATCATTTCCTACTAAACAAGTTTACAATTTTAGAATTAGACAAGGCTATAAAAAAAAGAAAAAACACAGCTCCGGGTCAAGATGACATATGTTATCCAATCCTACAAAACCTAGGCTATTTAGCAAAGCTTTTTCTTTTAAAAATATTTAATAATATGTGGCTTCAGGCTTACGTCCCAAGTGATTTAAAAAACAGTGTTGTTATATTATTTCTTAAACCAAATAAAGATCCTTCATGTGCAGAGTCTTATAGACCGATGAATCTAATGTCATGCATAACGAAAACCTATGAAAGGCTAATTAAATTTAGAGTGGAATACTGGTTGTTGTACTATAGGCACATACCTCCAAATCAGTATGGGTTTAAACCTGGTTTCGGTACCACAGAAGCTATCTCACATCTTGTCCTTGACTTACATGCTGGCCTGACAAATAACAAATGTGTAGGAGTTTTATTTGCAGATATAAAAAATGCCTATGAAATTGTTAATCTTAATATACTTTCAGAAAAAATTAGATATATAGGATTTCCTGCAATTGTTATTAAATCTGTCTTAAGCCTTTTCTTAGAAAGAAGCATTACTATACGTTTAAAAAACCAAGTCTTTTTATCTCCAAGAAAAACTTCTCTGGGCATTCCACAGGGTTCCGTCCTATCCCCGCTTTTATTTAATTTATATACCCTAGACCTACATCCCATATGGGATATGCATGTGACCTGCATACAATATGCGGACGATTTTGCCATGTATACCACTGAGGAGAACCTTACACAATCTATTAGTAAACTTAACCATATTACATACTGTTTTAAAAATTGGAACCAAGAAAATGAATTTAACATATCTACAAATAAGACAACGGTTGTGTTTTTTACCCGACGCAGGATAGAAGCACAAAATCGAATAACCTTAAACGGTCTCTCCTTTCCTGTAACAAAATCTTTTAAATATCTCGGAATCATATTAGACACCAAATTACTATGGGCGGAACAAATTACAAATATAGTCAACAAGACGGAAAAAAGTATAAATCTCTTGAGACAGGTGTGTTCCTTTAATTAGGGTGCTGGCCAACAAATCGCTTTACTTTTTTATAGAACCTATATAAGGTCTATTATAGATTATGGTTGTGCAAGTAGTACACATTTAAAAAAAATAGACAGAGTTCGGTATAAAGAACTTCGTATATGTTTGGGTGTTATGAAATCATCAGCAAATGCTGCAATTTTGGGAGAATCACTGGAAGCCCCTCTTTAGTGTAGAAGGGAGTACCTCGCTTCCAAATTTATACTTAAATTATGTATAAAATAGAGAAGCGTGCTCGACAAGATTTATTCTTTGTTTATTTCAAATCTTACTGAACGATATTGGGCCAAAAAAAAACGCACCCCGATAGTAAAGGGCTACGAAGAATTGCGAATGTTTAATTTTATTGAAAGTGGTGAAAACAATACTAAGAGCATATTTGAAATAAACTACCATACCATTTTTGTTACTCCTGAAGTTACCTTTCCGTCATATCCAGAAAATCGAACTTCAACTCAAATACTTTTTAAAGTAATCATATCCAGATACCCCTTAAATTACCTTATTATTTATACTGATGGTTCAAAAACTGAGAACAGCTTAGGTGGAGCTTTCTATTGCCCCTCACCAAATTATCAATGGTATTTTACACTTGATCCAAATTTAAGCATTTTTTCTGCAGAAGCCGGAGCAATCTACTATGCAATCGAATGGGCTTTAACTCAAAATTATAATTATGTCATTATATGCTCTGATTCACAATCAGTTCTTAAAAAGTTATCAAAATTAAACCATATTTTTTTCAATTGCCAATTACAACAACAACATTCAAATGAATTGATAAAATATTTAATTGAAAACAATTTTCTTTTACCTATATGGCTACCTGATATTTTAATAACAAATAATATTGGCTTTTTTGCCTGCTTGTACAACTTCCTTAAAAAAATTGGCTTTGAAATTTAGCATACCTTCAGAGAATTTTTTTCCCACATTTATAACTTTATGCTACTAAAATAGATATTATATCCTAAACCTTTCCTAATGTATATTTCCTTTTTTAGAGGTCTTCCATTGTTTGTCTTGTTTAAAGTCGTCCTGACAGACCCCTGGACGTGAAATGTGTGTCCCCGTCTATATGTGGCTAGGTTTAAATTAAAGCGTGCAATTTAATTTTACCTTCTTTTCAAATTATTGAAAGCTACATGCTTTCACTAAATCTTTACTTATTTCGTGGCTAAAACACATAGTTTGTAAGGCCAAAAACCAGAAACAAAAAAAACCTTTTAATGCTCATAGAGAGTAATAAAGTAGAAGGATAAACATATAATGTGGTTCATTTATGCCCATAAAACACCATGCACTTTATTATGCAATCTATTATATAGTTATTGCTTTTTTTCTTATTGCTAGCATTTAATTTTGTGTTTGGGGCCATTACATTACAAAGAGGCAAAGTGTAGGTTGTTTATCGTGCATTTTTTTCTGCCCTTACAATAAATGTTAAAAATAACTTCAGTTTGGTCGGATCTAGTAATTTTTAAGACTTTTTTTGGTATATACTTGATTTTTCAAGTACAGACAGAAAAGAGAGAACTAAATATAGATTGCGTTTAACGCTCTATCCCTTCTACGCAAACGTGAACGAAATGTCTAAATTTTGGTTCACGTAAAATTAGATGTGATTTCATTAGCGTTCAGCTAACTAATATAAGCTATTTATTTTCTTTTATAAGCTTTGTAGCGTGGCGGTAGGGTTCTCGGCCCGCGTCGTATAGGTGGTGGATTCGAATCTCGACATAGACGAATTCTTGTTTAGTTAATACTATAACATGTTTGTCGCATGGATTATGCTAAAGAATTTAAGTACTTTACAACGCCCAAAATTAATATTCTGTTCTGTTGAAAAGATTGATCACCATTTACCCAAAAGAACTAAATAATGCACGAATTATTTTGTGTCCAGTCATATGAACTTGATGGCTGAGGACTGATTAGATCAAATGCTGCCATAGCTACAAATTAATAGACACTACTCCTCCATTCTAATGGTCATAACCTAATAAGGCTACCTCAAAATGTGATACTGGGATAATTTAGAGAAAACTGTTTTGGTAAGTTTCTTGATTTAAAATTTAAACCCACACTGATATTCATAGTACCGTAAACTTGGGTGACTTTGGTACACTTTTCAACTTTGAACGCTTGTAACTAACATCGGGGTCAACATATTTTCTAGCTCTTGGTCTTATTTTACAGGTCTATAATAACACTTTTAATGCTTAGAGTAACAGTTAGTTTCAGGCTTACGAAATATATTTTTTTTTAAAAAATATTGGTGGCCAGACTATATATTACCATGAAACTACAAAGACAAACAGTTATATGAATGACTTTGGCCACCAAAAAAATATTTCTTTTTAGTTTTGTATATTTTGCATAAAAAGACAACTAAAATATATTAAAAAAACTTATTTTATTTAACAAATCAAAACATAGCGCAAATTTATTCGCAAAAAATAAACTACAGTCCTGTGTGATACAAAGAGAATAAAATAATTATGAATTAAACATGGTGTTACAGATGAACAAAATTTTAAACATATTTTTCAATTTCTGGGATTTTGAAAAAACCTCTTTTAGATGGGGTCGGTGTGTTAATCACCTGCAAAATGTCACTTTTCCATACCAGAGAAAATCATCCTTTGTTGGCCATTTCCACTGAGAGATTCCACTTGAGGTGAGAGATTTTATTTTATATTCGTTTGTCTCTACATTTATTTCCAAAACTTGACCAGGATATATTCTTTTTTCATAAAAAAAACAGAACGAATTTACCAATTTTAATTGCTTGGTCTTCACCATGACTATCTTTCGTTTCGAAATCACTGTCATCGGAATGGTTTGGATCGTCATTTTCTTCAGAGTGAATAGAAATGTCCAATGAAGATTCAGAGTCGCTGGAAATCCTCTCGTTTCTCTTCTTTTGGAAGTTTTTTTCTTGAATTCCGCTAGGGCCAGCTTCTGGGTCTCTGTGAATGTCTATGGTTGAAATACCCATCCCTGCCTTCACGTTAACTTTTTTTTTCCTTGATGTTTTGTCTCCATAATTTGAAAACCTTCTCTCTTCTAAAAGATCAATCACGGAAGCACTGACGTTAAGTTGTATAGTGGGATCGAGATTATTGTTGGTTGGTATTCGATCTAAAACTTTGGCCCTGTTTAGAGGAAAAATTCCTGCTTTTTCGAATCCACTTTTTAGATTGTTTTGTCCAGATTCTAATAAATGTTCTGTTAGTGACTTCAGAAGTCGAGGAAAATGGGATTTAGGTACGGTATTATTTGCTCCAGTCAGTTTATAATTGGTGATAAGTTGTCGCCATTTTATTTTTAATGGCCGAAAGTACGCAATATCTAGTGGCTGCGTAAGATGTGTCGTGTTCGGTGGTAAGCAAATAAACTTTATGTCATGCTGAGAACAAAGATCCAAAACATGCACGCTTAAATGCGATGCAAGATTATCCCCAATCATAATTTTGGTTCCTTCTAAGCGTCTCAAAGCAGGTAAAAGTAAAAATTCGAACCAGTCCTCGAATATAGCGCCCTCAAACCATCCACTTTTTGTACGGTTGTAACGAGTCCCAGCAGGTCCACCTTCCATCCAAGTATCATACAAATTTGTAGCCTTATACACTACGTATGGGGGTAAAACTTCACCACATGCATTTCCACAAAACATTACACTGGTAGATTGTTTAGACCAATTTAATATTCTTTCTGGGTATTTGCAACCCCGTTTGGTGATGACTTTTTTGTTACCGGGGTCATCTGACAAATTTGTCTCATCATAATTCCATATATTTTGTGGTGGAATTCCGTGCAATTCTTTTTCTAAGTTATCAAAATACGAATTTATTATTTCAGGAGAAATAGCAGCTCTAACGGTTTTTATATTTGCAGCAAACCTTTGTGACAGAGTTGGGTGCCTTTTTAAAAAAAGCCTCACTCATTCAGGTCCTGGAAGATTATCTTGAAATTGTCTCGTAACTACACCCTTTCGATCCAAATAACCTTTGACGATTCTTTTCAAATCTAGTGCATCAACAGGGAAACCATATGTAGATGTTAATATAATGTGTGCCTCAATTTTATTTTCTTCCTCCATGGATAAAACCGTCTGCCCACCAGCAGTTTTTTTATGTAAACCTTTGATCTTGTTCTGCAGTGTAGCACGTGGTATTTTGTACCTTTCGGAAGCTCTTCTTTGAGATATTGCTCCTTCGTTAATCAGTCGAACAGCCTCCTCTAAATTCGCCTTGCTATAATTCACGTAATTTCTGCTCCCTGCAACTCTTTTATATCGGCCCATTTTCGTAAACTATCCCCCAAATTAGTAAATGAAATAGGCAACGTTCACATAAGATAACAAACACTCAAAACTCACATAACAGAAGAAACTAAAAAACGTTCAGCATAAACAGCGCGAAAACAAGTAAACAATGCGTCGAAACACGACAGATATGACAGAACGTTAAAAAATAAATCGATTTTACAGATATCTGCAGTGGCCAAAGTCAGGCACCAATCTGTCAAAAAGGTATTGGGAGACTTTGGCCATCCTCTACCGTAGGTACTGATAACTAAATTATTGCAGCTATTAGGTTACAAGATTCCTTAATGTTCGTTAATGTCATGTTTTGAGCGCGACCTCATAGGTGACACCAGGTAACTCGATATGAATAAAGTTTTTAAGGATAGTAAAATTAGTATTTTCAAGAGCGTTTTTTTATACGCTGTAACTAAAAAGTAGAAAAGTTATTTTGCAAATATGGCTAACCTTTATATTTACTAAAGTATACAGAATCATAAAAAAAATGAACTTGCAAATATTTTATGTTTTAATGCACATCTACATTATAATAATAAATTTTGAAAAACGGCCAAAGCCACCCAAGTTTACGGTAACTCGATAGCTAATATAAAATATAATAATTTGATATGTTTTACAAAAACCAAAACACACTCATGTACAATCATATAAACATATGTATATCTGTTTGTAATCTGGGATTATTGACGCATTTTTGTTGTTGATATATGATTTGGGATGTAGAATGTTATAAAAACAAAACCAAAAAACATTTTAATTCCAAAATCGTTTAAATGTTATTTTTACTGGTCTTAACTTTATCTTATATAAGAAAACGTCAATAGCAAAAATAATAGATACAGATATCACATGATCATTGAAAAAAAAACAGTTTTAACTTTAAATATGCATCCTCATATAAGAAGTGTTTTAAAAATGATTAACCAATTTTTGTTAGATTTAAACATATCGAGAGAACATTATATAATAATTTTTCTTGCTTCTTCTCTTCGATGTAAATATTGTTATGTAAATAAAATCATCTTTCCAAATTTTTAGAGATTTCAATGTTCTAGGGTTGCAAGATGCCGAAATCATGTTTATTTCCATTGATAGGTCTGTGTGTTAATTATTCTGTTCGGGACAAACTATTTAATACAGTTCAAATTTTGTGCATGAAATTGAATTGGTAAATCTATAATTTAGTGAAACAAAATGGTGTAAGAACCACTTTTTTGGTTTTTGGTATGCTTTTTTCTTAAATTTTCATTAAAAAGGCTCTGCCTATTTCCCGATGAAGTACCTGTAAATTCGCTTATTGTGAAGAATTTATTTTATTTAAAAAAGAAATTTATTAGATACAATTTATACTTATAACAACAAATAACTTTTAAAATGTGTTATCTGTGTGTGGTAGAATTAAGCAAGAGTGGAGTTCCAGATAAAAGTAAATTTACAATTTAGTTTTTAGAAAGAATTTATGAGTGATAATCAGGTTTGACAAATTTTCAAGTAGACTTCCAAATAAGTCAGAATACATATGAAATAAAGGGTAACAACAAAATTACATTGAGTAAAATAGAACTGGGTGTTTTTGTTACAATTTTTTCATGTTATTACCTAATTTTTATTACACTGCTATTAAATTGCTCTTTCAGTAGATACGTCTCTTTCCCCTTGTTCTTGATACCTTTAACCTTCAAAAATGGAGAAAAACTTTGTCATAACATTGGTTTTGTGGCCCAGCCATTTTTTCCCTTTCCATTGTATTTTTAAAAATAAAGGTATCAAATTCTGTACGTTTAGAATCACGAGAAGGAGCCCTACCTATTGAAAGTAAAATGTTCAGGTGTGTAAATTTTCAAAGATCTTTTTTTAAATGAGACACTTTCTAAATTGCTCTTTCAGTATTAAAAAATGCAAGTTAAATTAATATCTCTAATAAGTTAGAGCAGATCGTAATTTGGAAAAGTTAAAATGATCACGCTGGGTGGTACAGTGTAAAGGACTAAAATTTTGCTAGCCATAGGCAAATATAGATGTATTGCTTCTTGTACGATTTCAAGTAGTAGCCAATAGTTTGGAACGCCAAAAGTTGAGAAGTAGTTTTATTTGATAAAGCATAACTTTATTATATAAAAAATTTAAATTTTTTGTTGATGTATGTAAAGTATTTTTTAAATTATTTCTTTGTTTAATACCTGTCTAAGTCATAGTAAGTTTTTATATCATGTTTAATGAAAACAACATGATTAGATATGTAAATTGATCAAAAACTTTTTATGCAACACTTAATCTTCCAACCTGTTGGTTTTTAAAATGTATTTATTTATTTATTTATTTATTTATTTATTGTTAAGTACGTTACAGATTAAAAGATCCAAGTAGTACTATAAAATGTCCTAGACTACAGAACAAAAAGAAAACAAATAGAGTAAAATGACAAAGCACAGGTCAAAAGGTTAACAGGATAATAATTGTTTTAATCCAGCAAGACTAACAAAGAACAAGTCTATGTTAAAGAAGTAGACATTATATGTATACACAAGGCGGTCCGCAATGTAATTTGTTCTGTGTCTTCTTTGAAAAAATAGCTCTTGTTGTCGCGTTCGTCGGGAAGGAATTCGAAGATAGATCTCTGTTAGAATTTCTTCACAGTCCATTTGACCTCTTAGCAATTTAAAAAGAAAAAGAAAAGATTGGCCTTTTCGGCGATCTTCAAGCGATTTAAGCCCACACAGCTGAAGTCTTGTAGGGTATATAGTTATAGGTATTCGTCAATATCTCCTCTTTACCCTATAGTGCAATCATATTGTGTGTAGCATTATAGAGTTTCCTGAAATGAATAAATTTACTTATTCATTATTCCTTGTAATAGGAAAATTTTCTATTTATTAGGTCATAGATCTGAATGTAAATAATTTGTTTTGCTTTTGTTAAGTGGGCAGTATGTTAGTTGAATTTATAATGATGTGATTTTAAATAAGCTATAGGGTTTTGTTTAGTTTTTTTAGGTAATTATATATTTAATCCCAATGTTTTTAAGGCCCATATTTATTTATTATTATCTGAAAGGCTGTCTATATTAAAAGAAATTCTATATTTTCTGTGATTAATCAGTATTATGTATGTATCTATCCTTATTCCTCATAGTCTCGTTTTTTTTCTGGGTGAGCTCTAGAACATTATTGTACATACAATTTTTGTATAGGTTTGGTATCTACATGTCAGAAATCGTATACAAGGTTACTTTAATGTTTATTTCACTCTGTCCTGTAACGTTTGGGAGTGTAAGTGGGCATATATGTATTTCATAATCAGACCTTTATTGATATTATAAAAAGCATTTAAAAGGGCTGTATGTAGTATGCCAGGTATCTTTTACGCCGAGTCCTTTCATAACAGAAATCAGGGGCAATTCTGAGTTAAAATCAGCTTCCTTACAGTTAAACCGATCAGAAAAAGCTAGCTAAGACCAATTATGTCACTTGTATCGGGACTAAGTATGGTGTTAACTTACAGGTTCCCTTTACATTAAAAACAATAATTTGGAAATCATCCCCCTAGTTTTCGGACAGCAAGGGTTTAAAAATCTGAACGGGACTCTGAAGTCAATTGTTACCCAATCGTTCTCTTCAGAAAAGTACAAATTTATGTAGAAAAGAAATCTTGACGATAAACGAGATTTGCACTGAATTTTGTTAATTAGGAGTTGTAATGTCCGTAAGACGTAGATGTCATTTAATTATTTTTTAAGTTTTTCTCTCCGGTGGTTAAACTGAACTAATATTGATATATCACAACACAGGACTTTACTGTATTTAGAGTAATATGTACTATATCATAACCTTTGAAATTAATTGTTATTTAATTCTTCCTTTTCTTTATTAAAAAATATGTCTTATTTATGATTTCATAAAATCAGTTATGCTTCCATTATACAAAGTTTGTGAAGCATTCGGTTAAAAGAAAATTTTCCTTTGCAAGATTTTCATGGTTTTTTAATTTTCACTTTGTTTTGAACTTCCCATGCGACATATTTATCGTAAGAGACCTTAATTTTTACAAAGAAAAACTTCAGTATTATAATAATATTTTTTGTAAGTTCAACATTTTTTAATTTAAAATCGCTTATATTTATTTTACATTAAACTCCCAAAATCATACTGATGGCAATTTATTTAAACCAGGAAACCAACTGCATTTTTATTGCAATAAGTGATAACAGTATGAGGTGAAAAAGTACCTGCAGTTGGATTTTACAACCGGTTATATTAAAAAGATGGCGCCCACTGACAGTAAAAAAAAGTCTTTTGTTTATAAACTTTAATTGCACACTACGGAAAAACCCTTGCTTTAAAATGAAACGACCACGGATTAGCAACCACTATTTGAAAAGTAAACTGTGAAATTTCTGTAGGGGTGGTCAGAAATAGCTAGGCGACTAAATGGTCCCGAGAAGGACCAAAATCGTATGGATGTAGCCATAGTTTAAATGTTTACACAAACTTATTATTGGAATATATCTGACTATAAGCGGGGCTTACTGTAGTAATACCATTCTTGTACAAGGGAAATATTCTTATCTCTAGGACACTTTTATTTACAAGCTCTCTCGGCTTGTCAGATTGATATTTTTTTGCATGTATGTGCTTAAAATTTAATAAATGTATTATATCGTATATTAATTATTTGTGTATATTAATTTCTTCAGCATATATTATCCCATTGGATAAGTAATAAATTATATTGTTTGAATTCCTTGTTTTTCTTTTCAATCTGTTTCAGTTCCTAGATTAGTTGAAATAGACTTATGAGAATAAAAAGTGCAGGTAATCCTTATTTGCTTTTCTGGTGTAGAATATTAAGTATATAATATTCTGTTAAGCGAACAGACCTAATTAAGATTATTGACATGGGCAACTTCAAACCATATAAAGTTCTCACAAAACGACGAGTGTAAAATCGGGCACGAAAATCTCATTAATTTCAATAACAGATTATTTTTCACCGCTAATACAAAAAATTAAATTTATTTTAAAACTAATATATGTCATTCCCGCAAACTAATAGAGCGACATAATTGCTAGCATTCAAACTCTAAAAGCTAGCGTGAGAACTTCAGATGTTAACTTCATAAAAAAGAGGAAAATCAAATTTGATTTAAAAAGACAGCCTAAACTCTTATGATAAAACAGAAAAATTCTTAAAACTGAATTTGCTGTAAAAAACTACTCCACTGGTGAGTCAGGTCGTGATACTGGGACCCTTGTTGTCATTTACTCTATACTTTGTTTATGAGATCAGTCCATCTTAGTTCCACTCATGCAAAATCTGTCAAACAATGACTGATCTGTTTTTTGAGCGGTTCCTTAGGGGAATGCTGAGTCTATCCATTTTATACGTCATTGGTAATTATAGTAAAGGTTTGCCATAAAAAATATTAAATTTTGGTTTTTTTTGTGTATCTCGTTATATGTTGGTTTATATCCTAAAACAAAACATCGAAAGTTACTATCAAAACCTATTAAATCAATTGAAGATTGTATCCACCATTTTTTGAATATTGTGGAATAGCGTTTACTTACATAAAACCAAGTCGGAAACTAAGAACCTCTAAAATTCATATATATATATATATATATATATATATATATATATATATATATATATATATATATATATATATATATATATATATATATATATATATATATATATATATATATATATATATATATATATATTTGTTGTTATGTTATATATATATATATATATATAAAAAAACCAAAGGCTATATATATATATATATATATATATATATATATATATATATATTTCCTAACCCCAAATAATATACCTCATAACATACAACAAGAAAATTATTAATGAAAACCATTTAGAAATTTTTTTTGTGTATCTCGTTATATGTTGGTTTATATCCTAAAACAAAACATCGATTATATCAAAACCTATTAAATCAATAAGATTATATATTTTTTGAATATTGTGGAATATTTACTTACATAAAACCAAGTATAAGAACCTCTAAAATTCATATATATATATATATATATATATATATATATATATATATATTTATATATATATATATATATATATATATATATATATATATATATATATATATATATATATATATATATATATATATATATATATATATTTGTTGTTATGTTAGAGTGATGTACTAGTGATAGGATCCAGTAAAAAAACCAAAGGCTATATTTTAAATTGCCGACGTATACATTTTATATCCTTCATGAAGCCCATATTAGTTTTTACCTACTCCATTGGTCCGCAGATATTTCCTAACCCCAAATAATATACCTCACTAACATACAACAAGAAAATCGTTAATGAAAACCATTTAGAAATTCAATATCTGGGAAATATGGGTATCATGCAGGATATAAAATTTGTGTCCTAAGGATGCAACAATAAAATTGCGAAACGTCGATAATAAAAAAATACATTTGTTTTTTTTACTGGATCCTAACCAAAACCATTTAGAAACCTAATATCTGAGAAATATCTTCGGTCCAAATTTGTAGGTAAAACTGAAAATATGTGTTTCATGCAGGATATAGAATCTATATATGTATTCTGAAGATGCAACAATGAAGTTTCGATACGTCGGCAATTTAAAAAAGTCATTTGTTATTTTACTGGATCCTAACCCCAAAAAATACACCACTCTAACATGAAAACAAGAGGATCGGTAACGAAAACCATTTAGAAACTTAATATCTGGGAAATATCTGCGGACAAACGGAATATGTAAAGACATAACATGGATTTCATGCTGGATGTGTCCTGAAGATGCAACAATAAAGTTGCCCAACTTCGACTATTTAAAAATAGTCTTTTGTTTTTGTTACTGGATCCTAACCCCAAATAATACATCACACAATAACAACAAAAGGATTGTTTACGAAAACCATTTAGAAACTTAATATCTGGGTAATATATGCGGAACAACGGTGTAAAAGTACTAATAATATGGGTTTCATGCAGGATATAAGATCTATATATGTGTCCTGAGGATGCAACAATTAAGTTGCGAATGGTCGATAATTTAAAAAAATACTTGTTTTTTTTACTTATATTAACCAAATAATACATCACTCTAACAAACATTTTTTAACGTTGTTCTGCCATATTGCATTTTTACAAAATTATTATCAGGGCATCCCCATATGAGCCTTAATTCTTGGTCAACAGGGTTACTAGTATTTAAGCTGTGTCGTGAAGTGACACACAGACGGACCGACGGAATTGATAAAACATGTTTTTTTGGCATCTAAATAAATCCTGAGGGGGTGATTTTCTTCACGATTACAAAAGTTTTATTTCGCAGCAATTTTGTTCCGCCATCTTGAATTCGTAACACAATTTTACTAGTTGAGCCCTATACCACAATTAGTTATGGCAAACAATTTAAAATCACTCAATTAAGCAGTTTTTTCAGGCTGAATTTTTAAATATTTGATTGATTTCAACATAATACTTGATGTTTTTGCAAAATTTGAGACAAAATGGATGAATAGTTTTTTAATAATAATTCTTTTAACATTTCACTAGGCCGCCATTTTGGATTTTTACCAAGATATTACCAGGTTGATAAAAATTTGAAGTCAATCGGGTAAGTAGTCTTTAAGCTATTCCGCGTCCTGACAGACAGACATACCGACAGACGGACCGACGGAATTGATAAAACATATTTTTTTGGCATCTAGAGGCGCTAAAATGTAAAGACGTATAAAACCGGAAAGGATGATTTTTTCACAATTACATACTTTTTATTTGGCCGGCATTTTGTTCAGGCACCATAATAATTCTTTTAACATTTCACTAGGCCGCCTTATTAGATTTTTACCAAAATGTTACCAGGTAATCCCCACATGACCCTTAATTTTTGACTAACATTTGAAGTCAATCGGATGTAGTTTTTTAGCTACGCCGGGAACAGACAGACAGACCTACGGAATTGAAAAAACATGTTTTTCGTCATCTAGGGACCCTGAACCGTGGAGATCTGAAAAAATCTCGGAGAGTGATTTTTTCACGAATACAATACTTCCCTTTTACGATGGAAGTAAAAATAAAATTGGACTTTATCTAAGGTCTGAGAATTATTTAAATTCGCGCCATCATTTAAAATTGGTGCCAATAAATCTTCACGAGTATGTACAGGAGTCTTATAAATTTCTGTTTTAAAAGCACCCCGCAAAAAATAATCGCACGTATTTAAATCGTGAGAATGTGGTGGCCATGTTACTCCTGCATCATTGCCTCTTCCAATCCACCTGTTGCGATATTGGTTATGCAGATATTGCCCAACAGCAGCGGAAAATGGTATATACCATAATTGTTGCCGAAGCAAAAGGTGCACATTTTCTAGAAGAATAGGCAGCGTATTTTGCAATTATTTTCATCTAATCTGGATAAGATAGCAATCAATAATACCTGCCCGTACTTTTATTCTAAACTCGTGCTGATTCGTTCTGCAGGTTAGTGACTTCAGATCTTGTAAAGCACGCCTCTTCGGTAAACAAAGTTTTTCTGTTAAAATGTGGATCACGAATTCTTTTGTTTTGAATAAGTTGGCAAAATGTGTTGCGCATGAGAGAATTAATGGATAAAAATTCCTGAACTTTTTGTACGTGATACGGATGTAGTAATTGCTCTTTTAAAATATCGTGTACACTAGTTTTAGGAGTTGCCACTTACGTTCTACTCGCCGAACACTGACACTCGGTTCTTATTCAACCATTTCCAAAACTTCCTCTTCATTTTCGACTGTTCGAGTTCGCCTACGACCCCTGCTTTGAAAATTTTTTTCAAAGCTGCCCGTTTTCCGAAGATGGCGTTCAATATTGCCAAATGTTTGGTGATTTGGCACTGAACGGTTTGGATATTTCTTCATGTATACCCTTTGACACTTTGTCGCACAAAACCTTGGCAAAACCCGTACACCAAGAGCATATCAACATTCTCGGAGTTAGTTTAGTTTTGCATATTAAGTGGTAACTAGAGATTCGAAATTAAAATTAAATTTGCAGCGTATGACATATCATAAAATGTCATTGTAACGAAAACTGGTGCGATAATTAATAACAATAAAATTATTATTAGTATATGCAAGTAACTGAAAAACAATTTTTTTGGAAAACCGCTCACTCATTCTACGAAAAAATTTCAAGAAGGAAAAAAAAATTTTTTGTCATAAAGTTGATGGCGTAAAAAATCAGAACGTACCATTAGAAAAACGTCATTTTATAGTATTACACCATACACCAAAATTCGTTAAAATCAATTAGCATGTTTGTTTTTCAATTACTTGCTTACACTAATAATAATTTTAATATTATTATTAATTATTGCACCAGTTTTCGTTACCATGACACTTAATATTTTGACATACGTTGACAAGTTGGGTCTGTTTAAGAATATTAGACTTATAATTTTTAATTTAGAATCTCTGTTTACCACTTAACATGCAAAACTATACTAACTCCGAGAAAGTTGATATGCTCCTGTTGTACGAGTTTTGCCCATTTAGCAATATTGAACGCCGTCTTGGGAAAACGGGCAGCTTTGAGAGAAATTTTCAAGGCATGGGTTGTAGGCGAACAACTCGAACTGACGAAATTGAAGAGGTCATTTTGGAAATGGTTAAAGAAGAACCTAATGTCATTGTCACACGCGTAGAACGTGAGTTGGGAATTCTTAAAACTAGGGTACACGATATTTTAAAGGAGCAGTTATTACATCTGCATAATGTCCAAAAAGTTCAGGAACTTTTAGCGATTGATCCTCCCAGGCCATTCACATTTTGCCAATTTATTCAAAACAAAAATATTCGTGATCCACATTTTAGCAGAAAAAATGTTGTTTACTGACAAGGTGTGCTTTACGAGATTTGGAGTCACTAAATTATTACTATTACATAGAGCTTAGAATTACCTTTTCAATGACAGTTCACACGTTATAATTTTTTTCAAAATGGCGGACCAGGAAGCGCTTTTTCAAAATTCAATATGGCGGTCGTTTCCCGATACCGATGAAATTTTTGTTTAACAAATTATTAAAATATTAAACAAAATCGGGTTTTTAATGGATTTTAATCAAATTTAAAATCAAATTTTTAATTTACCACAAAATGGGATAAGTTTAATTTTTTCTCTAAAATGTGAACTTTTTCTTAAATTTTCTCAAAGATTTTAAATAGAAAGTTGTATTTATTAAATATTAGTATTAAAGTATATCTTATTAGCTACACGAAACCGCATAACAAGCCGTATTTTTGCTTTTTGTTTCAGAAAAAATTGACAAAACCTTGCCGATATACATTTTTCTTAATACATAACATGAAACAAACACACACATATTATTAATCAGAAAATCCTGGAATATTTTTTATTGTTTATTGATAAGTAATTTTGTATTATTTTGACATTTTATGACTGTTGTCTTATTTTAGGAAAGCGAGAAAAAATCACAAGTAGTATTAATTTTATTTTACCGGTAGATACGGTGCAGTAACATGAAAGATGACTTAACTAAGATAAGTAGGCCTTGGAAACAATTGCATAGGGATGCCATTATAATTTTCATTAAATTTAACCAGAAACGTCAAAAGTACTGTTTTGTATCGACATTTCTGATAACTTTCGTTACATTTTTACACTGAGAAGTGGTTCTAGTTAGTTTTAAAAATAAATATTAGGGGACGGCGGGGGAATACCGCGCAGCGGGGCAATACCGCTCTTTTAGCTGTACGGGTGGTGGGGCTAAAGAGTTGACGTCGGAACACATATATACTACCGGACTGAAATGGCAACTGCGTTTGATCGACTCGCCGTCCGTTAGAATTATTCAGTTGTGCACAGAAAGTCAAAGTGTGATGTTGCGTGTGTTTCTTATAATTTTGTCGTGTTAGAAAATATGCGAGGTAAGTGGTAATTTAAAAACAATCTAAATTACGTTTGTGCCAATATTTTCCTGCATTCATCAGCTATATTTTAACCTATGTGTTTTTTAATTTATTTGATAAATAGCGACATTATATAAGGAAAATAAAGTCAAGGACGATATGGGGCATTATCGCGCAGGAGTGCGCGATATTGCCCCACATTGATTTTAATAGTAAAATGTGGTTTTCATTTCAGATGGTTCGAAAATACAAGCGAAAGTCCCAACGCCAGAATTGGTCCATTGACCAACTCAATAATGCTATAACTGCAATTCGTTCAGGAGCTAAAATACGTGCAGCAGCTAGGAATTATAATATTCCTGAATCTACTCTGCGAGATCATTTAAAACAACGAGGCAATGATGGTCAAGCTCCAACTGGTCCAACTCCTAATTTAACGATCATCAATATGGGAAGGAAACCACTATTCACAAAACAACAAGAGCAAGAGTTAGCAGATCATGTTGTCAAACTGGCCAAATTGTTTTATGGGGTAACGCCTCGTGAGTTGAGGCGAATTGCTTTTGACTTTGCGGAAGCAAATCATTTAAAACATACGTTTAACAGGGAAATGAAGATTGCTGGGAAAGATTGGTTGAGCGGATTTTTAAGAAGAAATCCGGAAATAAGTCTTCGTCAGCCAGAGGGCACCAGTATAAATCGAATATCGTCATTTAACGCTGAGGCTGTTGGACGCTTTTTCAAAAATCTTGAAGATGTTTTAAGCAAGTATCAGTTCAGGGAAGATAGAATCTTTAATGTTGATGAGTCTGGTATAACTACTGTCCAGAAGAAGTCCGGCAAAGTATATGCCAAAAAGGGACAAAAACAAGTTGGAGTTGCGATTTCAGCAGAACGAGGACAGACCATCACCATCTTGTGTGCCGTTAGTGCAGCTGGTTCCTACGTCCCTCCTATGATCATTTATCCGAGAAAGCGTATGTCACCACAATTGGAGAAAGACGGTCCCATTGGCTGCATTTATTCATGTTCTGATAACGGTTGGTCGAATGATGTGTTATTTTTAAAATGGTTAAGGCATTTTCAGAGCCATGTAAAAGCTACGGCGACTGAGCCGATTTTGCTTATTTTAGACAACCATGCAAGTCACATATCATTACAAATTTACGAATTCTGCAGAGAAAATCACATCGTGCTTCTTACCATTCCACCTCATACCTCAAACCACCTTCAACCCCTTGACTTAACATTTTTTGGACCTCTTAAAAAAGCTCTATTTGCTGTTTATGACTCTCACATGATTTCAACTGCCCACGAAAAGATCACAGTATACGATGTTGCTCGTTTATTCAATCAGGCGTATGTGAAGGTAGCAACCATGGATAAAGGAATCTCAGGATTTAGAGCCGCTGGAATATCCCCCTTTAACCCTAATAAATTTACAGAAGAAGATTTTGCACCAGCAGAGGAATTTCGAGAACTTGTTTTGCACTCAGAATCAGGAGCAAAATTAGAGAGCAACCTTAATCTAGATTTTCGTCAGATACCGTCAACATCCGGAACAAATCTACAATTGACTTCTTCCGCTGCTGCTCTAGATTCTTTACCCTCCTGTTCGTTTGTTAAAGTATCAGAAGTCGCACCAATTCCAAAAAAAATAGTTAAGGCATCTAGGACCAAAAGATCGACATCAAACAAACAAAAATCAGAAATTTGGACTTCTACCCCAATAAAAGCTACACTTCTTGAGAAACAAGCCAAACGAGACAAAAAAATCGACAAGGAAAATCAAAAAGGAAAGCAAAAAGTGAATTGTAAAGCTGGAAAACAACGTGAACAGACTGGGATTAAAAGAAAACGTGTTGAAAAAGAAATGTCGGAAAGTGAGTCTGATTTATCGGTAGAAATGGATATGTGTCAAGACAGTGATTCGGATCTTGATGAATTTGCTCTGTGTCAAGAACCTCCCATGGTCGACGAAACATGCGTGGTTTGCGGCGAATTTGAAAAAAATAGAGAGCTTTGGTACCGCTGCGTCAAATGTGCTGCATGAGCACATGCAGAATGCAGTGGTTGGGAATCAGCAAATGGTTATACGTGTGATGAATGCAGCGAACTAAATCAGAAGAAAGAGGAAGCAAAGCGACGTGTATTTTAACCATTATTATTTACTTTAATATTATCATAGTTTCATTTAATTTTCTCTTTTTTTATTTCCTGACCTCAGAACAGATGCGCGATTTTACCCCACCTGATGCGCGAAATTGCCCCTCCTGATGCGTGAAATTGCCCCACCGGGCGGGGCAATACCGCGAAAAGCAGTAGTTGCATATTTTAAGTTTTTTTAGGTATTGCATCCAATATTTGAAATCACAAATAAGTTACGCTAAACTAAACACACGTAAGAACTATTTGCCAAGTTCGTAACCCCTTACTCTAAAAAATATAATTTTATTAAATTATTTTGCTTATGTGCGCGGTATTCCCCCGTTCTACCCTATGGTTTATTCAAGAGAACATCAAATTGACATGCTCCTTATTTATGGGGAATGTCGCAAAAATTCAAGGGACACAGAGAGATTATACCAGGAACGCTTTCCGAATCGTGACGCTCCTTCACATGCATATTATCCTTGGCTAGTACAACATTTAAAAAATGAAAATAATGGTGGTGTCCATGCTAATGGCAATGATGGTTTCGTAGTAAGCGAAGAAGTGGAAACAAACGTTTTAGCGTACATCGAGTATGACCGTACAGCTTCCCTTCGTGAATTAGGCAAACAATGCAATACGTCCCATGAAAGCGCCAGAAAAATTTTAAAGAAACACGGGTTTAAATCGTTTAAGTATCAAATTCACCACCACCTATTTGAAAATGACTTCCAAAGCCGACTTATTTATTGCAATTGGTTTTTAGATAATTATAGAATAAGTCATAAGATTATTTTTTCGGACGAATCAAGGTTTACTAATCTAGGGATGTTTAATAGAAATAATTTTCGTTATTGGGCAAAGGAAAATCAAAGATTAGTAAGAGAAGGTGCCTTCCAGGAACGTTTTGGAGTTAATGTTTGGTTAGGCGTTGTAGGACTAAGCGTTATTGCTCCAATATTATTCCATCAGCCTTTAACTGGCGAGATGTATTTGGACTTTCTCGAAAATGAAATTGAACATTTTATAAATAATTTGCAGCAAAATGATGATTTAGTTTACCAACAAGATGGCGCCCCTGCTCATAATTCAAGAATTGTTGCAAATTACTTGAATGAACGATTTGGTGAGAACTGGTTGGGAACCAATGGACCAATTCGATGGCCAGCGAGGTCGCCTGACCTAACCCCGCTTGATTTTTCTATATGGGGTCATCTGAAAGAAAAAGTGTATGCAACTCCTGTAATATCGTTGGAAATGTTAGAAAATAGAATAAGACGAGCCGTTGAGAGTATCTCAGAACAGCATTTACGAAACCTGCTCGCGGAAAATGTTGAGAGAGTTACACTATGCCAAGAACAAGGCGGACAGCGCATAGAACATTTAATTGAGTGACTTTTGTATTAATTGTGAAAGTTTGATTTTAAATTAGCATTAAACCCAATAAAAACCCCCATATTTGTTTATTATTTCTACCTATAATTCAAAAATATCTTCGGTGTTAGAAAATGGCCGCCATATTGAATTTTGAACAAAAGCTTCCTGGTCCTCCATTTTGAAAAAAAATCAACTTGTGATATGTCAATGTAAAGGGAATTCTAAGTTCTATCAAACTGTGTGAAAAAATATACAGGGTTCTTTTTAAACTTCTTGACTTAGGTCTAGGTATTTCCGGAAAAACCGAAAGCCTACCGGTAAAATAAAATTAATACTACTTGTGAATTTTTCTCGATTTCCTAAAATAAGACAGCAAAAATCATAAAATGTCAAAATAATACAAAATTGCTTATCAATAAAAAATATTCCGAAATTTACTGATTAATAATATGTGTGTGTGGGTGTGTGTGTTTCATGTTATGTATTACGAAAAATGTATATCGGCAGAGTTTCGTCAATTTTTTCTCAAACAAAAAGCAAAAATACGGTTTGTTATGCGGTTTTGTTTTTGTTTTTTGTTTTTCTCAGTGTAAAAATGTAACGAAAGTTATCAGAAATGTCGATACAAAACAGTACTTTTGACGTTTCTGGTTAAATTTAATGAAAATTATAATGGCATCCCTATGCAATTGTTTCCAAGACCTACTTATCTTAGTTAAGTCATCTTTCATGTTACTGCACCGTATCTACTGGTAAAATAAAATTAATACTACTTGTGATTTTTTCTCGCTTTCCTAAAATAAGACAACAGTCACAAAATGTCAAAATAATACAAAATTACTTATCAATAAACAATAAAAAATATTCCAGGATTTTCTGATTAATAATATGTGTGTGTTTGTTTCATGTTATGTATTAGGAAAAATGTGTATCGGCAAGGTTTTGTCAATTTTTTCTGAAACAAAAAGCAAAAATACGGCTTGTTATGCGGTTTCGTGTAGCTAATAAGATATACTTTAATACTAATATTTAATAAATACAACTTTCTATTTAAAATCTTTGAGAAAATTTAAGAAAAAGTTCACATTTTAAAGAAAAAATTAAACTTATCCCATTTTGTGATAAATTAAAAATTTGATTTTTAATTTGATTAAAATCCATTGAAAACCCCGTTTTGTTTAATATTTTAATAATTTGTTAAACAAAATTTCATCGGTATCGGGAAACGACCGCCTTATTGAATTTTGAAAAAGCGCTTCCTGGTCCGCCATTTTGAAAAAAAAATATAACTTGTGATATGTCATTGAAAAGGTAATTCTAAGCTCTATCAAACTATGTAAAATAATATACAGGGTTCCATTTGAAATTCTTAACTTGGTTCTGATATCGGAAAAACTGGCAGTAATATTCAATTGTTTTTTCATGAAAAATATGTGTCTTAATACCATATTTCGTTAAACCAAATATAAATATCCTAACCTAAAAAGCAAATGAATGGCATCGTGTAAAACGATATCGTTGACACCCGGTATACGATGGTGCCCGAGTTCACTTTCGGCTGTTCGGCAATATCTGCATAACCCATGATACAAAGAAAACAAGATATGCTAAATCGCGGTCACAAATTTGTCCAGTTCGCGCATGACGTCACGCGGTTCGTAAAATTTAAATTTAACATATTGGGATATGGGATTTTTCGTGGTTTTCTGCATATTAAGTTAGATATGAACTTTAAACATGAACAAATGTTGACGATTTATCTATACTGGTACGTTTTATACAATAATTTTATACGAGAGAATATTTTACAGCTTCCTGAGGTAATCAAAAAGTAGCTATAGTGAACTAGATTTGCGGATTAAATATTAAATAACATGATTATATCAAAATAAACAGTTACATTTAAACATATGAGTAGAAATAAATAAAAATAGTTAAATACAGTAGGTTTTAAGAAAAAGAGGGTACTATTTTTCGCTTTTAAAAGGGTTTTATTTAACTTGACCAGTATATTTGTTTGTTTGTTTCAATCTTGTAACAGCTTTTTCAACCATTTTTATTATTTCCATTATTTTTAAATTTTGTACACACATTAAGCTTTTGTGACAATACATAATCAATACATTATGATAATTTCACCCCATAAGGGGTTGAAAGGGGCAGTTTTTGAATTTGGAGAAGGTGATAGGTAAAGAGACCATTCATTTAGAATCGGGTAGTTATGATAAGATAAAAAAGACTATAGAAAAAAACTACAAATTTAACCCCTAGGGGGTTAATTGGGGTGGTTTTTTGTATCTCGTGAACGGTAATAGGCTAAAATACCGTTCTTCACAACCGGGTAGGTAAGTATTTATGATGAATTCAAAAATAAAATGTATAGAAAAAAAATACAAATTAAGTCCTTATGTGATTGAAAAGGGTGTTTTTTTATTTCTCAAGAACATTAATAGATAAACATACCCTTCTTTTAGAATGGAATCAGAATCACTAATTACTTTTACCAAAGATAATAATAATATTATTATTTTTAGGTATTGCTTTTACATAAATTATTTTTTCTACAACGGTGCGTAAAGTACTCACCTTACGCACTGTTCAAGACGTGTAACATTTTAAAACAGTGCGTAAAGTAATTGAAAAATTTTAATATTTTGACAAATGTCAGTTTTAAAAATATGTCAAATTTACTTTACACTAGTGTGTAAAGGAATTGAAAAATTTGGAAATTTTGCTACGATTTTTTTGGTTTTAGAAAAAAATTTGTATGCTACTAGTGTGTAAAATACTATCTTTTTTGACTCATGTGATTTTCACATTCGTCAAAAAATCATAACTTCACACACTTATCGCATAAAATAACTATTTTGATTGGGATAAAAAAAACACAGGTATAAAAATATTTATTTATGGGTACTGAAAAAAATAGATAAAACGATAAACAAAATATAATATGATGTTTTGTTTTATTTTATTAATTATGATGATTATTGATGACTCTATTGTATTAAATGCGATGCAAATAGAAAAAAAACTTTTTAAAAATATATTTTGATATCCATTTGTAAAAACTGGGTTTTTACAAAAAATAGTTTTCCAAAAACCTAATGTAATGAAAATATAAGGATCACTAAAATAATTACAAGTTTAATTATGCAAACAAAAGGGGCTATTTTGATTTTTTACAAAAATACATGGAATATTAAAATAAGCCTTAGTTCAGGGCTCTTAGTCTGAGTCTGCATACTAACTAGCTAACAATACTAACAAAATAATAAATAATACAATAATAAAAAAAAACATTATTTAACAGTTTTTAACATTTTTCTTTTTTTTGAAAAATCTCTGTCTAACAATTCTTTATTTAAATTCCTCATGCGGAAAAACATTCGAGATCTAAAAAATATTTTTTTTACATTTAGGCTACAATCCACATTAGAACTGCGGTCAATTAAATAACTGATATATCCCTTACAAATATGCAGGTTATCAGCATTAACATTGTTAAAAATTGTCTCCAATTTTTCTATGTGCTGCATCATTTCCTCAGATGGTTTGTCCAAACCACCTTCAGACAAATGATCAACCCATGTTAAAGAATTGTCTAGAGTATTTGTGGAGGTAGACGCTGTTGGTTCTGACTTCTTTAGCTTGTGGCAGATAAACCCCGCTAAATTTTGTAAACCATCATAAGGTATGGAGTCCAGTTCTTGGTTTAAAGCATCAGAAATTGGAGGGTCTTCTGTAACTAGATGTCGAAAATGATCTTTACTTAAAACATTTTCTGTTTCCAAATCGGGGGTGTCGTCTGTCTGAGTATTACCTTAAATCAAAGAATTTGTGAATTTTCTCAAAGAAACAGATTTTAATATAAATTAAAATAAATAAAACTGAAAGTTTAGACCTAAGTCAGTGATGTGTTAAACAATAAAACGTTACTCCGGTATGCTTATTATTATATTTATTTATTATTGTTACGTATAGAAATAGGTTGTTTATGTCATTTTAACATGTTTCACATTTTTTTAATCTTTAAATTTTAATTTGTCTTATATTCTTGTTTTATTTTAATGTATTAATCTTTAATGTGTTTGAGACTTTGAGTTTTACTTATTTTAATTTTTGAGTATTACCTTCACTGAATAAGGCTCCTTCATTTCTTCCTAAAATATACGCTCTAAGGCGATATTTAAATTCAAGGGGGTTTGGATGGTCATGTAAACCTCCCTTTGATCTTATGACACCAAAAAAATTTTCCAGCACATCCTGATTCAAACGGTAGGTGAGGAGGTACTTAATACCGTTTCTTTCTTTAAGATCTTCATACAACATTTTTAAGGATGAATTGGTAATCAGAATTCCCTTTTGAAAAGGTAATAATGTATTTTTACCTTTAACCCTGATAGAAGAAATGATATTGCTCATTTTATCTAAAATGTTGGTTTGAAGTTCAAGTGATAGGCCGTAAGCTTTTTTTCTTTCTCTGCTATCTTCTTCAGGCACTCTTACATTGAGAACGTCAAACCAGTCATTTACCTAAAAACAAAATACCATTAATCACAAAGTTGACGTTAGATCATACCAGTATTATACAAAAACTAGCATCCAACTTACATCCTTAAAAAATTCTGCACACTCCATCCAATTTTCATCCCCAAATTCTCCAAGCATTCCACATCTTGTAAGAGCTCTTGAAACGGTATGGGAAAATAGTTTTGTTGCCAGTTTCACTTTTTGCCTTTGGGCGCCTTTAACATTTATAGAATCCATCGAAATTTTGTGAGCTATATTTAGGTCACTGGAATTAGTGATGCCTATTAGTTTCTCTATAATGGTTTTATTGATTTCTTTGCCATTTAAAATAAAACCCTGATCAACAAAGTGATTCCTTAATAATTTGATCAAATGTGGAACGTCTGCAAATACAAACACCTTTTGGTTGGATAGTGGATTTATAAACCAAGTTTGTGTTGTAGTAATTCCCAATTCTTTGTGCAAACCACGATTACCTCCACCTAAGTCACTTACTACTGCAACGACAGGGAATCCTGCCTTTTCTATGAACTTAAGGATTTCAAAAAGTTTGTCTTTCGTCATTTGGCAGTCATAATCGTAGAAAATGGGTTGCTTCCAATTACCAAATAAACCTCTTATAGTAGCTACTTGAATATAATTATAGGGCTTCAATGTCTGGTTGTTAACCTTGTCATATAAGTAAGCACTTCTAGTTTTAATTTCATCAAAGGATAAAACACACACTCTTTGTAGGTCAGTTAAATCGGTCTGTTTGACAATCATGAAAACCTGCAAAGAAATCCATCTCAATGTCCTTAATAAACCTTAGAGAAAAAAATAACAAGAATTTACTGGTGGCAAGACGATAAGTTTGGGGAAAATACATTTAACTTTTCTATCTTACCTTTTTAAAAGCTAATTAATGACAAACTAATCAATACCATTTGGACCAACGCACTGGACAATGGTAAAATATATCTCCGTCAATTTTCTAGTTTTTTTATATGTTGTAGCTTTATGGATATCAAAAACTAGCCCTTTAAAGTCATTTTAATTTACACAAGTTTTTTAGAGTCCATAAAGCTGTGATCAGACACATTTTTTTAAAATTAAATTGATTTTGTAAAAAAAAACAACTTTATAACAAAGTATATTAAAACCCCTAGTACACCCTGATTTCATTATCTTACCTGTTTTAAAATGCCAGGTTCCACCTTTATTTTTTTGGCCCATCCTCTAAGTGTTGAAACACAGGGTAATGGATAGCCTTTTTTTAATAAAAGCCTATAGGCTCGGGCACCTGCAGAGTGAATAACAATAGCCTATAAATAAAAATAAAAGTTATTGTAATAATGAAAAAAAAATGGAAAGAAGACAGTATAGTTTGTGTAAAATAATTATTTCTTGAAATTATTTGTCAACATGTTCACCTTTGAAATAAAAAAAATATATAAAAATTCAGCACAAAATACATTATCTTTCTTTTTTGTGTGCATACCGCAAACCTCTTCTTTGGTATTAATAAATTATTCATAATTTATTTTTATACTGACCTTAGAAATATCCTCTACAGTCCAGGTTACTCGTTTTTTGGGATATTTTAGTTTATTTACTTGGGAGTGTGAGAAAAAGTTTTTAAATATACCATTTTCATTTTTTAGTTCTGAATTTTCTTTTCTTAATTTTCTAATGATGTCATCCCTTTCATCAATGTCAGTGTTAGTACTAAAATAATTATAAATTATGAGTATATAGCACAGGCAGATAAGAGTCAATAGTATACATAAAATAACATCTTAAATAGCAAACACGAGGCAAAACAAAACATCATATTATAATGTGTAATACAGTCTAACTATTGCAAAAATAAACACATACCCAATATCTTTTTTGGGCTGGATATCGGTTTCATCGACAATAACTATGTTTCCAACACCATCGTTACTGTTATTGTTAGTCGTGCTACCCGCAAAACTATCTTCTTGATTACTACATTCACTACAACAAAACATTCTCTATGAATTAACACCTTCACCTATTAATATAAAGTAATAAAATAAAATAACTACTAAAAAGTATCCCAAACCACAAAACACCAATAATAGGTTTAAGTTAGTTTAGCCCTGACTAATCTACATACATATCATACATTTGGTATTCATACATTTTGGTATTTCACTCACCTAGCTTCCAGAATACTATTCACTAATTTGGTACGGTTTCTTTTATTCGCACGATCCTCTCTATTTTTTTTAGTTGAGGTCTTCATAGGTTTCTTTGGTAAATTCAATGTGGGTATTGCGTCCGGTTTCAGAAGGCGACGATTTCTCGCTGAATATCCCAAAAGCTCGAATCTTAAGTTTCTTTCATAAGAATCAGAGTGAAAATGTCTTGAGCAAATTCGCGCGTTTTTCGTATTCACCTTGTCCTCCCGTTTGCAGGCATTTACCCATTCCCGGCAAAGATTTTCATCGTTGGGAAACCGAAAAAACATTATCTCTCTATTAAAGTCTTTAGACTCATAGTCTGTATGGCAATTAGCCACCGAACAACGCATTTTAAACAAATATTCGTCCAAAATAAAATAAAAACCCGACCACGAACACACGACACAATGCAAATCAAATGGCGGTTAGATTCTATTTACGAACCACATGACGTATACGATTCGACTTCATTGGCCTTGAACCTGCGCAATGTCATATCTTCTTTTTCTTTGTATCATGTGCATAACCAATATCCCAACAGGCGGATTGGAAGAGGCAATGATGCACCAGTAACATGGCCACCGCGTTCTCCGGAGTTAAATATGTGCGATTAATTTTTGTAGCGCGCTTTTAAAACAGAAATTTATAAGCCTTTTCAATAATCCTCAGACTTTAGATAAAGTGTTACTAAGTGTATTGAACAAAATGGAGATCATTTTGCACATCTGCTTAATTATTGTTCTCTTTTTACTTAGTTTTTTCCATTTTGTAAAATAAATCTTTTATAGCACGTTTGGTCATTACTTCATTACAGTATTTAGTGTATGCAAGTAATTTTTTTGGGCAAAACTGCTCTTCCAACGAAAATTTTTCAAGAGGGAAGAAAGTTTCAAAAAACATCAATCTACCCGATAAAAATAACTGATTTGTCATAAAGTTGATGACGTAAAAAATCAGAACTTTAGATGGGTCGTAATTTTTTAACACTTCCACTTTATTATAGCCGGCGACTATACCATTGGAAAACGTTATTTTATAGTATTAGACTATACACCAAAATTAGTTAAAATCAATTAGCACGTATCCAAGAAAGTTAAGAAAAATCTTTTTTTTTAATCTTTGACGCCCACTGCAGGCTAAACGAAGCAGTTTTGTATATTATAGGTAAGTTGGCTTAAATCGACTTATTTTGACGTCAGCAATCTGTCATTAAACGTTGTACGTGTATTTTCGTGACACCCTATATATATATATATATATATATATATATATATATATATATATATATATATATATATATATATATAGCGTTTTGGATTCGATTAATCATATCTTCTCGTGTTGTAGGGCGAGTTTTGAACACTAGATCTTTAAGCCTACCCCACAAATAAAGGTCAAGACAGGTCAAATCGGGGGACCTTGGTGGCCAAGGAAATATTGACACCCTTCCAATCCAACGATTGGTAAAACATTCGTCCAAATAATGTCTAACTTTTCGGGAAAAATGGGCAGGACAGCCGTCGTGCTGAAACCACATATTCTTTATTACGGCCAAGGGCATATCTTCTAAAAGTCCGGGTAAGTCATTAATAAAAAAATGTAAATAACTTTCACAGTTTTGTTCAAAAATGAACGGGCCTATGATTTTACCATCAGTGATTCCGCACCAAACGTTGACAGTCCAACGGTGCTGATTATCCGCTTCTCGCATCCAATGTGGATTGGTATCCGTCCAGCAGTACATATTATGCAAATTTAGTTTACCAGTATTAGTAAAGGTAGCTTCATCGATCCATAATATCCTAGATAAAAAATGCTCCTCTTCGTTTACCATATTACGAAGCCAATGGCAATGGTTCAGCCTATTGTCAAAATCCGTCTCTGATAACGCTTGATGTACAACAATATGGTACGGATGCATTTTAAAATCTTGTGCACTGACTCGATAGATATTGGTAAGTCTCTTGAAATTTCACGTATACTTTCTGGCGGGGCGATTTCTTCTTTGGACAGGAAGAGGCTGTACTTGACCTGTTTCCTTTAACCGTCTTGCTAAACGCCTAAAGACTTTCCAGGAATAACGACGCCGATTAGGATAACGCAGAGCGTATTGACGCGAAGCAATTAACGCGTTTTCAAAATTTTGGAAGAAAATAGCTAACATATCATACGCCTCTTCATTAGAATACATATTTTAAACAATAACAATTCAAACTGATACTAAATAAAAACTGAAATGTTTATCTCTCAAAAATAGTAACTAATAATGGCCGCCCTTATTGCTTTTGTTTATAAGTCATGGCCTACCAAGAAGACCGGGTCACTTAGATTTTAATAAAGTAGGTAATCGATTTAGAAAACAATTTTTTTTCGCGTTTTCTTTGATGATTTTTTTACCAAAATGAAACAAAGAATACTTTTTAATGCTCGTCATAGTCCATTCCAAGGCTTACTTAGACGAGGGCATATCTAAAAATGCGGAAGGCAAATTTAAAGTGAGTGGCATCACACTTTGTCAAAAAATAAAGTTATTTGAAAATAACTCAGACACGAATAAAGATATCAATCAGCGGTTTTCAACAGTTTATGTATTTTTTTCATGTTCTTTTTTTCTATGTCAAGAAAAAAATACCATTGTATTTGAAATTTTAGAGAAAATAACAAAATTTTGCGATTTTGTCATAAAACGCCAGGAACTGGAAGCCGCTGTATTTTCACCTTTGATAGACTGTATCCGCTCTATTTTCACCTTTGATGTATTCAGATGGATGGCAGACATTTTGAACATGTTAGAAGTTTATTATACATTTTGTTTTAAAGTGTAGTTTTTATAGTTTCACTGCAATTAAATTTATTTTTTAATGAGGTACGTTAATACAATCATTACCGTACAATTAATAGCTCTACGTTAAGAGCTAAAAAAGCGGTTTTTTCTGACACCAAGTTCAATGTAATCGATTCGTCCAAAACAGATATATAAACGTTTGAAGGAAAAAAAGTTTGACCTTCCCCCCACTTTATTATTGAAAATTAAAAAAATGCTAAGTTAACACAAATTGTGCGAAAACTAGGGAGACTGAAATAAAAAGTAAAATTAACATTACCGTTTTCAATGCTCGTACCTCGAATTTGTAACAAACTGTATGCATGCGCAACTTTCCGTTAGTTGAACCGACTTTGTATCCCTAATGTCTCCCATTAAAAATAAATTTGAACTTAAATGTCGGCATATTGGGTATAAGCATGCCCTTACAGAATCAGTCAAGTCTCTTAATGAAAAACTCATAATGCTTCGACGTATTGCGCATCACACAATTTGACTATTAAAAATCGGCATTTCATGATGTAATGTATTTCACTCATCGAATTGTGAATCGTTATTTGTTCTTTAAAGCAAACCATCAGATTAACTTCAAATTTTAGTCAAAAACTAAGACTCATATGGGGATGACCTGGTAATATTTTGGTTAAAATCCAATATGCCGGAACAAGATAGCGGCTTAGTGAAACGTTAAAGGAATTATTACTAAAAAAACTAATCATCCAATTTTTCTCAAATTTTGTACAAAAATCAAGTATTATGTAAGAACCAACTGGTAAAATTTTGTTATGAATCCAAAATGGCGGAACAAAATGGTGGTTTAATAAAATATTTAAACATTCAGCCTAAAAAAAATATTTAATGAACTGATTTGAAATTGTGTGCTATAACTTATTGTGTAGAGATTCACTAGTAAAACTGTAGTGTTAATTAAAGATGGTGGAACAAAATGGCGACCAAATAAAATTTTTGTAATCTGAAAAAATCTCAAATATTCTAAGGTTTTACATATCTTCGCATTTTAGAGTCCCTAGATGCCAAAAATAAGTATTATTAAGACCGTTGGTCCGTCTGTCAAATTTTGATCAAAAATCATCATCAGTCATCTGGGGATGATCTAGTAATATTTTGGTAAAAATCCAATATGTCGCAACAAGACGACGGCCTAATGAAACATTAAAAACATTTATTACTTTAAAAACTAATTATCCAATTAGCACAAAAATCAATTATTTTGTAGGAATCAACTGATAAAATTTTGGCATGAATACAAGATGGCGGAACAAAACGGCGGTTTAATAAAATATTCAGCCAAAAAAACTACTTAATGAACTGATTTCAAATTTTGTGCCATAACTAATTGTATTATAGAGATGAATTAGTAAAACTATGGCACTAATTCAATGGCGGAACAAAATGGCGGCCAAATAAAATTTTTGTAATCCCAAAAAATTACGCTGGCAGGTTTTACATATCTTCGCGTTTTAGCGTGACTAGATGCCAAAAAATACGTTTTATCAATTCGGTGGTCCACCTGTCTGTCGGGATGTCTGTGAGTTCGCGGCATAGCTTAAAAATTTTCGATATTATGGGACGTATCTTTGACGGCTTGTATTTTTTTTAAAGCGTTAGCGTAAATCATTTTAGCATCGTGAAAATTTCCAAATGTGGTCTACTTTTAACTGTGGTTCTTTAGCATTCTTTGATTACGGTATACCGAGTAAATAAAAATCCTGGATGCAAATTTTATCGATTAATCTAAATAGCATGACCTGTAAATTATTATATCTTCAGATTCCTCCTTTATTAGCTATTAATTTTGTATACGGTTTCTGTGGTCTATACAGACTCGTTCAAGATTTATGGCAACTTTTCGAAAACATGAGAGGTGGACATCTCAATTTATTACAGGAAAATATTGCAAAGTGGTCTTCTTTTAAGATAATTTTTTTTAAATTTATTCATACTAGCATGGATGGGTTGAAAAAGTTGAAAATTTCAAAAAATTATCACTAACAAAAAAAGATTTTATCTAAAAATTTTACAAATACAAGTGATAGTATTACAATAATCTAGTAATAAAAACTAGTGGATATTACTAAATGATCGAGATAAATTATGTTTGAATGCAATTGACAAACAAAAATCTTTTTGGTATTTTCGCAACTGAATAAAAATATCCAAAATTTAATTAGGTAAATTATCTCAACATGTAGACAGATTAGTCTACATGTTCATATATGTAATTTTATTAAATATTTGCTTAACTTAATTTAAAGTTAGATATTTTTATTCAGTTGCGAAAATGCCAAAAAATATTTTTGCTTGTCAATCTAAACATAATCAATGCAATTGTTTGTTAGTCTTGAATATATCACGAAAAGTATCGGAGAAGCGTTTTTGAAAGATCATGTAACGGTTTGATGAGACCGGAAATATAAAATACACAAAAACGGATAGAGTCAAAACTCTTTTAAACCAGTTACGACTTAGAGTGGACATCTTAACAACTAGTTTAAACTAATTGTTAAGTTGTCCACCCTAGAGCAATTAGAATGTAAAAATAAAACAATAAAAAAACAATTTTAAGTAAAAAAGCATATAAAACAGTAAAAACTACTTAATTAGACGTTCGAAATGACTACTGTTCTGTGCGACACAAATATTTAAACGTTTTCAAAAGATACATTTTTTAATGTATTACAATTAATATCATTAAATACACTTCGGATTCTTACCTTCATATTTTCTTTTAGTAGCCAGAGGTATTTGAGAGATTAAATTTTTAACAAAGCCCCAAAGGAAAAAGTCCATTTTTGTCAAGTAAGGGGATCTAGGCGGCACCGCAATCGGTCCTCCCCTTCCTATCCAGCGTCTTCAAATTCTTCACTAAGACATGCATGAATGTCTAAAGTCTAAAGTCTGTTCTAAAGTTCTCCCTCAAAAACTAGAGATATAGATGCAGTAAGCCTTTCTTCAAAAAAAAAAAATGCGGACCGATGACAAAATTTCCAACGATTCCACCCCAGACGTCTAAAAGGCCACCTATTTTGACTAGTTGTGCGAATATAGTGAGGATTTTCAGTAGCGTCGTAATGAAAATTAAGTCTATTGACATTTCCAATTTTGTAGAATGTTGCTTTGTCAGTAAATAACACAAAATCAATAAATCTTGGCTCTCTCAGAATTTATTGTTGTGCTAAGTGACAAAAATCTAGTCGCCTTTGATAACCATCGTCATACAATTCTTAAAGTAGTTTAATGTATTATGGGTGAAACTTGTTTTTTTTTTGAATTCGTAGAATAGTGGTTTTACTTACATCTGTTTTCCTCCCTAGTCAAAATAGGTGGCTCTTAACGTCAAATGTGCCTCTAATATCTTCGAAAAGTGGCCATAAATCTTGAACGACCACAAACCCTATATTAGGTAAATGGCCAAAAAGGGAAGAATCTGAAAATATAATAATATACAGGGCGTTAAATGGAACTTCGAACGAATTAATCGAGAAAACTTGCATCCAGGATTTTTATTTACTCTGTATACCGTTATTAAAGAATACTATACTACTGGAAGTTTTTACCATCATAACATCGAAAAGTGGCCATAAATCTTGAATGACTCTGTATAGTCCCCACAAACTCTATATTGACTTGAACGCTAAATTTTTCCATTTTATCACTATATCAAATTTGATTATTGTGAAATGGTTAAGGTAAATTGGTGCAACAGTTTTTAGCAATAATCAGGGGAAATTGCATAAGTAGTTTTTTAGTAATTATCTTTTTACCTTTTAACGGGCCGCCATTTTATTCTGCCGTACTGGATTTTTACCAATATGAAAGCGCACTATGAGTAAAATACCCCTCCTTTTTAAGTTAGAAGATACACAGCCGCATGTACCTTTTCTTTGTCTTATGATAAGCAAAAGTTTTTTACATAAACTGAAGCTCAATTCCACAATAACAATTTAAGTAGTAGACTAACTTTTAATCAATAATCCTTCATACACATATTAATGTTGACTTTATAAAAAAATTACCAATAATTAACCAACAAAAGCTAATCTGCATTTTTATAGACGACATACTTCAAAACTCGCTGTTTTAATGATATACTGTTAAATTTTAATGCTTCTATTCCTTAGACCAGGTTTAAGTTGACAAGACGGGATTTTATTTGACTTTTACGGCCATAGACCAGTTTACTGAACTATTGCCGGCTTACTAGAAGTACTACATTTAATACCGGTCTAAATCTTAAACTCCTTAAATGGATCCCAGTATAAGTAAACAATCCATGTAAAGAACTTTTTGAAAGTTTTTTTACATTTAAAAAAAAACTATAAAAACATGCTTGTTGTGCCAGAAAAAACTATAAATTACCCATATTTGAAAGTTCAAATTTTGAAAATTTTCATTTCATTTCGCCGACCAGTTTACAGTTATGTTGACCATGATTATTTCTCAAGAAACAAATTTATTTTTTATTATCATTTATTATGTTCTCAGCAGTCGTAAAGAACTTAATGACACAATTTACTTTTACCAATGCATTATTAAAGTGATAAAATTAATAAAGCAGGATTATTAAATGTCTGCACAACATAATACAAACAACGAAGAGCACAACAGATATATTTTAATATTGGCATTACCTATAAATAAAAATTGAGACATATATTTCTCCAGCTACGGGATGTCGCAAGAAGCTTTGGCGCAAAACTGAGTAAACGCAACATGAACTCGGATGTATGCAAACGTAAAAATTAAATTATTCTAAGAAATTCGTCGGCTCTCTTTTAGGAAGTGACTGCTACAGTGTTGTCAATTTTCGGATGTCATAACTAATTACTAATCAAATAAATATTTATATATATATATATATATATATATATATATATATATATATATATATATTTTTAGTGGATGTTGCAAAGTAGTATATCTAAAATTTCTAGTGTATAAAAATATACAGAAATTGACGGATGTATATGTATTTTTTGTGTATAAAATTTTTACAACACATGCGTTATGACATCCATTAACAATAGGTACCCCACCACGCCCCGATTAGCTCAAAACACCGAAAAAACGCTGTGACATCCAAACTTGGATGTCGGAACGTCACATGATGTCACAACGACTGTAAAAATTTGACGGTTGGATGTCACAGCGATGGACAGATAAATCTATATATATTTATATGTATATACATATATATATATATATATATATATATATATATATATATAAATAATTTATTACATTACGCAGATTGTTTAAATACACTCACATGTGTAAATGTCTTGCGCTAAAGTGGAGGATGCTCGGCTGCTTCTTCCGCTTGTGTTGCAAACCATCTGCACCAAATTGTTTGCAAGTAATTACATTTATTAATTAATTGACAATAAGGCAACAAAAATTCGCAGTGAGAAAGTATAGGACCCAGAAAAAGAGATTCAAAATTTAACTTTCTATTGTCAAAACCACTCTAGTTGCCTTTCACATTCCAGGATATTTACTGGTTAAGGATTTCTATAAGAGATTTATAATGTTCTTGTACATATTTCTTTGTTTCCTTTCTAAACTTCATTTTATTTTGCACTAAAATTTGGATGTTACGATGTAATAAATTAAATAATTTCGGACCAAAGTACGCCATGAGTTCTCTTGTAGGAAGGAGGTTTATAAGTATTTTTAGAACAAGTTGTTTATGTTTTATCCACTCTCTGTAAGAGAGATTTAATTTTTGACAGATACAGCATACAACTATAAATGAATAGATCTTGGAGAGGTAAGACTTCCGTTTGCTCGTGTAAATTATCGGTTGAATATCGTCTTTTTTTCTCATATATCATTTTTAGTACAGTGTTTTGTGTAGTTATCACACACAGGGACATAGACAGGGGGGGTGGGGGAGGTCCGCGGCCCCCTCTTTTTATCCTATGGCCCTCCACTGCCCCCCCCCATTAGCCTGTCTAAATATATTATACGGTACGCTCATAAAAGCACAATACTTTTAACGAAATAAAATACTCAAACCACAACAACACAAAATATCTTTACTAGTAAGAATCCCAAATATAAGCTGACTTTTACCTAATTAAAACAAAGAAAATATAAACAGTAATAATCGCTGTAACAATCCCGGTCTCTAGTGCTTCATGTGAGCGAACCTTCTCTTGTTTAAGACAGACAGACTATCAAACTTGGCTATTTTATCAATTGAGAAGCCATTAGTAAAAAATATAGATCTTCAAAGAGTAATAGATATTTTGGCGGAAAATAAGAGAAGAATAAATTTAATTTTATGAATTGTTTTTTTTTATTTTTTAGTTAACGGTTTATACTCGGGTTTATATGATTCATGTTTATTTTTTATTGGTTTTAGTAATACTTCCACAACGGTACATTAAATAAAAGTGAAAAAGTCATGTTTCTTCAGATGTATTTAATTAAGTCACTTTTGTATAAAATTTGTTATTTAATTCAAAAACCTAAAATAAATGTAGAAAATTCGTTTTAATTTTTTTACAGGCACATATTATTTGTTACAGGATCCATCCTTAATGTAAAAGAAAATCTTTAGTATGAAAGTATGCTACTTTGATACACTAATGACAGCCCTGTATATAGACCCCTCTAGAACTATTTGTGCCCCCAACTGGCCTCTCCAAAATGAATTTTCTGTCTACGTTCCTGATCACACAGCGTAGTGATGATTAAGCATTATCTGAGTATTGATTTTACTAAAGCTGTATAGCTAATGTTTAGTTGTCTAATATATCTCTTAGTTAATAAAAAAAATGTAGAAAATGTATCTAATTTTTGAAGTTATATGATAGCAGTGTTCATCCCATCTTAAATGCTGATCTACTAAGATACCTAAATACTTGATATTTTTTACATTTTTTATTTGTTTACTGAAGTCGTATACTTCTTAATGCATTTTTAGAATATCATTGTGGGATCTAGCTGCCATTGTGACTGAGAAACTAATATGCTTTGTTTTTTTTATATTTATACTAGGAAAACCAGTTAAAATTAAGCCAACTGATCATACTTCAAATAAAAAAGCGGTATCACCAGCATATGAGATAACAGTTGTATCTTTTGCTATGTTACCTATTTCGTTGATTTATTCCAAGAATAGAACAGGATCAAAAACAGTGCTTTGTGGCACACCCAACTGATTTTTTTTTACATTCACTATACTCATTTTCTATTTTTATTTTTTGGATACGATCAGATAAATAGTTTTCTAATAGATTAAGTTGATTTCCACGAATAAATGTTGATAGGAGACAGTATCAAATGCTTTTGCAAGATCTATGAAGGCAGCTAATTTATTTTTGTTTTTATGAATATAGTTATTAATCTGATTAATTAGTTGAAACACGGCGCCCTCTGTACTATGATCAGCTCTAGGCACAAATTGTTTATCATATATTAGATTGTTTTTTTTTCAAGGAAATTCACCAATCACCATGCATTTTTCAAATCATTTAGCGAAATTATTTATCAAAGAAATGGGTCTATAATTACTTGTCTCCTGTCTTTCCTGTTTAAATACAGGGATAATTATGCATGTTTACCAATCTGAGGGAATTTCTGAATATGAAAAACAAAGATTAATTAGGTAGATTAATTGTTTAGCAACATGAATATCTTTTATTATTTTTGAAGTTATTCTATCTTTCCATGGGGAGGAATCATTTTTTAAAGTAGAAATTCGTTTAATTCAATTTCACTAACAGGTTTTAGAAAAAAATTAGTTTCTTGCTGTTTCTTTATTATTGTATAACTTTTCAGTTTTGTCGAGAGTTTTGTTTATATTTTTTTGCTTACCTATATTGTGAAGAAACCATTAAATAATACTGCCATATCTTTAGGGTTGGAAATTATTTCTTTTTCGTTAATAATGCAATCAATTCTATTATTTTGCTTGGGCATATTTAAAACTTCATGTGTAATTTTTTTACGACTTTCCTAAATTTTGTATACTAAATCAATTCTCCTATCCTTCATAGCAGCAAATTTATTTATAACATCCTCATAAAATGGATGAGTTGCCCTAATCTCCTCCAGACATTCCTTTTGAATTGAAATATTATCTAGAGAAATAAGTCTTTTTTGAGATATTGTATTTCTTAAATAAGTTTTTACACGTTTGAGGCAAGAAAATCTTATTTCCACTGAAGCACTTGTCAGCGGTATTGCTGTAACAGTTTAATTTTGTTTTAAGTGCATTTCATTGTATGATTAATTTAATATTATAATCTACTACTTTAGTATTAAGTTTAGTGATTAATATGTACGCCTTGTTGGTTTGATACCTTTTTGTGAATTTATAATAAAACAGTAATAATAATTATTAAATAAGAGCGTAGCAATCTTGTACCTTGGTTTTAAGAAAATCCAGGGTTACAATTTGGCGCCCAACGTGGGGCCCTTTTGAAATTCTTTTACTTTCTTTTACTGATTTGCTTTTGCTGCTCTTTTTGCTTTTAATTTTTTTTTGAGCTTTTGAACTTAATGATTTTTTTTTTCTGTAAATTGCATTGTTTTTCCCTGTGAGCTAAATAGACACCTTTTTGTTTACTAACCCTATTAAGTTAATTTTTTTTGCTTTATCGCTGATATTTGGTATTTGATTATTTATTTGCCTTTATGCATATTTGATTATTTGAGTGATATTTGTGATATTTGCGTATTTGATTTAGTTTTTATATTTGAATGGTTATTTGCCTTTAGTAAGTGTTTATGATTATTGACTTAGATTACAATTTTTTTAGCTTACTGCTCTATTTTTTTTTGCTTTGATATATTTGTTATCTCTTTTGCTTTTCGTGATATTTATTGTTTTGATCTTGCGTTTCTTTTGTTAATATTGTCACGATGGATTATAATATGCAAATCGGCTACCTAAAAAAAGACATGTTAATCTATGAACTGTCGGTTCGTGGAATTCCAGCCGATGATAGTAAAACTGTGGACGAGTTACGTTCTGCCTTACGACCTGTTTTCAATCTTGAGAAAAAGGGCAAATTATTGACTTATACTGCTTATAAGCTAGATTTTAATGAAGAACGCGAATATATAACAAAAACCTTAAAAGAATTACAAGATTCAATCACCACAATCTCTGGTGTACCCCACGTTGGGCGCCAAATTGTAACCCTGGATTTTCTTAAAACCAAGGTACAAGATTGCTACGCTTTTATTTAATAATTATTATTACTGTTTTATTATAAATTCACAAAAAGGTATCAAGATTACAGCTCGTGGTCAACAGAGCGTGCAATGTAGATGCCCTAGCTCAATTAACCCGGAGAGTAGGGCGTGGGAAAACTTAAGAAATCTTAAAAAAAAGAGAGAGAAAAAAAAAGAAATGAGCGCCACCAATGTATAACGGCTTAAATTGGAAAGCCCCTTGATCTTTGCGGCACTTGCTTCCTCTTGATACTTTAAAAGAAAAAGAATGAGCTAAATAAAACACAAATATAGTAAAAAAAAAAAATCTATTATCAGTTACGGTATAAAAGAAAAAAAAAATAAAATGTAAACAATAGGTGTCACCAAATCCAGCAGCACCTGGAAGTTCTGAGATGCTCCTAACTTCAAACTAGGCCCGTGACATGGGATTAGTCCCGAGTCTTGAAGTTAAGCCCGTGACTTGAAATTGTCTGTGACTTGCAGTTGTAATTAGCCCCTGAGTTGAAATTAGGACTGGGACTTACAGTTGGCCCCTGACTTGAAATTAGGACCGTGACTAACAGTTGGCCCCTGACTTGAACCCTATGCAATAGGGTCACTCAGTTCTAGTCAAAAAGTGGTTTCACGTGCCAAGTACAAGGGCATGGAAAATGGCGGTCTGGTCCAATCTTCAGCTCAAATCCTCTCTTAGAGAGATTTTCTAGCACGAAAAATAACACTCACAGTGCAAACTATAATGTGCCCGAAAAACTAATGCGGTGTTGAGGAAAAATCCCGCTAACGGATTTCCAAGATTTTCCTAGATTATTTCCTCAGACCCGCGCTGAAGACCTGTGGTTTATCTGCAGGTGACCAGAAAAGTGAAAAATGTGTTCCCCCAGCTTCCTTTCCATCTAGAACTTTGGTTAACTAAGGTGGCGGAATACCATTGGCTAGAATATGTCAGGTGCTAACAACCTTGCCAAAAGAGCACATAGACGGAATAAAACAAGGATATGATTAACATGTTAGACAAGAAAAACGACTCTCCATTGGTTGAGAAAGATACAGGAAATAATGCAGGAATACACTTGGCAACAGCGAAAAAGAAGCCTGCGCTCTGGATATGAGGAAGTACCGGATGGAGGGCTCCGAGAATAAGTTAATATGGAAGTCTTAGCCGAATAGATCCGAAAAGTTCCGAGACGACGCAATAATAACATTGACAGAAACAACCAACCTAAAATTTAAAAGCAACGCCAAGGCGAAATGGAAATGTAAATAAACAAATAATATTTAATTAATTACTCTAGTACTAATGGAAAAGGACCACTCAGAAAAGTCAAATATTAGTCCGGAGTAGAGTACCAAAGAGTCAAAAAAAAAAAAAATGATGTGCTAATGCAGGAGTAGTTAAATGTCATAAAAATGAAACGTAAGTTGAGTTTAATTTAATAGAATTTTCCCAACTGTATAAACTCATTATTTAACCATAAAATAGGAATTTATTCACACAATTATTAACTATTTTAGGAAATGCATCAGACGCAGACGTAACGAAATTTCAGTTTATATTAGGCTCCAAGTAATTATGCAACTATAGACAAAACAAAAGTCGATCTGAATTTCGGAACATCAAACATTGATAGAAATTATAAAAAGGCTGTAGTATATATAGAAAAAAAAAAGGTAAGAATATTAATATTGAATCGAGAAATACCTTTGGTTTATTTATGTCTAACTTAAATGAAAATACCTTTATATGTTACATATTCACAGCAAAAGGAAACACGAATAATAAAATGTAGATTTAAGAGAAAGTATGAAGTAGTGTATATATAGTATCTATAGTCTAAAAATAATCCTATGTATATCTGAAAAGAAATATTTATCAAGGCAACCAATACAAGTATTTACAGTTCAATACTAATACATAATATGGACTTTATATCAAAGAATTTATTGGGGTACTAATGATTTGGTTTTTTTTTTACAGCGTTATATATTGTATTGATTATTTATTTGCCTTTATGCATATTTGATTATTTGAGTGATATTTGTGATATTTGCGTATTTGATTTAGTTTTTATATTTGAATGGTTATTTGCCTTTAGTAAGTGTTTATGATTATTGACTTAGATTACAATTTTTTTAGCTTACTGCTCTATTTTTTTTGCTTTGATATATTTGTTGTCTCTTTTGCTTTTCGTGATATTTATTGTTTTGATCTTGCGTTTCTTTTGTTAATATTTTCACGATGGATTATAATATGCAAATCGGCTACCTAAAAAAAGACATGTTAATCTATGAACTGTCGGTTCGTGGAATTCCAGCCGATGATAGTAAAACTGTGGACGAGTTACGACCTGTTTTCAATCTTGAGAAAAAGGGCAAATTATTGACTTATCCTGCTTATAAGCTAGATTTTAATGAAGAACGCGAATATATAACAAAAACCTTAAAAGAATTACAAGATTCAATCACCACAATCTCTGGTGAAAATGCTAAAAATACTTTTGATAGGATTCAAACGCGGTTAGTTCATCTTTTAAATCGTGTAGATCGCATCCCTGTAGAAAAATTAAATGAGGAATCGATAAAAGATCGAGCGTCTTTAATGGGCGAAATCCTCAGTACTCTTGACAAACTAGAGCAAACATCAAAAAGCGATCCTACCTTAAGCAAAATCTTTAGTAAATTTCAAATATCTAACTCTGATTCGGATTCGTCTGAGTCCTCTGGTACAAGTGCCACTTCTAATAAAAATAAAGCGTCAGTATCATCGCGTAAGCAGTCTACGCCAAAGCATAAGCCTTCAGCTGTTTTCACTCACCCCTCTAGTACAAAAACTCAAAGAGTTGAAAAGTGGGGTCTTAAATTTACAGGTGACACTAAACATCTATCTGTTTATAATTTTTTGGAACGTGTCTCTGAATTGCGTATTGCTCGTGGTATTTCAGAAAAGGAATTGTTTGAATCAGCTATTGATTTATTTTCAGGTCGCGCATTAAACTGGTTCCGCGCTAATTGCTCACGTTTTACTGATTGGAAAAGTTTATCAGATTTACTTTGCAGACATTTTGAACCCCCCGATTATCGTTCTCGGTTGTTTAAAGAAATTTTAGATAGAACTCAGGATCCGTCTGAAAGCATAGTAGACTATTTATCAAGTATGAGTGCTTTGTTTAGGCGTTATGGTGGTATGTCGGAAGACGTTCAATTAGATATTATCTCTCGAAATTTATCTCCTTTTTATACTACTCAACTTAATGTGGTTAACTCTTTAGAGGAACTCGAGACAGAGTGTCTTAAACTGGAAGCTAAGAAATATCGTGCTGATCATTATGTTCCACCTTCTAGAAAACGCCATAATCTGGTTGAACCAGATTTTGCTTTCATAGCTTCTGACGATTATTCTCCATATAATCCTGTAGCATATGTTGCTTCTGATTCATCCACCTCAACAGCAACTCCACTTCCCTATACAAATAGTACCCCTGTTGTCGAGGTTATTCAACAGCCTCCAATTGTTCCCCCAGCCAATCGACCTTCTATCACTTGTTGGAATTGTAAGGCAACTGGCCATGTGAGTCGCCAATGCCCCCAAGATCGCAAAGTTTATTGTTATCGCTGTGGTAAAGCTGACGTTACAGTCAGATCTTGTCCCAAATGTTCAGTTTCGGGAAACGGTTTCCGGGAGAGTCGATAGGTCATAAGATGTCTCCCATTTCAAATATTCTATCGACCAACGACACTTTTCTCAATCAGCACATTTTAGATTTTATTATTTCTCACGCTCATGGTGATGAACGCCCTTATTTAGAAATTTTTGTCTTAGGTCATCCTATTTTAGGTTTATTGGATTCAGGCGCTTCTCGCACTATTGTTGGACAGTCTGGCTATAAAGTCTTACAGAATTTGGGTTTAAAAATCGTTAAACAGGAAACTAGATGCACCGTAGCTAATGGCAGCAGTTGCGTCAGTAATGGATTTGTTTAAACTCCTGTAACCTTGTTAGATAAAACTCGTATGGTTGATATTTTGGTCATTCCTGAGCTTTCGCACCAACTCATTTTGGGTATTGATTTTTGGAAGGCCATGAAGATCGTTCCAGATTTAAGGAAAGATGATTGGCACTTCGCCAGTGATATAGGTTCTTCAGAGATTTGCTCCGTCGTGGATGGCACTACACTGTCCCCAGATGATAAAACTGCTCTGGATGCATTGGTCAAGGAGAAAATCTCATTGATGGGTTCCGATCTTGGCTGTTGTAAAGTAGCTGAGCATATCATTGAACTTGAGCCCGGTACTAGGCCTATTAAACAAAGGTACTATCCTGTTTCTCCTTTTAAGCAGAACATTATTGACCAAGAAGTTGACGAAATGCTAAAACTTGGTGTCATAGAACCTTCGAAAAGTCCGTGGTCCAGCCCCGTGTGTTTAGTCAGGGAAAAGGACGACAGCTACAGATTTTGCATCGACTTCCGCCGTCTTAATGATAAGACGAAGAAAGATTCCTATCCAATTCCTTATATTTCAGCCATTTTAGATCGGCTCCGAGATGCACGATTTATTAGTTCCATCTACATTAAGTCTGCCTTCTGGCAGGTTCCTCTTAGTGAGTCTTCTCGAGAACTTACCGCCTTCACTGTCCCTGGCAGAAACCTTTATCAGTTTCGCCCATGCCTTTTGGGCTAACTAATGCGCCAGCTACCTGGCAACGTATTGTGGACCGAGTTCTGGGAGTTGACTTAGAAAATAACGTCATGGTCTATTTGGACGACATAATAATTATTTCGAAGACATTTCAAGAACATTTGAGAATCTTGAGTCTTGTTTTTGACAGATTGAGGGAAGCTGGTCTAGTGGTGTCTCGGGAAAAGTGTAATTTCTGCAAACCTTAACTAAAGTATCTTGGATACATCGTGGATGCTCGAGGACTGAGACCAGATCCAGAAAAGGTACAGGCAATAGTGAATATACCACCCCCTCGTAATATCACCGAAATTCGCAGGTTTGTTGGGACTGCTTCATGGTACAGACGTTTTGTACCCAATTTTTCAACTGTATTAGCCCCTATCAGTCGGCTTACTAAGAAAAATGTTAAATGGGAATGGACAACTGATTGTCAACAGTCTTTTAACGCCATAAAAGAAGCCCTTGTTACTGCTCCAGTTCTTACCTGTCCCGATTTCAATAGAACTTTTACTCTCCAGACAGATGCTTCATTCTTTGGCTTGGGTGCTGTTTTAACTCAGCAGTTTGACGATGGCGAAAAGGTCATTGCTTACTTATCCCGCTCTCTTACCAAACAGGAGATGAAGCTAACCGTTACTGAAAAGGAGTGTCTTGCCGTTATTTGGAGTGTCGAAAAACTTAGGCATTATTTGGAAGGTGTTCATTTTAAAGTCATAACCGATCATCATTCGTTATTGTGGTTGCATAACCTTAAAGATCCACATGGTCGTCTTGCCCGTTGGGCTCTCCGCCTTCAACCTTATGACTTTCAACTAATACACCGCAAAGGTAAAGAACATATAGTACCTGATTTTCTTTCACGTTCTGTCCCAGTTAGTACTGACACAGTCGCTAGTGTCAATGAGATCGAATCATCTTTAGATTTTTCTAGAACATCAGAGAGATGGTACCGTGGAATGTTGGCGAGGTTAGAGGATCACCCTGAAAAATATCCTTGTTGGCGAGTGGAAAACGGCAATTTGTATAAATTTGTCAAGTCAGCTAATCCTAACTTTCCAGATCATTCTAGTTGTTGGAAGATCGTCGTTCCCAAAGATAGGCGGAAGGAAGTGTTCCATCGTTGCCATGATAACCCAGCTGCGGGTCATGTTGGAATTTTTAAGACATTTTGGAAGGTAGCCGAAAGGTTTCATTGGCCAAAAATGAGGGCCGATGTGGCTAAGTATGTTCGCTCTTGTAGAATTTGTGCTCAGAACAAAATAGAGCAAAAACCTCCGGCAGGTTTAATGGGTAATCGTCCTGAAATCAAAGAGCCTTGGCAGTCTATCAGCCTTGACTACATTGGGCCATTGCCTCGTTCAAAACAAGGCAATACACACATTTTAGTAGTGACAGACTATTTCAGCAAGTTTGTCGAACTTTTTCCTTGCAGATCCGCTACCGCTAAGTCCTTGATTAAATTTGTTGAAGATCGAATTTTCCTCGTCTATGGAGCTCCTCAATTTCTAACTTGCGACAACGGGACTCAAATGAAATCTAAAGAATTCCAATCTCTTTGTGACAAATATAAAGTTAAAATATTTTACACCGCATCGTATTACCCTAGAGCTGATCACACCGAGCGAGTTAATCGTATTGTAAAAACCATGCTTCGTTCTTATGTACAACAAAATAATCACCGAACTTGGGAAGATAACTTATCTTCAATTGCTTGCGCTATTCGCACGTCTCGTCACGAAACAACAGGTTATACACCTTTTCTAGTTAATTTTGGTAGGGAACATCAACTCTTCGGTCAAGATTTTTCAGACAGCATTAATAGACCCGATACTGAGAACCAGGACTACGTTAGAAAACGAGTTGAATCATTTCAACGGCTGTTTCAAATAATTCGTAAAAAAATTGAAACCTCTCGGCTTAAAAGTAAACATCATTATAATTTGCGTAGACGTCCTGTTAGTTATACTATTGGCCAACAGGTTTGGCGTAAAAATAAAAGTTTATCTGACGCCGCGAATTATTTTAGCGCTAAATTATCTCCCGAATTTATAGGTCCTTTTATTATTAAAAGAAAAACTGGAACTTGTACATATGAGCTCGCAGATGAATTTGGTGTAAGTAAAGGTATTTGGCACGTTCAAGATCTTAAACCGGTGCTAATCCAATCTGAATCTGATTGTCCATCTAACTAATTTAGAAAGATCAAAACAATATATTTTTTTTTATTCACCATATATTTTATACTGCGTATTATTATAGTTTGTATTTTTTTTCCTTTTCTCTTTATAATTTTAAGTTTAGGGTTAGAAACACTGCAATTTTTTTGATAATGTAAGGCTCGATCAGAAATTAATGCTTTTGATTCTTTTAAAATTCACCAATTCTGACTGTTTTCCCAGACTTGATTTATACCCCGATTGTGACTTTTTTTAACATGGCGTGTCTGCTTTGTATACCAGGCCATTTCGTGCCATAGCAGTGAGCGGTACTACTGCTATTGTTATTTAGTTTCTGGACAAACTTATTTCTTAGAATAGGATAACATGTTTGTCTTTAGTGGTTTATTGAACAACTTTTCTTTTAATTTGTTTATCTTGTCAGTTTGTCAACCTTTGTTTTTAGGTTGTTTTGGCCTTAAAGGTCATCACCATGATTACATGGATCTCACAGCTTAGAATTTACCTTTTTTCGTCCCTGTATTCTGGAATTTGTGCCCTGCGGCCCGGGCCTAAGAATTTGGTCGCGGCGGGAAACTGTCAGTGGTAAAAGCCCACTAAATGTCCACACCGTTAAAAGCTTCGGCTTCCCATCAACCAAGATCATCGATGGGATATTTCTGGAATTTGTGACCTGCGGCCCGGGCCTAAGAATTTGGTCGCGGCGGGAAACTGTCAGTGGTAAAAGCCCACTAAATGTCCACACCGTTAAAAGCTTCGGCTTCCCATCAATCAAGATCATCGATGGGATATTTCTGGAATTTGTGCCCCGCGACCTGAGCTTTAGAATTCGGTCGCGGCGGGAAACTGTCAGTAGTAAAAGCCCACTAAATGTCCACACCGTTAAAACTTTCGGCTTCCTATCAACCAAGATCATCGATGGGTTATTTTTTTTTAATCTGGTCGCGACGATGACGAGTTCCACTCCCTGATTTTGACTAATGTTTTGCTTTTATTATTGGCTTATGATTATTATTGGTTTAGCTTTTCTACCTTTTGGCTTTATTTTGGTGTAGCTATATTATCTTAGTTAATTGCCCCTAACTTAAGTTATGTTTTATTTTGCCTAGTTATTGCCGCTAGGATCGGTTTTCTTAGTAAATTTCCATATTATTTGGGATTTGATATATGCATTTTGTTATTTATAGTTATTCCCGATAGGTCGGTTTTCTTAGCTAATTACCTTATTATTTGGGATTTAAGATATTGGAACTTATGCAAATTTGCATTTCGTAACTAAATTGTTGGACGCTAAGCGACGCCAAACTTAGTTTTCTTTATTTTGATTATGGCATATATATTTATGCTAGTTACGTTTATTATTACCCATTTAAGTTTTTTTTGGTTTTGATATTTGATATTTTGGCTTTTGTATATTTTGGTTATACTGGATTTGACTTTTTGTGCTTGCGCAGGTTTGCACATCATGATTATGACTTTTGACCCTATTGTGACTTTTTTATTAAACTTTTTTAGTGCGGCCTTTTTTTTATATAAAAGGCTGAGTGTTGTTGGGTGCTATCAAATTCTGATTTCGATGTTTTCTTGTGTGCTATTCAGTGCAGAAGGAGACAGATCACCTGGAAGGGCTAGTTAGAGGTGGCTGGTGTTTGGCCCCTGGCAGTCTCAATGAGCGGCCATAGAGCCCAGGGAGGATACCACCACGTCGGCTAGAATATGCAAAAAGTATAATGTAGATAGTTAATTGACATCTTGCCGTTATTACCTAACGTCTTGTTCACATGTTACCCCGTGTATATTTTCCTGAGCTCCAGTTGACCTATTAGAATTCAGCCAGTTGGTGGCAGTGACAACATTCGGAACACCCTAGTAGCTTTTTTGTTTAGTTTTTTGGTCTGCACGGTACATAGTCGCTGCGGCTAGTGTACCTTTCAGCTTGGTCGAGCTATATCGAACTCCCTTTTGTTTGGTGGGGCTTTTGGGTAACAACACTTTTTTTTATTTGTGAATTTAAATTAATATTTACGCTTTTTGTTTTTCCTGCCTCCTGGTTGCCTAGTCAGACAGAGTTGAAGAGTGACCTGAGGGTGTGCTCGATGCAAGCCAGTGAACGAGGTGCCCCACACTTATTTGGGTGTCACGCAACTCTGGCCACACTCCAATCCAACAACTTTATTGGAATAGAAATTGTTTTGATCGCTCTTCTTGGGGAATTCCGAAACTCTGAAAGGCGAAGTGGCCAGGAATTTCTTATTTGTTTCGTTTCCTTTTGATTAAAATTTCTTAATTTTATTAGCGTTGTTATATCGATATTGGTACTGTTTTTGTACTTGAAATTTGTAATCTGATCTATTACCTTTGTGGTTGAATAGGCAATTTGTCGCGATTCCCGTATATTTTTTTTTTTTTGAGTTATGGTTAGTTAATTATTTTTTTTTATATATTAGTGTGCCATCAGTGGTTATTGGCGTTATGATTTGATTTAAGTGGTACCATTTCTAATTGGTTTAAATTAGTTTCTAAAAGAAGTTTTATATTTTTCTCTTATACTAGTTTCCCTTCTTAGTCATTTCCTTCGTAGCTTATCTTACTCGACAGTTTTTATAGGAGAGTAGTTGGTTTGAACATCTTTCTCAGTGAGCTTCGAAGCATAGTATGGCAAAAGACTGGGAAAATATATTTTATTTTACTTTACCTTTTATGGATATTATTTTTTTAATTTAGCTCTGATCGTCGGTCAACTTTTCTTATAAGTTTCCCTCCTTTCCTTGGAGAGGGGGAGTTGTAACAGTTTAATTTTGTTTTAAGTGCATTTCATTGTATGATTAATTTAATATTATAATCTACTACTTTAGTATTAAGTTTAGTGATTAATATGTACGCCTTGTTGGTTTGATACCTTTTTGTGAATTTATAATAAAACAGTAATAATAATTATTAAATAAGAGCGTATCAATCTTGTACCTTGGTTTTAAGAAAATCCAGGGTTACAATGCTTTGGTTAAAATATCTTTATTTTCGTTAATTTTTTTCACTTGCTTTTGCAGCCAAATATTCCAATTACTGTCATTGGCAAAAATAAGACCAAGCTCATTTTTAAGTCGTTGACTTTTTGTAAATATTTCCCCATATAACTGTAACAAATTTTCAAACCGGCCAGTCAGAAAATTTAAACTACATTCGGAAAATTTAGCAGAATCTGCCAAACATAAAAACGTAAGTTTTTCAGAGTCTTGAAAGCTTAGTGTCATTTCCATTAAAATATGGTCCAATATTTCATAAAATGATGTAATGATTTATTTCTGTAATAGAATTTGCTTTATCAAACATGTTATTAAAAAAAATGTTCATTTCTTTTTTTACAAGATTTTTTTTGAAGAACACAACTTGAACAATCACATTTACTAACTCCGAATTTGAAGACCAACGAGTTTCTGTAATTGTTGGTATACGCCTCGTAGATGCAGATGTAAGAGCATATGTCACGCTGAGTGATGAAAAAATGAGGGGATACCACTAAGGCTTGCAAAAAAATTCGACATTTACAAATATTTTTAAACTTTGCTGCATCAGGACAAATACGGCCTGCTGCGCTTTTTCTTTTTTTTTTGAAGGCCATTTAGATGGCTAGACATCACACTTTCGCCATCGTAACATTGCCCTATTAATTTATTTTTATAGTCAAATTGGTCCAAAATTTGATCCAATAGAGAATATAAATTCTCCGACGTTCTATCGGAGCTGAGATTATAAAATCCTAAGAATCTCCCGACTACTGAACCTTCTGAATTAACGTATCTTAAAATTATGGAGCACTGGGAGGTTCTCGTAATATCAGTGGTGTCATCAACTGTATGTGTTCATTATTTAATTTTTTACATGATCATTTAAATAATCAGAAATTAGAAGTTAATAATTAATTATGTCGTTTTGAATAGTTTGCGAGTCACCAGTAAAAACATTTTTAATTTTTTTGTGATGATCTTTTAGTTCTTGGGCACTTCTCGATATTAATAAACCTAAAAGCTTTTTAAAATTCCCCCCATTTATTGACTCGCTGCTCTCATCATGGCCGCGAAAGACTAACTCTTGTTTTGCAAGGAACAAAACTGCGTCAATTACCAAGCACATAAATAGTCTATTTAATCGGACGTTTTCGTTAAAATGTATTTTATATAGTTTAGCATTTTAAAAGAGTGTCAGCTAGTGCTTTGATTTTTTACAAATGTTTTTAGCATTAATTCGCTTTTTAACTGCTCCGCCGAGTCTCCATGTTTATGTAAAGACCTTCATATATTTAACATACCTGCAAATTCTTTCTTATTCAACACTGAATATTTATGAAAAAATTTTTGTAATATTTGACTACTACATAACCATTAGTACGCCGAAAACTACGGTGACGATTAAAACTCTGATCTGGTTCCTTCCATCGATTAAATGGAGTTTCCAACAAAATGCAAACCACATCCGTGATCGGATTCATCAATAATGTAAAAAAATAAACCTGACACCAAATAAAGTTGTAACAACACCATAAATAAATATAACACAAAACAGTCAAGTAAACTGCAAAGGAACTAACCGGTTGCTGCGAAGTCCGCTTAAACAACCACCCCAAACTAAACAACACGTAGGTGTAGTCTACTGCGTTAGCAATTCACCGAGAGCGTTGTATGGAGCTGGTTAACATTAATCTTCCATGCGGTTGACGTCACCACGTACGCGTTGTCATGGCAACGTAGTAGGAAAATCGTAAACTAAACATAGCACCTCCAGCAAAGTCGAAGCGGTTTGGGCCACTGTTATAGTTGTGATAATAAAGTTCGATAGAAAGTTTTAAAAAGACATGCCGCCAACGGTCAAGTAAAATATTTATTCGAGATGTACAGTTTATTTTTGCCAATTAGGTGAATAAATGAATGTAAAAACTTAAATTTTAAGAGATATATAATAAATATAGTTAGATGTTTGCTTGTTTATTTTTCCTGGTGACGTAGCACTTCACCTACTTCACCTGAATAGCCGCCACTGTCTAATATTTGACTTGATCACTACTGAGTGTTTTTTCATTTGTCGTGACTAGCTGGATAATAAAAATATAGGACTTTGTAGTACCATACAACGTTGTGTACGAGTTCCTCTTCACCCGTGAGTGCCTTCTAGAGCAAAGCTTAATAGAGCGGTATCCGGTACTGCAAGGCGAGCGGTTGTTACAAGTAACTGTAGAGATAAAAAAAAGATTTTAACACAAACTAAAAAGTTACGGGAGATGCTTCACAATAAACAAAATTTCTTTCGTAAGTATAGTGAGTGGTTAAAGGGCGTGTGTGTCTGTGGTCAGTTTTCCTGAGTCCGATGATGTACCCCAAAATGTTGCTTCGTCTTTTCAGTCTACCGGAGGTCGCCCAGAAAAACCTTTCAAGGAATCAAGCAAACGAAGTAAATAATATAAAATAAAAAAGCTTCGAGAGGATTTTTCAGACGAACTGATAACCGCAGCAGCAGAACAAATAAAAAAGGAATGAAATACTGATTCTGTGAGCTTTATTGATCCTAGAAAAGCATTGGCTTTAATCCTTGATGCTTCTTTGACAAAATATCAATAGAAATATTGAGAAAATGTGTTAAGGAAGTAGGTTGTAATATTTTCCCACCATATTTGCAGATACTTGATTCAAAAAAACAGTGTTACCCTAATACGTTGGAATTAACAGGAAGTTGCGGAAGGGTAACTTTACAAGGTTTGTTGATCACACTGCAGCAAGAATTTTACAAAGAAAAACGGAGACTGAACTATGCATGATTGGAAGTGCACTCACGCTGACTTCGCAATGGAGATGTGATGGTTTATCGGGGCAGAGTCAATACAAACAAACACTCTCGGATGAAACTGTCTCAGACGAAAACATGTTTCTAACATCACTTGTGCCGCTGTTCTGACAAACGAGACCCTTCTATAATTCACTGGGAAAATCCTAGGCCATCATCCACCAGATTTGGTCAGCCCCTTAAGTTTGATTATGTTAAAGACACAGCCGGGGTAATAAGGAATGAGTGGAAAGAGAAATTTCAACTTTGACACCTTATGTTATCAATTTAACGGGAAAAACTGTCACCGTAAGCCACACCTAAGTTTTACCATGATCGATGGAAAAGTGGCTCAAATAGTGGCTGAAGCATCATCGATGGCTGTCTGTTGTACATATAACGCTAAGCCTTCTGAATTTAATAATTTAGAACTCGTGACAAGAAACCGTGACAAATGGGCTTCTCTCCATTGCACCCTCGCATAAAATTCATGGAATGTATGTTACACATTGCGTATAATAAACAGATTGAAAGTTGACGCGTTAATAAAGAGACAAAGCAACTAAAAGAGGAAACTAAAAAAAAATTCAAGGTGAATTTAAGAGAATTTTGGGCCTCAACGTTGACGTAGTAAAACAAGCTATGGGGACAACGAACGATGCGAATACTTCCTGAAGATTTTTTGAAGATCCATGCCTGATCGCTCAGTTTACCTGAGTCGATAAAAACCTTGTCCATAGGTTCGGAGTAATTATGGAAGCAATCAATTGTAATGCTATAATTGATTCAAATTGAAAAATTTGGACGCTATTGTAAGACTGCCAAGTTAAGGCACTTTTAATATAATATTTTTTTTAGTTTTTAATATTCCTAAAATGTAGAAATTACTTCTATTGAATGTACACTTATGTATAAGTAATAGTTAAGTGTTATTAATTTTTTTATATAAAGGTAGGTTTTCAGTTCAAAAAATAAAAAAAAACTTCATAATTGTTTTCTTTTTAGGTATCTTAAATCTGTATTTAATGTATTTGATTTACTTTTCTTATCTTAGTGTACATACGTATATAATATAAGAATTAAATTTAAATTTTATAAATACAAATTTATGAAAGTACTTTATCGAGACCATCTCTCGTGACCCAATTTTTTGAGATTCCCTGTATAACTTTTTAAAAAATCTCAAAGTATGTAAAAAATTAAATAAATTAAATGTATTTAAATGTTCCCTGGAAAAACTAACCGTATTTTAAATAAAAAAATATTTTAAAACTTAAGAGGCATTTTCAACTCCTTGGAATTTGAGTTTAAAAAAAATCCCTTCTTATCCGTACCTCTGTACACTACCAATCAACCTGTACGCAAAAATTAGCTTTTACATCAAGCGATTTGAGCAGTATCATGATTAATCAGTCACCCGATTTTTTGAAACACCCTGTATATATTTTTTAAAATCCTAAAGAGTTTTGAAAAATCTCTTCTTATCGAACCTCTGCACTTTACAATGAACCTGTATGCCATAATTCAGCTTTTTAGGTCAAGCGGTTTAGAAAACAATGGTAAGCGGTTTAGAAAACACAAGTTTTTTTCGCCATTCTGGAGGTTTCGCATCACTGTGCGTCGTTATTATTATATGCATCCCGCCAGGCAGTGGCGGCTCGTGAGTATATTGAAGGGTGAGGCTACATGAGGTTAATTTTGTTTAAATGTGAATAAATTTCCACGTCACCCATGAGGTATTATTCTGCGACGCGTTGACCTTTTTTTTTAATGGAGGTCATCGCCAATAGCCCTACTAAACCATTAAAAACTAAAAAAATAAACTCTAAAAAAAGTAAATAAAAAGTAAACAAAACAAGTAAAATATGTACACCTATCACTAAAATATAGCGGTGATTGCGATAATAAAAACATAATTTAGTTTATTAAAACTTAAAATAAATAGTTGTATGAAATAAGATAAAAAAACTACTTTTTGTACATTAAATCTATACGTCTGCCTTTTAAGGTTGCAAATTTATCTATAATTTGGTCGTAAAAGTTTTGGTCTTCACTAAGTTCTGACAGTAATTCCTGCTCTATTGACATCATTGCTAAACCCGAAAGCCGTTCTTGTGTCATTGTGTTTCTTAGGTAGGTTTTGATCCGTTTAAGACATGAAAAATTTCGTTCGGCCGATACACTTGTTTCGGGAATAGTTAAAACTAAATTAAAAAGCTTATATGCTTCCGCAAAAATTGCTTTAAAATCTTTAAATAACAAAGCTAGACTTTTTTCGACATCTAAATTTGAAAATTGTTCATCCCTATACAATACAGAAAGCTCATTCTTTAATCTATCTCTGTCAAAAATGTTTGGATAATTTTTTAATAAATTATTTAATAAGTCGTCTGGAAAGCATTTAACATATTCCGAATATTTTGTGCAATCGACTAAAGCAAAGAAATTTAAATTATTTAAATTTTCAAACCGCGTCCCTAATTGAAGAATTATACAATCTATTATTTCGAAATATAATATTTTATATTTAGTAAAAATATCGTCGCTAGAACATTGCCCTCGACGTGTGTTAGTTGGCAGAATAGTGGCTTTTTTAGCAATATTGAAAAGTTCTTTGAAATGGTCCTCGTTTCTAAATTCAATAATTCGTTGCTTGGCAAGGTTTATTTGCGAAATGCAGTAATTTATATCTAAATGCTTTAACTGTAATATTTGAAACAGTACATCAGTGCAACTAAAAATTTGTTTATAAATATGCGTTAAAAGGCAAAATTCGAAATCATTAAAATGCTTTAGAAATCCTTTTGCACCATTAATAGATTCTGTTCCAGAACTTAAGTCAATAATAATAGTTTCAAATACTATAATTAAATTGTCCCATTCATTAGCCACTAAGTTTAAAATTTTAGACCGTGTATACCATCGCGTTTCTACAGCTCGCGGAAAAATCCTAAAAATCTTTCTTTTAAAGATCCGTTGGTCACATACCTAACATAACTGTTATCGAACACTGTGATTTTTCTGTTATATCAGTATTATCATCCGCAATTACGCCAAAAAAACAACAATCGGTGTCATTGATTTCTTTTTTTATATATTCTTGAATATAGTCATGTATGCAACAAATTAGTTCATTTTGTATAGTCCTAGATTGTCCCGTAAAAATATTACTAAATTTAGCACAATGTTCAGTAAGTTCGGCATGTCTTTTTATTAAGCATGCAAATATTTCCTTAAAATTGCCACGGTTAAAAGAATCTGTTGTTTCATTATGACCTCGAAATGCCAAGTCCTATTTACCCAAAGTAATAGTAACATCAATTAAATAATTTAATAATAAACGGTTTTTTCGAACATTTTCATTATAAACAATTTTATTAAGACTTGCATTTTCTTGTAGTGCATCCGCAATAGTCGCCCTATTTTGCTCCAGTCTTGTAAGTGCTACCGAATTTTTAATATGCTCTCTTGAACTTTCATGCGATTTTACTGCTCGTGAAAAATTTTTTAAATCCGAATATCCGCCACCTGAACTCCAATTATTTTTGACGCAACCTAATAAAATACAAGGCCAACAATATAAGCTTTCTTTATAAATACTTCCGCATAGCCACCTATAAGTTTCGTACCAAGATATTTGAAAAGTTCTTGAATATTTTTTACCTTGCCTCTTATCGTTAAATATTACTAAAATTTTCGGCGTCGGACGGCTACCTAATATCTGTTTCTTTTCAGTTTCGCTTCTTCTTAAAAAAGGCGTTTCAATTAATGAAGCAATAATGTCGTGAATAGAATTCATTTCAAAAGCAAAAAGCAAATACAAAAAATGGAACGGTCCAACTTACCAAATCAAAACAAAACAAAAACTTACTCACGCGTATTTATTCACCTTAAAAGACAGAACGCCCTCAATCAGCGATTATCGCAATCTATTTCCTATTTCTTTCTCAGCCGCACGCACCACGTAAAAACAAGCCGTTGGAATATTTCGCTAGTCATTTGATTTAAATAACCAATAAAAGCATATCCAAGCTACAGATTTATCGCCTCAAGAATGCAATGGAAAACGCGTGCATCGGCAATCGCCATCCCGCTCTGTCGTAATCAGGTGACTCGCCGGCATCGGCACCGGCCGTTGATAAATAGGTCAGAAGTCGAAACTTTCCAAGCTAAAATTATTTCGCCTCATTCGAGAGCACTTTCTTTAGGAGTGGGTTTGCACGAATTGCACGGTCGGTTTTTTGATGTGGTCAGAATTTATTTTCTAAAATATTTATTATGGGATTATATTTTGTTTTTTTTTTAATGTTATTATGTTGTAAAACTGTTAAAAAGTATATTTCTAATTGGTAATAGATAAAAAGTTATATAAAAAAATTCTCTTTTCCTTTATTTTGAGGGTGAGGCGCGGCCTTAGAGGCCTACCCTGACAAGCCGCCACTGCCGCCAGGTTTCTTTTCTTAGTACATATATACATCTTTTAGTGTTTACTTGTATTATCGAAGTTTGGTTTGATTTACCCTTTATTTTATTTTTCGTTATCTTAATTTTCAATGCTATTGGAGAACTGAAATATGAAAGGCCTAAAACTAGCCAGAGTTGTAGTTACACTTTTAAATTTTATAAAAATGTGATCAATTAAAGTTGAAGATAATTCGGTTATTCTTGTTGGTTTATTTATATAAAAGGAGTAGCCTTGACCAATCACTAAATTTAGATATGCATTTACTGTAGGATCCGACTTGTTCATATCTCCCATGATTATTTCAGTTTGGTTTTTAGGTATTCTTATCAAGTATTCCTCCAGCTCTGCAGTTACACCTATAGTAAATATTAAGTAATAGGTCTACCCTTAAATAAGTCGTTTGACTTAATTTAATTTTTAAACGTTTGCCCGTATATCATTTTTAATGTATATAACTGAACCATTGTTTTTATTGAAACATAAATTGTTGTAAAAAGCGTTAAATTCTTCAATTGAAAAATATTTTATTTCAGTATATTAAATGTTTTAGAGAGAATTATCATATTAATTTTTTCTAAGATTATTTTATCTAAATATACTTAGTAAAAGTTTGTCAAAATTTGTGTCAATGCTTCGAATGTTAAAGTATATTATTCTACAGTGCTCAACCACAAACTCTCCCACGCCCTCCAAGTCCCCCATCACCACCGTCTCTATCCCCTGGCGCCGCTCTATGTCTTCACGTAAAACATACACAAAATTATCAAAGTATAAAAACTAAGACTATTTCCCTTAAAGTTCAAAAATTAAAGTAAAAAGAAATTTAATTTTCTCTGAATTATTGAAATGGAAATTTTTATTGCCGGGCTCCTTGCCAAAATCTTTCAATTTTTTTTTTGCCAATCTTATACAATTATTCATAAAGATATCATAATAAATGTAAAGTGAGAAGTGTATTCTGTTAAATTGACATTTTTTTTTGTTTAACTTATTAAGTAATACCTTCGGTAATACCCACAAAAATAATTTCATATTTATTTTAAAGATAAAGTTTAAAAATTGTAATATTAATCAATATATACCAATTTGATATTTCTAATTTTAACTGTTTAATACTATAGTCACAGAAAAATATAATGCTGCAGAAGACAAAATCGCACTAGATAGCGCCACTATTAAGCCAAGCATATTTTATCAAATTTGGGTCTGGCGGTCATCGACTATTCCACTCTCTCCGTTTAGCTGTCGAGCACGAAATCCAGAAAAAACCAGATCGTATTCCGTCTAACTTAATTCGGGGAAATTCGCGGCTGCTAGAGCAAGAGCACAATCATATTATTCATATTCATTAATCATTCATCCAGTCGCTGGCCGCTGGATATTGCGGTTTTTAAAAGACATTCTTATTATATTATTGTATTTTTGATCATTGTAATGGCAGGAAATCGTTGCCAATATTTTAATTGTAATATTAGAAGGGTTGAAGTGTTACATAAAAATGTAAATCTTTTTAGACAGTGGGGGATAAATTGCGATAAGTTTTATTGTTAATACTGATAAAATTAAAGTTTCTCTTTTTTCTTTCTTCTTAGCTAAATGATTGGTACTGCTGGGTAGGTATCTAATCATCAAATAGCAAGAATGATATTTTAAAAATATTCGAGAATAATTTTACGTCTAAATTTTATTCACTTTTTTTATGTATTCTGCCATAAGTTATAATTTGGTAGTAATTTGTATCGGATTTGTTACAGAAAAATCTAGCGCGCTGCCTATACAGGGTGTTTCGGGATGAAACGAAAATATTTTAAGCGGTGTATTTGGGAGGCCTAATAATCATAAAATATTTTATATTAATAGGTCCGCAAATACTTACTTTTCGAGATACAGGGTGTTGAAAAAAAATCAAAAGATCTGTTTTCATTTAATATTTCGGAAATGATTTTAGATATCAAATTGAAATTAGATTTGATACAAAATAAATTCTAATAATTTTTTTTTCATAATCAGCAATCTGTTCTAAGGGTTTTTTCCTGTTTTTGTTTTTTTTGTCTGATGCACCATTTTCGAGTAATAATTAACAAACTGTTTTAATACATTCATATCCTTACAATTATTATTTCAAATGATTTTTAACAAGTTGACGTTGTCAAACGTCAATGTTAATTCACAACTTTTATATTGATTTGACATACTTAGTTACACTTTATTACAATATTAATTTAAAAATAACCGTTCCCAGAATATTAAATAAAACGGATTCTTTTAATTTTTTTAACACCCTGTATCTCGAATAGTAAACATTTGTAGACCTATCAATATATAATGTTTTTTGATTATTTTGACCTCCCAAACACATCCTCAAAATATTTCCCTTTCCTCCCCCTGTACATTATTGTTCAGTGAACATACACTTTCAATTCTATTTACCCACCTCATAAACTTGTAGTGCTATGTACATAAATATTTATTTCAGGAAGAAGATTGTCACTTTTCCTTTGGGTTATCCTCCCAACCCCTGTTGAATACGCCACTGGGTACCGATGAATAAAAAATTAACGGTAAAAGTATTTTGCCTCTTAGGAAGGAAAGTGATATTTTCCTTTGGCAAATAAAGAATAAAATTTTAGCACTTTCTAGGCGGTTGTTGAAAAAAATAAGTTTGTTCTTGAAAATGTTTTGCAAAATATATTTACATATACACCAAGGTGTCTCAAAAATATAAGACCGATAAGCGTACGATGATATTCAATAAAACACAGCATACCTATTTTAAACTAAATCTAATGTAACTCTGCAGACTCCTTTAGCCGCTGTCAAAATCTTTCCAAAATATTGCTTCTTATAGTATAGGGGATATCCTACATTTTCTGCCAAAAGATTAAGTGTGCTCTTTACTTGCTATATGCCCTTAAATAAAGTTAAGTTTAAGAAATTAAAAAAAGTTCTCCAATTTGTTTTTATTTTTTCAAATGACTCGAAAGCTAAACAAAATTTTGGATTATCTTGTATATTCTCAAAATTGAAAATATGAACAAGAATTAAAGTAGTATATTCGTGTTCAGCGCTTTTCAAAGTATTTTGCCTGTTATGAGATATTAATAATTAATTTATGAACACAGTTCCCATTTTATTTGATTTTCTTGATTACACATATCGAACCTGCTCTTTAAAGGCAGCTCAAAGAGTTGAAAGATGCAACAAAAAAATGCAAAACAAAATTAAAGTCGAGAGTTTTGATAATAATCTATCTTATAAAGTGAAAACATGTTTTTTAATATTTGCCTACATATTTTGCGTCATCCGGTATATTTTACAACTTAATATGAAAAATGGTATACCTATGAAAGATGCAAAAAATAAAAGTTTCATCATTCGCTGTATTTCAAGAGAATTCTAGGGTGATGTTTAACCTCTTTAGGGGACGAAGTTTAAAAAGTACCTTCTTGCTTGGAGCTTGCATCAAAAATAAATATAGTTTATAAAATTGTATAATGCTAGGTCTAGCAATTTCAACTAAACGCTATACCTATCGAATTTTGTTTTTATAGACCAACCTGTGGTTATGTACAAACGTCAAAATAAATGAAAATATAATTTAAAAAGCCCTATAGAGTTTGTGAACTATTTTTGATATTTTTTGTACGGCCTTGTATAATACAAAACGTTAAAAGATGTAAAAAAATAAACAAAATTGACAGGTGGAAGGCAAGTTTAAATAAAATAATTGTATACATATAAATAAATCAAATTTGCTAATATTTATCTAGATGTTTTCAGCCACCCTGTATATGAAAAACAAATCTAAAATATGCAAAACTAAATTGAAATGGGCCTATTATAGCGTTTTAAAACTATTTTTCTGGCAGTGACGTAGCCAGGGGGGCCGATGACCCTCGCACCTTTTCCAAAGCACCCGTCCCCCCTTCAAAAAAAATCTGCCTTCTGGTAGGCGTCATCTAAGGATTAGCTTTTAAAATGTGTTGTTTTTTTAGTCGTTACTAGTTTTTGCTCGGCTGTATCGACCAATTTTTTGCGTCGTCACTTTTCTTTGCTTGGCGTTTTCGAAAAATATTATTTCATTCTGGCGCCCCTAGTTCAGCCTGCCCCCCACCGTTCTTAACAGCTGGTTACGCCACTATTTCTGAGATATTAATCTCTTTAAACATTTGGGCTTAAATGAAATAGCATCATTCCCTCATTATGATTATTTCATTTTTTTAGGAATAATGAAGTGTTGCCCATTTTAGTTGCGCACATAGATTTGCACATTATTTAGATATTTTACCAGTGCTACGTAGCCCCACTTGATCTTTGGGTATAATTTGAAATAAATTGAATAAGTACTTTTTACGCTTTTGATTCATCAATTTGAAGTCAATTGAACAAGAAGATTATTTTACGTTGATGTTTTACAAATTTTATATCATAATTTTACTAGGTTTTCTTTATATCACACTTAAAGCTGGCACAAAATTTGAAATTAATCTAATAGGTATTTTTTCAGGCTGATTTTTTTAAATATCTTATTAAGCCGCTGATTTGTTTCACCATCTCGGATTCGTAATAAGCTGATTCCAAGAAATACTTGTACAAAATTTCTATTAACTATTAAGAATGGTATTCTCCAAATGTCACTCTAGGCGTAGCAGTTTAGGTTTAGCGTTGATTTATAAATGTGTTAAAGCTGTTTTTCTCAAACCACTTTGTATAACAAGCGTCAGAAGATGCAAAAAATAAAATAAGGTTTGTAAAATAAAATAAATTTATTAAGAAAAATTGTTGCACGACCCTGTATAATAGTATAAGCGAAAACTTAAAGCAAAATTGTTTCCAAGAAGTTTTTAAACAAAATGATTTTAGGCATGTAAAACATACTTTTTGTGTTTATCCAAATGTTTTCCATAACCCTATGAAATGCAAATAAATCTGAAATATCCATTAAATAAAATAGGATTTACCTATTTTAACTAACGTTTTTGAAAATATTGTACTGTGCTTTTTAAGATTTGATGGGAATATCCTCGGAAATATATCAGCCATTCCGGTTTCGAAAAGTGATCTTTTAATGAGCACCAGCAATCTAAGGACAATATATCTTTCAAATGTCGTTTTCTTAAGTCCAAGGATTTGAACTGGCCGTTGATAGTTTTTTTCTTTTTTGTATGTATGTTACTTACTCAAAACAACGGTATAGAGTATAGATGAAAAGATTAGTCCTCAAATTACCTAAAAAATAGAAACGACCGGCAACAATGGCTGTCAGAAACTTGACTATTATTTGAGAGGTGGCGCTTTCCAGTAGTATTTCGTACAGAATTCTTGTCGATAAGCTCGTTGCGTCAAAAGGTTTGATTTCATGGCTACACTTTTATATCATTTGACCGGACTTCTGTTGCCTTATATTTTTCTGTGCTATAGTATTTAAATACATTTTTTATATATCTGTACCCTTGAATTTTAAGCAATAATTAAAACAATGTGCTCCTATTGATTTGTATTCAATTACAAAGAAAAATAGTAATAACAACTTTATTATTTTCAATAAAAATATACTTATATTCCTACACTAATACTGATTATATTCTTGGGGCGAGAAACCAAATAGTAAAGAATACATTAGTTTAATATATATATATATATATATATATATATATATATATATATATATATATATATTTTTATGATTTTCGATTCTTTGACCTTTTCCGTAAAAGATATATTTTAGTTTTATTTTTCTTGGTTTACGGTCAGTGGTTTACTTGAAAATAATTAAAAAATTACTTCTTTTTTTAAAAACATACATATATTGTAGTCTGATGACGTTTCAACCAGTTTTGGTCTTTTTCAAATCTAAAATTATATGAAAAATTGTTAGCACGACAATAATAAATTCGCCAAAAAACAATCATCTTACCCTAGAACGTAATATATATAGTATATATATATATATATATATATACAACACATAACGAAGCAACAGCTATGACAATCTCATGTATTAAAGTTTTATTTTCTCGATTAAGAAAATGTTAACAGGACACAACATTTTGCACATTGATATCAAGGACTAAAACAACGAACTGTGGAGTATCAATTATTGCAATATAGATGTATATATTTTGCTAAGATTGTTTACATCTTTTTTGTCATTCAAACAGTTTTTGTTTTTGTGGATTAAAGCCATTTCGTAAAATTCCCTTTTTTTTTTAACTGACACTCGGTTTTTAAGATTTTAGTTTCGGAGTAATTAGAACTGTGGTTTTTCGACTTTTCATGGTTGGTTAATGCCGTTGAGTTTTTTTTGTCGTATTTATGGCTTTTTATACGGTTTTCCAAATATTGACTTGTTTGGCCGATGTAAACCCCTTCACAATTACAACAAGGAATTTCATAAAATACATTGCTCCATTTGTTTTTTGGAGTCTTCGCCTCTAGTTTACTAAAATTATTCGATAGTAGATTAACGGTTTTATGACAAATTTGGATGTTATATTTTTTAAAGAATGTTTGAAATTGTTGGGATAATCCATTTATAAAGGGGAGGGAAATGTACTTTGTACGTGCTGAAGTAGGTTTTTTAGTGCTAATTAAAGAGTTATAATGCTTATGAATTCTGCTTTTAAACATTTTATTAATTAATTCTAATAGATATTGGTTTAAAATCAATGCTTCTTTTGCCTTTTTAATAGCATTTTCTCTGTATTCAGCATCAGAAAGCTGAATTGCCCTGTCCGCCAATCCTATTATTACAGACCTTTTTTGCGATGTTGGGTGATTAGACTTGAAATTTATGTATCTAGAAGACCATGTCGGCTTCGTATACCATTCTGTTTTTATATTTTCTCCTATATGGTGTAGTTTTAGGTCGAGAAAATTAATTTGGTTTTTTTGTTCTGTTTCGATTGTAAATTGTAAACTTTGGTGGTATTGGTTAAAATATTTTAGGATATTGTTAGATTGGTCTGATGGAATAGCAGTGATACAATCGTCGACGTAACGAAAAAAAAGAATCGAGTTTCGAATCCTACTCTGCTTAACACATCCTCTTCTAGATCCTCCATCACGATCTGCGCAACTACACTTGAAATTGACGATATCATAGCGCAACCCTCTATTTGTTTATATAATTGTTTTTCGCACAGAAAATATGTGGTATTCAGTGTTAATTCGATGGCTTTTATAAATTCATCTTGTGGTATGTCAGTGAATTTATTTATTTCAGACCATTTTTTTTATTATTTTAGTTGCTAACGAGATGGGAACATTGGTATATAAGGATATAACATCAAGAGAAATAAGGAGGTAGTTTTTGGGAATTTTAATATTTTTTAATTTTTCTTTAAAATGAAAGGAGTCTTTAATATAATAGTTGTTTTTGTGTATAACGTTGTGAGCGACATGAAGGAATATAAGAAAATTTCACAGAAATTATGTAACCAAAAGAATAGGAGAGTTTTTCTTTTGAGATGCAAATCAGAAAACTTGCAACCAACTTTCCTAAATTTTAAAATTTCGCATATACATTTTGAAAATGTGAACTTAGAACGTAAATATAAACAACATATTCTGCCAAAATTCATTTTAGGCATACTTAGCTTATTAATTACAGATACAACCTTAACTATTAAAAATTTACATAACAAGTTTGAGCAAATTGAAAACCAGCTTATAAAAAAGTTACCAAATCATATTTTTCAAAAATTTAAATTATGTAACACACAAAAATACGAAAATCTTTTTAAAAAAATAAAACAGACCAACACAAATAAAATAAATAATCTAATCCTTAAAAGAACACCTAAATCTACATCAAACACAACGTCAATGTGGGTAGAAAATCTAACTAACGAAAATATTCCAAAGTACGCAATGGAAATTTTAAGCTTAGGCACAAATTTTGCAATGGGAGTAAGCGATGATAAATGTTTGCCAACCACAGATATTTTATGCAACATCGAAACCGGGATAAATCATTTAAAGGGTGAGGAGAGAGATGAAATTAGAGCCAAGTCTTGTAATATTTTAACAAATTTTAAAAATAAACTAAAAAATCAAAGCGATAAAAATAAAAAACATTTAACAAACTTATGTAAAACAAAAACATTTTTAAAAAACAACACCCATATAAAAGTTTTAAAAGCTGACAAAACAAATAAAACAGTGTTAATGAATTCTGCAGAGTATAATAAAAAAATGAAAGAATTACTAAAAGACAAAAAAACATATAAAGAAATTAAATTAGATCCTACCAACCAATAACAGAAAAAAAAATGAATTAATTGAATCTTGGGAAAATAAATTTTATATATCCCCAGAAACTGCTAAACGCCTAAAAATTAGAAATGCCCGACCACCTAAAATATACGGACTACCGAAACTTCACAAGGAAAATATCCCCTTACGTCCAATTGTATCATGTGTACAGTCGCCTTATACACCATTTTCAAAATTTTTAAAAGATATCTTTAAAAACGTTATACACAAAACAACTATTATATTAAAGACTCCTTTCATTTTAAAGAAAAATTAAAAAATATTGAAATTCCCAAAAACTACCTCCTTATTTCTCTTGGTGTTGTATCCTTATATACCAATGTTCCCATCTCGTTAGCAACTAAAATAATAAAAAAAAATGGTCTGAAATAAATAAATTCACTGACATACCACAAGATGAATTTATAAAAGCCATCGAATTAAACACTGAATTCCACATATTTTCTGTACGAAAAACAATTATATAAACAAATAGAGGGTTGCGCTATGGGATCGTCAATTTCGAGTTTAGTTGCGCAGATCGTGATGGAGGATCTAGAAGAGGATGTATTAAGCAGAGTAGGATTCGAAACTCCATTCTTTTTTCGTTACGTCGACGATCGTATCACTGCTATTCCATCAGACCAATCTAACAATATCCTAAAATATTTTAACCAATACCACCAAAGTTTACAATTTACAATCGAAACAGAACAAAAAAACCAAATTAATTTTCTCGACCTAACACTACACCATATAGGAGAAAATATAAAAACAGAATGGTATACGAAGCCGACATGGTCTTCTAGATACATAAATTTCAAGTCTAATCACCCAACATCGCAAAAAAGATCTGTAATAATAGGATTGGAGGACAGGACAATTCAGCTTTCTGATGTTGAATACAGAGAAAATGCTATTAAAAAAGAAGCAAAAGAAGCATTGATTTTAAACCAATATCCATTAGAATTAATTAATAAAATATTTAAAAGCAGAATTCATAAGCATCATAACTCTTTAATTTTCAGTAAAAAACCTACTTCAGCACGTACAAAGTACATTTCCCTCCCCTTTATAAATGGATTATCCCAACAATTTCAAACATTGTTTAAAAAATATAACATCCAAATTTGTCATAAAACCGTTAATCTACTATCGAATAATTTTAGTAAACTAAAGGCGAAGACTCCAAAAAACAAAAGGAGCAATGTAGTTTATGAAATTCGTTGCTGTAATTGTGAAGGGGTTTACATCGGCCAAACAAGTCAATATTTGGAAAACCGTATAAAAAGCCATAAATACGACAAAAAAACTCAACGCCATTAACCAACCATGAAAAGTCGAAAAACCACAGTTTTAATTACTCTGAAACTAAAATCTTAAAAACGGAGTGTCAGTTAAAAAAAGGGAATTTTACGAAATGGCTTTAATCCACAAAAACAAAAACTGTGTGAATGACAAAAAAGATGTAAACAATCTTAGCAAAATATATACATCTATATTGCAATAATTGATACTCCACAGTTCGTTGTGTTAGTCCTTGATATCAATGTGCAAAATTTGTGTCCTGTTAACATTTTCTTAATCAAGAAAATAAAATTTTAATAGATGTGATCGTCATAGCTGTTGCTTCGTTATGTGTTGTATACTGTTGTCATTATGTTCTAGGGTAAGATGATTGTTTTTTGGCGAATTTATTATTGTCGTGCTAACAATTTTTCATATAATTTTAGATTTGAAAAAGACCAAAACTGGTTGAAACGTCATCAGACTACAATGAATATCCACACAAAATAGTAGACACCGACACGCACGCGGCGAAAACTGACTAAATTGAGCAGCTTATTTTTTGACTGACTCCGGACCTGTCCCAGTTAGCCCCTCACTCAATACTCATAATGGTATGGAATTCGCCATAAAAAAATTTCTATTTTTAATTAAACTTAAAGAACGACTGTGCTGTAATTGTTTTCTGATTTATGTCCGGTTTTCGGAGAAAGTAACTGGAAAACTTCGTTACTTTTTGGAAACATTTACTCGAGTGGATATCGAATATAAAAGAGAAATTTTCAAAAATATTACACGAGAATCATAGAAAAAAAGTAATCTTTCAGTGTTTTCTTAATGCACATCAATAAATTTAACATTTTTCAAATTAAATGAAAAGAGCGGTGCGCTAAAAATGTGTTAATTTCAGGGGAGTGGATGCCCCCTTATCCCCCCATCTTGCTACTACAAAATACAAATAAATGTGCTAAGTTTCATCAAAGTGGATGAAAGATTGACTTTTGTTTTTTCTAAATAATTTTTGAAATAATGTCGATATTTGAATGAAAATTTCTATCGGGTGGTTTTTTAACATCGGAATTTCATCCTAGTATAGCTCTAACTTGTTGGGCACCATCTGCATCGCTTTTTACTATTTTGAGGGATCATAACTTTTTTATACGTGCTTGTATTGCATTTTTAAGTAAGAAAATAGATTTCTCTATCATTTTTACGTAAAAGAGGTATACTTGGTAAAATTCGCTACGAGCAACAGTTCTTGAAAGAATTTGATTTGAAAACATCGATGCAAGTGATTTCGAATAACAAAATCTAAAGCTAATCCTAACTATTGGAAGGAAGGTTCCTTGGCTTTTTCCATGACTCAAAGTTATTAATACTGTGTCCTAAATGGTTTTTTTTAAGACAGGGTGGAAAATTTAAAGAAAAAATATTTTTTAATCAACATCATGAACACTCTTTTATCTACTTTGATGAAACTTAGCAGATTTATTTGTTATTATGTAAAATGTAAAACAAAACTATTTTTCACAAACACTTCCACAATATTTAAAAAAAAAAAACACGTAACATGAATAGAATTCTACAATTCGAAAAGATTCTATACCATTGGCACTTTGTTTGTGTCCGCCTACTATCGACAAGAAGTAATATATTCAGACGCTTCGTTTCTACATCCGTTAAGGTGTCGAAGTCTACTGAAAGAAGCGTGGGGGTCTTGTGACACATGCGATTTTTGTTTTGTTTCCATAATTCGACGTTTGACGGAAAATGGCTGCCATTTAGTGAAGGGCAAAACTACTCATTTTACTGAGTCGAATCATTCGAATTAACTCACTAAAATGATTATAATCACTGATTCGACTCAGTGAGTCATAAAGTGAAAGTGGCTGTATAATAAAAATGCCGATCTATGCGGAGGTTCACTGTATTTGTTTTGCATATTTGAAAGTCAGTTATATATATTTATATATTTTTTTACATAATCACGAAACAGAACAAAAAAACACATACCTATTTTTTTAAATTAATTCAACATTACAATTTAAAAATGTTAATATGGCGTCGCTTGCCGATCCGAGCACAGCACAATGCAACGACTCTCGCAAAGGCTTACTACCTCCAACTTACTTGCCAGTGTGTTTTTAAAATATTCTACTGAGTACTGATTCTAGTAAATGATTCGACTCTCAAGCAAGAGCAACAGACAGCAAGACCGAGAACGCAGGCCGAATAGTTGCGTGGTCGAATGCGTTTATAGCCGAAACAATTATAAACGATAAACAAGTGCGTCGTGTGCCGATCGTCGTTTGCGCTCGAGAAGTTTGGCCGAAACCCAAGTAAAGAGGAATTAACTACCTATTTTATTAAGATTAATAGAGCAGATAGATAAGTCCAGATGATATTGTAAACCACCGGTGTAAAGATGGCAGCCAAAGATAGAAGTTAGAATATCCGGAAACACCCGGACGTTAAATTCTTATAAAACACTGCCCAAGCGAAATGCATGCAGCAAAAGGCTATATATATATATATATATATATATATATATATATATATATATATATATATATATATATATATATATATATATATATATATATATAGTTATCTATCTACTCTATTAATCGTAATGAAATAGATAGTTATTTGACGTTTTGTAATTCCTCCTCTTAAAAGACACCTTTAATTTCGAAATTATTTTCATCTTTAATTAAATACTTTCTAGGATTTACTAATTTAACCTCACATATTTTAAAAATTTCATTTGACCAGTTAGGAGTGTAACCCTTTGTAAAAGCTTCTCTTTGTTTGCTAATTCGAAGATAGTCACCAGTTTTAAATTTTGGTTTTCTAAGGTCAGTTGTTTTCTTTATGTATAGGATGATGTCAGAACTTATTTTTCATTGTTTTTATTGATTTCAGATGGTTTTTTTCCAATAGTAGAATGAACTCTACTATTATAAATCTTTACAATTTCGTATAAAAGGTCTGCCCATTTATAATTTCCACGTAAACTAAACTTTTTCCACATTAAAGTTTTTATGGTTCTATTTACTCTACACGACACTAGGTTTTATGTTTGAGTAAGTATTGTAGTGATTTATGTTAAATTTAGCCATTAAATGTTTAAAATGTGTATTAAAAAACTCTTTCCCCATATCCGTTTGTAGATTTTTCGGTGTATATTTTGCTTTCTCTAATATTTTTTGCATCGCCGAAGTTACATCATTTGCCGACTTTGATTTTACTAGTTCTACTCATAGAAATTTTGAAAACACATTGATAACTACAAGAATGTATCTGTAACCTTTATTTGATTTCTATATGGTAACATTTCAACTAAATCATCTGCCATAGATCATTTATTCCTTTTACAATAACCCTTCTTCGTCTATATTTTTTTCTGCTTGGCCTATGAAGTTCATTGACACCTTTAATTCTATTGCTCATGACTGAAATTGGACAATGATTAAGTTTCAGTAATTATCGGACATTTTATTACTAATTCACCATAAAAGGTTGGTATAGTCATACTACTTTGAATATAAAAACTAATTGCATCACTTTGTTTGATATTTATTTTTTACTTTCCATATGGAAGAGGAATATGGTTTATTTTTAACAAAACCGCATCTTTAGGGTACTCAAACTTTGATTATTTTGCCTGAAGTAAATGGAAATTTATATATTAATCTTCCATGTTGAAGTAGTTGATAACTTCTTTTAAATGCATCATAGGTTCCAATAAAGGGCATAACAGTGTTGTAAAACAAATTGGTTTTAGCAATATTGACAACGATTAAAATTTGAAAAGTAGCATTATATCTAATTTATTTTTCTCTCTATCTAATATATGTGATCCAAATTTGTCAATCGACATATTGGCATGAAAGTCCTATGAGGAATAAATATTTTGTTGCATTACAATGTTTTTATTTAATTACTTTTGATCCTAAAATACAATTTCATTTTGATGACCTCTATGACCCGCTATTTGCGATGATACAAGTAGTTTCAATCTTTCAACTATTTTATTATTATTGTCGAAATAAATGTAGTCAATTTTTTTGTTAGATAAGTTTAACATTGCCCCACCTTATTTTGATGAAGATGATCTCTGAGGAGGTCTTAACCTGCTTAAAGTACTGAAACTAGAGATACTTGAGATGCTAGATGCAGAAGATCTTGTAGGTTTAATAATGTTTTTTTCTGTTAAATATGGTTTAATTATTTCGAATCTGTGGTTTCTTGAACTTGCTCTTTTCATAATTTAAACATAATTTCTTTTGTAAGCGTTTGTTCGCTTTAATATTGTTCCGGATTGGCCGGCACACAAACACGTTGTTTCTGAATGCACTCCTTTTATTCAAAACACAGGTTACAGGTATCACAGGTAAACAATGGTTATACCCAACAATCGTAACTAAGGTAACTTTAAACTTGTCAGTGTCAGCTTGTTAACACTTCGAAATCTCAATTACAACTGAATCAAAATGTGTTCGGGGTCCTCTTCGATTCTTATGTCAGCCGAATGGCTATTACATCTCTTCATTCCTCGGGAAAACAATCAAATTGTAAGGATAGGGGAAAAAGTCATAAGAGTGGGGAATGGGGGGGGGTAGTTTAAATTCTAGGTAAAAGACAGTCTTTAGGGAGCTCGTATTTGTTACGTGGTTGGGAGAAGTAATGAGTTTTGGTAATGAGGTCATTGTTAGCAAGTTCGGCCCTTATGAAAAAATTTGAATTAAGTTTGTTAATGAAGTCGCCCAAGCTTTCAAGGTTTGTATCCCTGCGGAGAATTGAGTTTCTGATGAATTTGTCCGCGTTTAGAATGATCCTGATTATTTTATTTTGGAGCGATTGAAGTCTTTTTGACTGGTTTTTATGATGAGTGCTCCACGTGGGTAAAGCGTAGGTTAGAATTGGTCTAATATAGAGTTTAAAAAGTGTGATCTTGTTTTTAATATTAAGACTACTTTTTTGGTACAATAATGAATATAATTGAACATGAAGAACACAACTAGAACACCTCTAGCTTTCTTAAAATTATAGTCAGTATTCGCAGACCACCTAAGGCCTTTATCAAATATTACTCCCAAACATTTAATTTTCTTAGACCAGTTAATCTCCTGTCCTTGAATTTTGACTTTTTTAGCAGTAGGGATTCTACTATTTTTTGTGAAAATAATAGCTTGAATTTTTGAGGGATTAAGATCCAACTTCCAGTGATTCATCCAGACTTGAATGGCACTAATGTGCCTTTGAAGGCTGGATGATAATATGTTTAAGATTTTGTTTGTAGACATTAGAGCGGTATCGTCTGTAAAAACATTGAGATTGGTGTAATTGTTGGTCGGAATGTCAGAAATAAACACGTTAAATAATAGGGGGAGAACCTTGTAGGACTCCCGCTCTTATCGGCCTAGGAGTGGAAGTGAAGCTATCTATATGTACCACAAATGTTCTATTGAGTAAAAAAGAGTGAACTGCTTTGACTAAATAGTTTGAGATACTAATGAGTTTTAGCACAAGGCCTGAGTGCCATGTTTTGTCAAAGGCTTTTTTATGTCAAGGAAAATGGCGCCAGAGCTTTTTTTCCTGTTAAAAACGTTAATAATGTCAGCTGCTAGTCTAGTTGTTTGATTAATGGTGCTAATCGTGTTTCTAAAGCCGAACTGAAAGTCTGGAAGAAGGCCGCGACTTTTTCCTGAAGTTTAATTAAGATTAAATCAAAATGTGGCCTCGCGGCGCGCTTATATAGCCTTTAGAAAAGGATGGAATGATCTAGAAAATTTTAGAATAATCTAAATACTACAGAGTGAGAGGAAGCCTAACAGAACATTCGAGAACGATTTTTGACACTATCATAGTCGTTACATGGATACAAATTAAAGTAAGTCTACTTCAATAAAATAACAAATAATAAATAAATTCATCTAAATCGTAACAAATCTATAACTAGGGCTAAATCCGCAACAATATGTCCATATAATTTTTCAGATCATCAGGTTTGTAACCTTTAGGTTCTTTGAAAAAAAGTAGTTCGTACAACTCAGTAGTTCCCTTATAAATAAGTTCTTTAAGTTTTGATCCTTAAACTCAACAGTAGAATCTCCAATTTTCTACTGTTCTAGTAAAGGGTTGTGAACAAAACCATGTATATGATCTAGTTCACGACTTCCCTTAATCGAATCATCAACAAATTACCTTACAAGTGGGTGATATACTTCGAGATACGTATTGTAAACGTCACCTCTTTTAGTTAATTCAAACATTTCCTGTCTTAAATCTGCCGTCGTGGGTTCAATAAAAGATGATTCGGATGAACGACTGGGCTGAGTACCAGTTGGTTCATCTAAGAACACATCTTCATTGTAATTTTGAAAAAATATCTTCATCTTGTAGAAATGTGAATGTTTATCTTCTTCTTGGTCTCTTTTTTGTAGTTGATTGCCGATTTCTGGAGTTAAAAAGAATGATGGTGAAGTAAGTTCTCGTTTTAACAAGAGTTCTGTTTTTATTGTTTTAATTAATTCTTGCAAAGGTTCAATTATTGGTTTTAATTATTTTTCTTGTCGGACTTTACTCTGCTAAATCTGATTTTAGTGCTTGATATTTTCGTTTGACAGCTCTTCGAGCTTCTACCAATTATTTTGCAATTTTACATTCATTGTTGACTAAAATATGACGAGTCATAAACTAAGGTCGATTATAAAGGTTATAAAACTATAAAATCCTTTTCGATATCTCCCACATTTTAAACTGCAATCCTTACCAATAACTAAAAAATCATAGTCAGATTTTCAATACACTGAACGCTTTTTTTTTAAAATTTCAAACGACATATCTGAGGTGACGTGATCATCATAAACATGTTTTAAATTCGTACCATTTTGTCTAAATAAAACTAATAAATTTGCATTATCTTTAATTACTTGTTTTGAAATTGAAGAATAGGTTTGACACAAAAGCAATCGGTGTTTCTATGTCATTCAAATATTATCAAAAATTATTACAGAGTTGGGTTTTACTTCGGCAGGTGACCCAATGTCTTCTTCGTTTGTTGACTCAAAATATCCTATTTCTTTAAAAGTCTGCATTACATTTCTTAAAAACCCATATTTCGTTTGGTACAAAGATTTTTGAAAAAATATATACATTCTCAAAACGTAAACCATTTTTTGATATTAAAAAAACAACAACCACATTGGTTTTTCCTGAACCAGAAGGTCCTACAATTAAAGCTCTTTTCGATCACCCCCAAACAACTTTCCATGCTTTTTAAAACTATTTAAGTTGACATCATGCTTTCTTACTGGTAACGAGAAAGATTGTTTTTCTAACCACATTTTTAGGGAAATCAAAGTGTATCTGAGAAATATCTTCAGGTTTTTCATTTAAATATATGACCTCATTTAAGCTTTAGCTTTATATAAAAATGGGAAGACGTAGTAGATGTAGACATATTAGGAGGTCAAAGCTCATGACGAGAGGTGGTTCGTTAAACACTTTAATTAACAAGTTACCGTTCGAATTACACATTCCATCATACAATTATTGCAATCCAGGAATCGAACTAAGTAAACGGCTTGTTAGAGGAGATAAAAGCAAAAATCCTTTAGACGAAGATTGCCCACAACACGATATCGCTTACTATACATTTTCTGATTAAAAACATCGCAACGAAGCGGATCAGGCATTGGCATCAAGGGCATTTGAAAGACTCAAGTAACCTGAGGCACCAGTCGATTTATGATGATCACGTCACCTCAGATATGTCGTTCGAATTTTTTTAAAAAATGTGTTCAATGTGTTCAAAATCTGACAATGATTTTTTAGTTATTGATAAGGATTGCAGTTTAAAATTGGAAGATATCGAAAAGGATTTGACAATTTTATAAATTTTTAAAACATATATAATATCCAACCTTTACAATCGACCTCAGTTTATGACTCGTCATATTTTATTCAACATGAATGTAAAATTCGAAAACTCTCGCTCGAAAAGCTGTCAAACAAAAATATCAAGCACTAAAATCAGATTTAGCAGAGTAATGTAAAAGTAGAAGTCCGAAACGAAAAAGAATTAAAACCAATAACTGAACCTTTGCAAGAGTTAATTAAAACAATAAAAACCGAATCCTTGGTAAAACGAGAAGTTACTTCACCATCACTCTTTTTAACTCCAGAAATCGGCAAACGTAGTTTTTCGACTACAAAAAAAAACCAGGAAGAAGACAAACGAACATTTATATAGTCAAAATCAGTATTATCGTGCGGGTCATACGATTTATCAACGACAAACTTTTTAAGTTTGTTTTTCTTTTATTACGTGTAATCATATCCTCCGCATAAAATCCGTAAGATGAATTAGATAGACCTATGATATTTTCATATGAAAAAAAAAGAAAACATATAAATACCAGCAGTTGCAAAAATCTTTAAGCCGTGTCACTTTAAACTCAGATTGACAGGTCAGTGACAAAATGAGTAATAGAATACAATTTTCGGGTTTTTTGCATCCACAAGCGAAAAAAATTATATTAAATCTAATAAAATATTACGAAAATGAAAATTCACCGGCCAATATCTAGGAGACAGTAGCAAAAGCTCTGGGAATCGGTATAAGGAATGTGCAGAAAATTGTGCATGAAAAAAAGCATAATTTACTACCGAAGAAGATTAAGAAATGTACACGAAAAAAAGCCAAAGACAGAAGACTTAAGTGACAATGTAAAAATGGATGTTCGTAATGCAATTTACGATTTATACACATCAAAAACTAATATAATGCTTCAAGTTTTAAAAGAAGCTTTAAAAAATCGAGGCATATTGGAAATTGCACTAAAATCGTTGTCAAAGTTAATACAAATGTGAGATTTTCGATATAAAAAGGACTGTAACCGAAGATTTTTATGCGAGTTGCCACATATAGCAAGTCAGCGTATCCAGTTTTTAAAGAAATACACGTAAAATGTAAATTCAAAATTTAGAAAAGTGGTATTTTTAAACGAGACTTGGATATTTTCTAATGGAAGTGATTCGAAATCTAGGCAGGACGAGTCTGTAAAAAGTGTCAACAGAAAAAAGGGATGTGGGACGGTAAAACGGTTCATTATTTTGCATGCAGGTTCTTCAACAGGATTTCTCCCAGGTGCAAGTTTACTGTTTTCTGCAACATCCAAAAGTATGGACTACCATGATAATATGAACTGTGAACTGTTTAAAAAGTGATTAAAAGAACAACTGATTTCAAATTTAGATGTTCCATCTTTAATCATTCTGGACAACGCATCTTATCATTCAAGAATCTTAAATAAACAACCTACTTCATCCTGGAAGGAAAGTGATATTTATGACTGGCTAATAAAACAAAAACAAAATCCTTTACCCAATATCCTGACACTAGAACTTCTTTTAATGGTAAAATCTATTAAAAAACCAACAATATATGCCGTAGATGAAATATTACGGGAAAATGGACGTGAGGTTTTACGACTGCCGCCATACCATTGGCAGTTAACGCAATATAATTAATATGGGCTGGGGCAAAATCATATTACGAAAAACACGTGAACGATGGTCTTACATCAGATGAAGTGCAAATTGTGTGGCAAGATTCATTAAATTATATTACGCCGGAGTACTGGAAGAAATCTGTGGAACATACGGAGAAATTAATATGGGATTGGTGGAATCGAGAACGAGTTATGTCGAAATAGCACCAATGATCTTAGTGCCATTTGAGGACGACTCGGAAGATGAGAACTTTTTAAGTGATGATAATAGTTTTTAGTCTATAATAATAAAAAGTTTCTGAAGGATTATTGCATTATGAATATCCATTTTTGCATTGTAACTTAAGTCTTTTGCCTTTGGACTTTTTCGTGCGCATTTCTTAATCTTCTTCGGAAGTAAATTATGCTTTTTTATGCACAAGTTTCTGTACATTCCTTATACCGATTCTCAGAGCTTTTGCCACTGGCTCCTGAATATTAGCCAGTGAATTTTAATTTAAAAAATTTTTTATTACATTTGACATCATTTTTTGCTTACTTTTTTAGTACATTTGTAATTTTGTAGGCAATAAATAAATAATTATAGAATACTTGTTCCAATTTTAAAGCGTGTTTAAAATAAGTAAATTTTTTTATTAATTTTATTTATTTTATTAAATCTCTTTACCAGAAACTCGGAGCTAACGAAAAATACAGGCTTATATATATATATATATATATATATATATATATATATATATATATATAGATAGCCTGTATTTTTCGCATGCATGGCCCTTCATTTTAGACAGAAATTGGAAGAAACCGCATAAGTAGTTTTTTAGCTATGCCGCGAACAGACAGACAGACGCACAGACATACCTACAGATAGACGGAATTGAGAAAACATGTTTTCCGGCATCTAGGGACCCTTAAACGTAAAGATCTGAAAAATCTCACGAGGGAAGTAATAACTAATTATCTTGTGTTTTTAACAAAAGTGTATAATATTTTTGCAAAATAATTTTTTTTGTTATCACAATACAAAAAATACAAGTTTTCTTTGCACAGGGGTTGCCCGCAATTAAATAAATGACACTGTGTAAGTGGTTAGATTTTTAAGTCAAGCGGGGCTCATAATTTTTGGTGATTGATAAAAAAATCTCACTTTCATTAAATGGCTGTATAAACAGAACATATCCTGATTGTTCCACTGATTCGAACCGCTTTCCGACTTTATTAAGGCGCTTGTCATTTTGTGTATTTTTGTTTTTGCCAACCAAAAAATTTTTACCAAATACATATTTAGCGAATTTTCTTATTTAGTCCCTCGGTATTTAATATATAAAATAATATTGAATGGCTATCTTAATAATATTGCGTAATATAATAAAAAAAAACTATTTTCTTTCTCGCTGTATATTTGTAAATAGCCGGTCGAGATTTACTAGCTCGATAAAAGAATTACACAACATTTTGGTATTCATTGTGTTTTCTGATTTGATTCATAATGTTGGTGACCCGCACGATAAGACCGCATTCGACTATAATAAATATCTTCCTCATTTTATTCAGCAGATATAAGACAGAAAATGATTGAATTAACCAAAAGAGGTGACATCATACACATGGTTTTGTTCACGACCCTTTACTAGAAAAGTGGAAAGTTGGAGATTTTATTGTTGAGTTTAAAGATGAAAACTTAAAACTTAAATATCTAATTTATAAGGGAACTGCTGGGTTGTACGAACTACTTTTTTTCAAAGATCCTAAAAGTTACAAACCTGATGATGTGGAAAATTATATGGACATATTAAAACGGCTTACAAAAGAAATTATAACCCCAAAGAACAAGCTCAAGAAACTACAGATCCGAAATACATAACAATAATTAAACTATATTTAACAGAAAAAAAATATTATTAAACGTACTAGATATTCTGCATCTAGCATTTCAAGTATCTCTAGTTTCACTACTTTAAGCAGGTTAAGACCTTCCCACAGATCTTCATCAAAAAAAAGGTGGGGCAATGTTAAACTTATCTAACTAACTTTTCAAATTTTATTAATATCGTTGTCAATATTGCTATAACAAATTCGTTTTACAACATTGTTATGCCCTTTATTGGAATCTATGATGCATCTAAAAAAAGTTATCAACTACTTCAAGATGGAAGATTAATATATAAATTTCCATTTACTTCATGCGAAATAATCAAAGTTGAGTACCCTAAATTTGTTAAAAATAAACAATATTCCTATTCCATATGGAAAGTAAACAAATATCAAGAATGATGCAATTAGTTTTCATCCACAAAATAGTGTGATTATACCAACTTTTTATGATGAATAAGTAATAAAATGTCCTATAATTATTGAAACTTAATCATTGTCCAATTTCAGTCATGAGCAATAGAATTAAAGAAGACGTTAATGAACTTCATAGGCCAAGCAGAAAAAAATATAGACGAAGAAGGGTTATTGTAAAAGGAAGAAATGATCTATGGCAAGGTGATTTAGTTGAAATATTACCTTACTGCAAATCAAATTAAGGTTACAGATACATTCTTGTAGTTATCAATGTGTTTTCAAAATTTCTGTGGGTAGAACTATTTAAATCAAAGTCGTCAAATAACATAACTTTGGCGATGCAAAAAATATTAGAGAGAGCAAAATATAAACCGAAAAATCTACAAACTCATATGGGAAAGAGTTTTTTAATACTTTAAACATTTAATGGTTAAATTTAACATGAATTACTACAATACTTACTCAAACATGAAAGCTAGTGTCGTGTAGAGCGTAAATAGAACCATAAAAACTTTATAATGTGGAAAAAGTTTAGTTTATGTAGAAATTATAAATACCTTTTACACGAAATTGTAAAAACCTATAATAATACACTTCATTCTACTACTGGAAAAAAAAAACTATCTGAAATCAATAAAAACAATGAAAAAGAAGTTCTGACATCATCTTATACATATAAGAATTGACCTTAGAAAACCAAAATTTAAAATTGGTGACTAAGTCCGAATTAGCAAACAAAGAGAAGATTTTACAAAGGGTTACACTCTTAATTTGTCAAATGAAATTCTTAAAATATATGTGGTTAAAATAACAAATCCTAGAAGGTATTTAATTAAAGATGAAAACAATTTAGAAATTAAAGTTGGAATGAGGAGGAATTACAAAAGGTCAAATATCCTAACGTGTACCTAGTTGAAAAAGTCTTAAGGTGAAAAGGAAATAGAGTTTTAGTAAAATTGTTAGGATTAGATAAAACTCATAATTCTTGGATTCTTAAAAAAAGATCTAATATATTTAATAATAATAAAAGATTACTAAATACTTAATTGTCTTATTTTAAATATGTATTCAAATACATTAAATCTTTCCTTATAAATTATATTTCTATGTTCTTTATCTAAAATATTGCTAATAATTTTTTCGTACTCTAAAATCCTATTTTTAAATCGCAGCCTGTCTAAATAAAACTTTTGATATACACATAAGCGAGCATGACTATGCAAACTACCACTTTATTAATACTTAGCGCCGGCCGCCGAAGTAAAGTATAGATTAAATTTAAATATTTAAAGACTCTTAGATATTACTTCTAGAAAAGTCAATGGTATGGTGTGTTATATCAAACACTGCCAAATTATAAGCTACTTGTCTCATAGCTTTTTTAGATTTTCCAAGGATATAAGAAGATATGGTTTTTTTAAAAGTTACATAGTTTCCGACATATAATAATAATTTTTAAAAACTTTAAGACAGATGCCAAAACAGCTCTCAGTACGCTATAGCCTACGCTATACTAATTCATATTTTAAAAACAACTAAATAAACTTCGTTACTAATTGTGTTCGTGTTTTGGGAGCCCCTGACAACAAAAGTGAAGTTGTAGAAATTGACAAAGTAGCGATCGAACGATCGATACGCGAAGTGAGGAGAACATTCACATCCCATTTCTTCCGTGGCATTATTAAATGTAGAGATTTTTCGAAATCGCGCTTTTAATCCCGGGATTTTTGAAACTGTAAACTGATTTCGAGATTCCTACACTAAAAACCTTAAGGCTGAAGTGCACACAGCAAACAAAATATCAGCGACAAGGTCAAGTCACGTTCAAAGTAATATGAAAAGGTACTGACGTGTTGGAAAATACAAATATAACACTGAAAGCAACTGGGACTAACAGAATTACAATTATTATTTGAGCGGCGGCGCCTCGGATAATATTTAGGAATTTACTTGCTTATGGCTGTCCGTAGGATGAAGTCGTGGGAAGGGGGAGAAATTATTTTAATTTGTATAAAGTGAAAACTTTTTTTAGTTGTTGAATTTTATTATGTTAATTGAACATGTAAAACCGATAAAGGGAGGATCTATAGATCCCGTTCACGAAGAAGGGGCGAATTACTATTTTCAACTGATCCAGTGCTTTCGTTTCGGTGCCCCTTTCGCCCCCTCTAAATCCGCCAGTGAATTTATCAGCTTTGATTTCGATGTGCGGATCGTTATTCGTTATTCCCTCGTTCGATTTTCGTTTGATTTTCGATCTGCGATTTGCGAATATAATAAAATTTATTAGTGTTTTTGTGATTTTTAATTCCCTCGTAAAAGAGAGATACCAATTGTAATCATGAAAAAATTACCCTCCAAAATGTTTGCACTCTTCACCTAGAGGCCGTAAAACATATTTTCTTCATTCCGTCGGTCTGTCTGTTTGTTCGAAGCATAGCTAAAAAATTACTCACCCGATTGATTTGTTGACAAATGTTGGTCAAAAATTAAGGGTCAATGGAGATGACTTGGTAACATTTTGGTATAGTATGGCGGAAGAAAATGGCAGCCTAGCGTTAAAAAAATTGTTACTAAAAAAATAACTGACTAAACAAAATGGTGGCCTAATAAAATATTAAAAATATCAACCTGGAAAAACTACTTATTGGATTGATTTCCAATTTAGTGCGAGAATTAAGTGTGATATAGAGTGAATAGTTAAAATTGTGGTACGAATTCAAGATGGCGGAAAGAAATGGCGGCCAAATGTGTTTGTAATCGTGAAAATATCACCCTCCCAGGATTTACATATCTTCATGTTTTAGCGTCCCTAGATTCCAAAAATTATGTTTGCTTTATTCTGTCGGGCTCTTGGTCGGGATATCTGTCAGTTCGCAGCATAGCTAAAAGCTGACTTGACCCGGTTGACTTCAGGTAGTCAAAAACTAAGGATAATATGGAGATGACCTGATAACATTCCAATATGGCGAAACAAAATGGCGCTTTGGTGAAATAATTTACCTCAAATTGTTACAAAATCAAGTGTGTGAACTGTTAACATTTTGATCCAAATCCAAGATAGAATTCAAACTTTATGCAAGCATTAAATGTGATTTAGACATAAACTGGTGAAATTGTGGTACAAATTCAAGATAGAGAAACAAAATGGCGGCCAAATAAAATATTTAATAAACATATTTATATCTAACTGGCTTCAAATTTGCACAAAAATTAAATGTAATATAGGAATAAACTGATCGAATTCAAGAAGATGGGACAAAATTGCGGTCTTAAAAAAATCAGTGTAAAAAGTACTAATTCAATTTATTTGAGATTTTACTCAAAAATCAAGGGTGGCACAGGTAGAAACTGTTTGGTACACATCCAATATGGTGGAACAATAGAAATATTTGAAAATACAGTATATGTGTTAATAAATAACTATGTGTGGAACTAAATTCGGTCACACTTTATTATTCCTAATAAAAGGAAAGATTTATAACGAGCAAAGTTACGGGCAAAGGAATTTTACCGATTTTTATAATCATGCCATGCCACGTAAATATTCTAACTGAAAGTTACGCCTGGAAGTAGACGAAAAAGTTTAAAACGAAAAATGATTATACTAAAGCAAGTACGTAATTAATATTATATTATGGTAGAATATTAGGTAATGTACATCAGGGTTGCCGTTTTTTATAGTTTTACGGCGTAATTCCCTTATTAGCGATGAGAGAGAATTGCGGTTTTACTTTTTTGTAAAATGAAACACGCCATAAACAAACCTCCCTCATTTTTCGATTATGCTTTACCTTATCGAAAAAATAAAAGCTATATTATGTTATATAGTTTCTTACGGGTTTTTCAAAATTTAACCCTTATAGGGGTGAAATATGTCTATATATTGTTTACAATATCCCTTTACCAAAAAATTTTTAAAGATGATTCTTTCATCAATGGCTTTTAAAAATAATTATCCAAAAATAAATTTCAGAATTTTTTAAAATTCCACTCTTAAGCGGATAAAACGGAGTTATTTTTATTGCCCCATATAACAGCTAATATATTGTATTATTAACACAATATGTACGCTATACAGATTAAGTATTGAAGGTGCAAAATTTTTTTCTAAAAAATATAAGTTGGGCTTAATCGACGTTTTAGAGTCCCTAGAATACGAAAAATATATTTTTAGAACAAAATTTTATGATATCTGTTCGATTGTGTGCGACTGTGTATATGTAAATAAAATTTGCGCCAACCAACGATAATTTGAAAACGGTCAAACCGGTTCACTTAAAATTTGAACCATTAGTAGTCTAGGTTAGTGTCTCGCGGGGATTAAATTTTGGGTGTCACGGACGTAGATTTTCGATATTTTTAGGGGTATAAAAATAACAAAAACATAACAGGAGAACGCAACAGTCAAATTAAAAACTATGAATAGTTGAATAGTTGGGTTTAATGTTCTGATATTGAAAAATTGTGTGTGTGTGTGCCAAAAATGACGAAACACATCAATTTTTTTATATGCAAAATAATGTTTTGTCTATTATACAGCGTAGTCCTGTGAACAAGATTCATCATGCAAAAATCGGTACAACATGTCAAACTTCTTTTTTGATGTCTGGGCTTTGAAAGAAACCGCGTTAATAATTTTATTTTTTGACAATGTATATTGCTGATTTTCTATAAAAACTTTTTGAAACCGAAGTCAAACTAATAAAGACAGCAAATAGATATTATACTCATGGTACTACATTCAAGACCAGCATACATATATGTCTTGTTGCGCAGTAATGAAGAATTAGTTTGACGCCGACTTCAAAAAGTCAAATTTTTAAGATGGAATAAAATCTTTTTCACTTAATAATTTTTTAAGGTCAGTTTAATTTTTTTATATTTTTTTTTTCATGACATAATAAATTAATCCTTTGTTTAGCATTTTGCTAGCTTAGAAAAAAATGTTTCTTATGAATCCAAAGCTATCCCGCGTAGTAGTCAATAACTGTAAAAAATAAAACTACTTAAAAAACATTGAGAAGTCAAAAAGTTATATTTTATTCCATCAAAGAAATTTGACTCCAACTAAGACCTAATTAATGTTTAATGTCACCAACAATATTTACAGTTTCTATTAGTTTGACGCCGACTTCATGAAGTTAAATTTCCAAGATTGTATTAAGTATTATTTTTTAGTTTTCAGTGTTTTTTTAATCGGTTTTATTTTTTCTGTTTTTTTTTATTTATTCCTTTATTTAACAAAGGTTGTATTGTAAATGTCAAGCTCAAGGTTCCTGAGGCCTAAACATAGGTACCGGGGTCCAATGTACTTAAAATTTTACTAGAATCATGTTAACTGATGATATATATGGATGTATATATATATATATATATATATATATATATATATATATATATATATATATAAAATCAAAGTCTTGGCCGGAAAAGATATATGTAGAATAGCAGAAATATATAATTTCTGCAGGTGCAAAACGGCCTACAAGAAGAATTGCTTTCGATTATGTCACAGGGTACCCTCCTGCGATCATGATTTCTGGGCCTTTACCCTCATCAGGCAAATTATATATTTCTGCTATTCTACATATATCTTTTCCGGCTAAGAACTTTTGATAAAGGTGTATGAAAGAGCATTTTTATTGATTTTAGTATCTACTCTCCGCATGATGGTGCTAGTGCATACTTTGCCAAATTACTATGGGTTTGAAGCCGGAAACCACCGGAGCCCCAATAGGTGGCGCTAAGTGTTATACTTAGCATGTAGTACTGTTCCAGTATGATAGATGTTTCGATTTTGTCATATCGAGCAATCTGTTATTTCAGATCTCCCTGGGTACAAGCCTGCCTGATGAGGGTAAAGGCCCAGAAATCATGATCGCAGGAGGGTACCCTGTGACATAATCGAAAGCAATTCTTCTTATAGGCCGTGCAGTCTATACGTAGTTTTCGAAAATACATACAATGTTTCGTTGCCACAAATTAATATAGTTAGTAGAAGTAAAGTTCATTTTCTGCGAAAAATATGAAACATGATACTTCAGAACATATATTTTTTTTATTTCTATTCGTCCCCACCACGCACCTCAGCTATGACATAGGAAAAGTTTTATGTCCAGAATAAACTTATCTAATATTATTAAAATTATTGCCTCCCATTGGATCAGGGGAGGTAGACTCCAGCTATGTCAAAATTACATTTTTTGATTAATTACAGTTTTATGCTCCAAATTTCAATATATATTAAAGCATTTAAAAGTTTGTGCGAAAACTCTCTGGCAGAAAATAATTTAAAGTGGCGTCATTACTACATTTTAACTTTCTTAAATATATTTTCTATGGAATAACCCCGTTATCACACTAAAAACTTCTTTAAAAAATCTATGTTGGCCACAATCTCCCCGAAGTAATCGATGTACTTAATATCACATTAAATAATATTATGAATAAACGATATCTTGACATGCATCGAAAATCAGCAATCCCAATGGTTAAAAATTAAAATAGTAAAATTGCATGCAAATCCGCATAAACTTTTTGTGCCAAGAATAAAGTTATTTGCTATGTTAAAAACATTTAAACTTATGACATTTTACCAGTTTTTTTCTACCTATGCTACAATTGACTTTGGGGCATAATTTAAAATAAACTGAATAAGTAGTTTCCACATTGTCAAATACCGCCATTTTGTTACGTCATATTGAATTCGTACCAGTTTATCCCATTTCACATCTAATTTTCCTTAAATTCGTACAACTGCACCAGTTTATCTCTATATCACACTTAATTCTTGAACAAAAATTAAAGTTCATTTAATGAATAGTATTTTTAGGCTGATTTTATAAATATTTTATTAGGCCGCTATTTTGTTTTGCTATCTTGAATTCATATCAAAATGTTACCATTTCATTCCTATGTAAACAGTTTTTTTGTGCAAAATTGGATAATTAGTTTTTTTTAGTAATAATATTATTAACAGTGTTGAGTCATGTTGGATTCTTACCAAAATATTACCAGCTCATCCCCATATGACTCCTAATTTTTGATCAAAATTTGAAGTAAATCGTAAGTAGTCTTTAAGATATGCCGCGAACTGACAGCTATACATACAGACCGACAGACGAGCCGACGGAATTAATAAAACATATTTTTGGCATATAGCTAATCGCTAAATCGTAAAAATATGTAAAACCTGAGAGGGTGTTTTTTCACGATTACGAGCATTTTATTTGGCCGCCATTTTATTCGGTCTTCTTGAATTAGTACCACAATTTCACTAGATGATCCCTATACCAAAATTAATTATGGCACACAATTTGAAACCAATCCATTTCAATTTTGAATATTTTATTAGTCCGCCATTTTGTTCCGCCATCTTGGATTCGTACCAACATCTTTACCATTTGATTCCAACATACTACTTTAATGTGGGTGCAAAACTTGAGATAAATTGGATAAGTAGTTTTTTAATATTAATTTTTTTAACATTTCACTAGGGTGCCATTTTGTTTCGCCATATTGGATTTTTACCAAAATATTACTAGATCATCCCCAGATGACTGATGATGATTTTTGATCAAAATTTGAACTCAATAGGATAAGTGGTCTTTAAGCTATGTCGCGAACTGACAGACAAACAGACACTCAGACAGATGGACATAATAAATAAATCGATAAAACATATTTTTAGCATCTAGGGACACTAAAACGTGAAGATATGTAAAACCTGAAATGATGAATTTTTCACGATTACAAACATTTTATTTGGCCGGCATTTTGTTCGGCCATCTTCAATTAGTACCACAATTTCACTAGTAAGTCCCTACATCACAATTATTTATTCAGCTGCCACTTTGTTCCGCCATCTTGGATTCGTCCAAAATGTTACCAGTTGATTCTAACATAATATTTTAATTTTTGTGCAAAATTTGAGGTAAATTGGATAAGCAGTTTTTTAATAATATATTTTTTTAACATTTCACTAGACCGCCATTTTGTTTGGCCATATTGGATTTTTCCCAAAAATTACCAAGCTCTCACCATGGCAATCAGGTAAGTAGTTTTTCAGCTATGCCGCGAACAGACAGACAGATAGACTGACGGAATGTTACGGCATCTAGGGACCCTGAAACGTGAAGATCTGAAAAAATCTCGTAGGATGATTCTTTCACGATTACAATACTTTCTTTTTTGAAGTCGGTACCAATTCAGTTATATCCAGATTGAATTAGATCCGACATATTTTTAATTTGGGTTAAATTTTACTCTAAAATATATTTACATTAATTCGTCAATAAAGCACCCCGATTCGTAAACAAAACTTTAATGAAGAATATACGCCACAGATAAATAAAACTTAAAATTTTACATGAGACGTTCAAACAAGTGCCTTTCGAACTAATCCTAATAATTCGACTGAGTACCGGATCGCACTTCTTCCTTGCAGCCGGTTTGGGGATATTGATTTTCTTATAATTCTAAAAATAGATTTGATGCTTATTTCTAGGTCAAGTCGATCACCGAAGTAGTGGAATTATATTTTTCTATATTATAAATATATTATTTCCATAATTTAAAAGACGTAGTGTAAATATATTTTTTTATGATAACATTCCACCTGTTTTACATTTTGCACAATTTTTTTAATTCTTAACATTTTTATTTTTAATTAATAGAAATTTTCTTTTATTTTTCGCTTTTAGTCGCTTGTACATTACTTTTAAATATATTTATATATTTTTGGTCACAGTTTTTTCAGTGTATCATAATAACTCAATTCGAGACGTTTCTTTCACGTCAGAACTTGAAAAATTATGCTGTCTATAGGCAACTTAAAATACATTTCGGTTAAAAACCGGCTCAGCAGGGTTCACGCGCTGCAGAAATACAAAGACATAAGTACGATTCAGCATCTCAAATTTTGCGATTATGTAGACAAAGGATCAGTGCAGGGCGGTAAACAGCTATTTTGTGAAAAAAAAATTATATGGGTCGGTATCTGCGTCAAAAAATGATCGAAAATGGACAACTTTGCCACTAATTTTTTTCATTCTAAATTCGAATTTTTCATACAAATTCGCATTTAGCGCCCAACTATACATATTTCCCTACTAAAATCACATTGAAGCTAATGCATATCTCTTATAGTTTTAACACAATATTGCAGCGGCGCGGCGGAAGGCTTGCAACTGATCCGTAATACTGCGTGTAGTCCACCCTTAATTGCAGGAATTATTTTCACATTCGATATCTATTCATTGATTTACCTAAAAATATTCAAATTTGTTATGTGGGCCTCATATTACTTACTTATAATATAAAAAAAACGTCTAATAATGTTTTTACTTCCCTGGTAAAAGGGAGGTATTGTTATCGTGAAAAAATCACCCTCCGAGATTGTTTCAGATCTTTACGTTTCGGGGTCCTTAAATGCCGAAAAACATGTTTTCTCAATTCCATCGGTCTGTCTGCCTGTATTACTTACTTACCCAATTGACTTCAAATTTTGGTCAAAAATTAAAGGTCATATGAGGGTGACCTGGTAAAAAACCAATATAGCAAAATAAAATGGTGGCCTAGTGAAATGTTAAAAATTATTACTAAAAAACTGCTTATCCAATTTATCTCAAATTTTGCACAAAAATTCAAATATTATGTAGGAATCAACTTTCAAAATTTTGGTACGAATCCAAGATAACGGAAGGAAATGGTTACTATATTAAATGTTTGTAATCGTGAAAAAATTACCCTCTCAGGTTTTACATATTTTCGGGTTTTAGCGTTTCTAGTAACATTTGTTATGAATTTAAGATAACAAAACAAAATGTCGGCTTAATAAAATATTAAAAAAATCAGACTGAAAAAAGTACTAATTAGATTAATTTCAAGTTTTGTGCAAGCAAGTTAAGTTTCGCAAACCCGAAATTGACTTTTTAAAAAACAATTTATTTTGAGAACCGAGTTACATAGATTTTGCTTTATAACTAACTTAACAATATTTTACGAATACAATTTATATTAAAATATATGCTGATGTCTGCAATCGAGTTCTTGTGAATCAGCATTACGGAGGTAGCGAGCTTCAGATGACTATCTCTGAATTGGGTGTGGTGTTAGCTTCTTGGTATCTCGGGGTAGGCTTGGGCTTCTTGAATCTTAGGCTAATGATTCTCTTGTAGAGGAAGTACCCAATTCCTATAAGTATTACCAGATACAGTAATAGCGTCCAAAAACTGAATTGGTGGAAGTATACGGGCTGTTGAAGGACTTCGTTTAATTTTTGTTGTTGAACATCAAGTGCTGTTTGGATTCTTCTTGCTTCGTTAAGATTTAAAGAGCTTAGTTCAAAGTTACTAAACTTTATTGGAACCGACTCCTCGTTCGAATACTTCAGATTTTTTTGTGGAAGTTCGATGTTTTTGAGGTGCATTTTGGGGTCTTGGTACGTCTTTAATAATACGTCGTTTATGTGTATTTCACAGCTTGGGTTCATTTCGAGGATGTAAGTTCCTTTTAGCGGAATATTATCTTTATTCGCACCGCATTGTTGTACTGCTACTACTTGCTTTGGAATTATTAACATCCATTCTTGCCTTTCTAGTTTCTCAATTTTGATATCTTGGATTTCAATTTTCATCTGGTGACATTGAGTTATATTTTGGATAAACTTGAGCATCTGTACTTCGCATGGAGGTTCTTGACCGGTACTGACTTCTTGGACTTCCGCTCATTGAGGATAAGGTATTTGGATTGAGGGAATATCATTTTGAAGTGATTTGACGAAGGGGTTGGTAAAGGATAGAGGTGGTAGAGTACATAGTTATTGCTTTCTACAATAGGCACTTCTATTATAAAAATTATTTGATTTCTTTTTGAATAACTTTTGATTTGTAATATTTTTTCAAAAATAAGAATATTTTCGAGATTTGGAAGAAATGGGAGTTTACCAGATTTTATTTCGTTTGTTACAATTTCTGTCTTATTCAAGAGATCATTGGGATCTAAAATTGAATTATGAAATGTGTTTAATTTAGAAAATGTTATTGCTATTTGTATTTTTTCTAGGATGTCGTAAAGTTCCTGAAAAGATCTTGTTATTTGAGAAATTAGCATATGTATTAAAAAATAGTGGTTTGTCTCCATTTGTTTTGTTTCTAAATGTTTAAGGACTTCTTTTATTTGTAGGGTACGCGATTCTAAGATAAGATGGTTATGTGTTAAGTTTTTTGAAATTTCTTGAAATAGTTTATTAGATTTTTGTATTATGGTTATTTGCCCTTGCATTGCTGATTTTAAATGATTTTCGTTCGCAAATATCGATGAGATTGCCTTGTCGTACTTTTCGGCATCGGCTTGATCAAGATTACCTGTTAAAGATTTTATTATCGAGCCAAAGCCATTTACGAGTCCTCTTTTTGTTCTGTTTCTAAATGCTATAGGATTTATCTGTGCTATTTGTGATTTAATTTTATTTTCGAGAATAGAAGCTAGATTATATAAGTTGTAAAATTCTTTTTTATAGGTCGTTGAGTTCTTTAGGGAGGTTACTATTTTCCTAAAACTAGTTTTTAGAAGTGTATATTCGTCTAATATAGGGGTTATGTCATAGATTTGTACGAATGACCAAAAATCGATTATATTTTGGGAGTTGTCAAGTTTTAGTGGTAATAGTCCGGGGTTCTTGTCGAGGTTGTGGAAGGTCACTTCTGCGCTTGTGCTTTCGAAGAGCCTGCAACAACAGGGGTTTTTAGTTCTTTTATGTGAATAGTTTCGAGTTTATTGTTTGATTTATTTTTCATTGAGACTTTGTTATTTTCTAACAGTTCGATTACTTTTTCTTTTTGAGTTTGTAAGGTATTTTTTATGTCGTCATAAAGGTGTTTTAGTTTGTTGTTGTGATTCGATACATAATCTGCATAAAAAGTTGTTTTTATTAAGTCGCACGGGTCTCTAGAATTGGTATGTCCAAATGTTATGTCAAAAGGGGTGTATTTGGTTGACGAATGTATGGAATTATTATATGCTATCAGGGCATATTTCATTAATGTTTTTGTGTCTTCCTTTTTGATCCTTTCTCTTAAAATACGTAGGTGTGCTATGATTGTCGAGTGGAAGCGTTCTACGGGGGAATTAGATTCATGATGGAACGGTGTTGTAAAATGTATGTCTATTTTGTGGGCTTTTAGAAGTTCTTGTACCGTGTTGTTTTTAAATTCAGAACCGTTGTCCATTATTATTGGTTCGGGTATGCCGTAGAAAGAGAAATAATGTATTAGAGCTGTACAAATTTCAATAGAGGTTTTGCCGGACACAGGCAAGGCTTGTCCTAACTTTGAAAATGTGTCTATAATAAATAGAAATTTTTGATTGTCGAATTTGAAAACATCTATGTGCAATAACTGGAATGGCTTTCCTACTGTTTCGGTAAGAACTAGAGGCACATACGGAGGTTTACGAGAATATTTTGATGTTTGGCATATTTCGCATTCGTTAATGTATTTGGACACGTCGGATTTCATGCATGGCCAGTAGTAGTTTATTTTGAGTTTTTCAAGGGTTTCAGAAATGCCACGGTGATTACACTTGCCTTCGTGTTGGTATTTAATAAGGAGAATGCGTTCTTCGGGGTCTTTTATTGAATTGACTAATTTAGTGCATTTTATTAGTTCTAAGGCTGTTGCATAAAAATGTCTCATGTATATGTCATTAAATTCGAGATACATAGAATCGTCGTAGAAATATAAATGAAAGGTTTTGTTATCTGAAGTGTATGTTTTTAAGAAGTCTAGTATTAGTCGAGTATTTCCTTTTCCGATTTTTACGTTCCATATATTGTGTTTTTCAAAGGTGTCCCAAGTAACTTCAATTTTGTCGTAGGGATTTTTCGAAATTATTATTTGATTGGGTTTATTATTTATGATTTTGTCCAGGATAGAGATACCGTCATTAATTGTTTTGTTGTTACTACTTGAGTGAAAGCTTTCACGGCTGTGGTCAATTAAGAAATCATGGTTCTTGGGATTAGACCGTGTCAAAATGGAATTACTTTCCGACGTTTCGCTTTCGATTGCACGAGGCATCTTCAGGGATCTTCACTCGGTAAACACAGGTCGAGTATAAATAGCCGGCCTGGGTCTCTCTACATTCTGGTATCTGGGGTGGTTAAGATGGACCTATTCTTATGTCTTGTAAAATTTTGATTTTGTTTTCTTTTGGTTTCGGTGTTTCCAAATTTTTTAAAGTTGTAGTAAAGTCGGTTAGTGCTAAGTTGTTTGGGTCAAATGATTGGTCTAAAAAGGTGTCTATATCTAAGTCTATGTCTCCCGGGTTATTTATTACGCTTTTATTTTCGATCACATTGATGCATATTCGTGAAAGTGCGTCTGCGTTCGTATTTTGTTTACCTTTTTTGTATATTATTTCGTAATCGTATTCCTCGAGTTTTAATCTTCCCCTTACAAGTTTACTGTTTGGTTCTTTTAGGTTAAACAGCCAGACTAGAGAACGATGCTCCGTGAAAATTTGAAACTTTCGACCAAATGGATAAGGGCGAAAATATTTACACGCCCATACTATAGAAAGTAGTTCTTTCTCGATGGTAGAGTATTTAGTTTCGGAGTCGTTTAACGTTCTAGAGGCGTAAGCTATTGGTTTATCATTGGGAACATTTCCTTGAGATAGTACTGCACCTATAGCGAAGTTACTAGCGTCGGTTGTGAGAACAAATGGTTTTTCGAAATCGGGATATTGGAGGATTGGTGCATTGATGAGCAGTTGTTTGCAGTGATTAAAGGAGTTAACGAAATCAGAGTTATGAATTATTTTTGAATCCTTTTTTAGACAAACAGTCATAGGTTTGGTAATTTTTGCAAAATCTCTGATGAAACGTCTATAATAACCTAATAACCCTAAAAATGATTTTATTTCTTTTCGGGTTTTCGGAATTGGAAAATTTTTTATAGCGGAAATTTTGTCAGGATTGGGTTTGACACCCTCTGTGGTGACTACATGACCTAAATATTGGACTTCTTTTCTTAGAAATTCGGATTTGTCCATTTGAATCTTAAAATTTGATTCTCGAAGTCTGGTGAAAACTTGTCCTAATGGGGTAAGATGTTCCTGTAGGGAAGTGCTAAAAATTACAATATCGTCTAGATATACGAGGCAAATTTCATTTTGGAGACCACGCAGTATATTGTCCATCACCCGTTGGAATGTGGATGGTGCGTTTTTTAGACCGAATGGCATCCTTTTGAATTCATAATGCCCATTTTCAGTAGAAAAAGCTGTTTTTTGAACGTCGTCGGGGTCCATCTTGATCTGATGAAATCCGTTCGCTAGATCTAAGGTTGTGAAGTACTGGCTTCTGCCTAACTTGTCTAGAATATCTGAAATATTAGGGAGGGGATATTTGTCGTCAATAGAGCGTTCATTGAGGCGTCTGTAGTCGATCACAAGCCGCCATTTACGTTTTCCAGAAGCATCTAACTTCTTTGGAACGATCCAAATGGGACTAGACCAAGGGGAGACTGAATTTTGAATAATACCTTGCTCAAGCATCTTGGAAATTTGTTGTTTGACTTCCTTTCGGTGAATTTCAGGGTAACGATAACTTTTTGTAAAAATAGGGGACTCATCTTTTAAGTTAATCTTATGCCTGATCTGATTAGTAAAAGTTAAGACTATCACAATAGAATATGTCTCTGAACTCTAAACACAAATTCCGTATTGCTTCTCTTTCTTCAGAGTTGCAATGGTCAAGGCGAAGATTTTTTAGATTGGATTTTAAAAGAGAATCGTGATACTCGGAAATATCTTGGTCGGTTTCCATTTTCTCGAGAAAGTTAATGTGGCACATATCAAGGGGTTCGATATCGACTGGTTCGGCAAAATTTATTTCAACAGGGAAATCGCAAGAATTGGTAATATCAAATAATTTGAAACATTTACTAAAGCTTTGGGCATTTCGAGATTATTTTCAAATTTTGTATACTCAAGAATCCCTACACCTACTTTCATTTTTACAGGTACTTTTATAATTTGTTGTGTTCTCGCAGATATGTTTATGTAATAATTTTAAAAGTCTGTTTTGAGGATTTTTAAGTCTAACTACTAATTGCATATGGTAAGGGAGGCCTGCTAAAAATGTTTTTAAGGCAAAGTCGTCATAATGGGCTATTTTAATTCTTTTTTCTGTATCGTCAACTATAAGAGTACTTAATTTTGCAAATAAAAGACTCCTAGCATCTTGTATTCGCATGCCGAAATTTAAAAGAGATTCATTTTTCGGTTGTTTTATAGAAATTAAATCTTGTACGAGGCAATCAATGCCTCTTTGATCAGAGAATGTTAAATTTAATGTGTTTTTAATTAGATTCCAAGAGTTAAGTTCAGATCTAGATCCAATTAAATCGGCTGCCCTACCTCGTAATTTACTTAATATAGTATCTAAAAGTATTACATTTATAGGGTCGTCAAGATTTGTAGAATTTTGAAAATTTTTAGAAAGTTTTCACATGAACAGATAAATCTTTGAAGCAATTTAGTATTACCGTCAAAGAGAGGAATGTTATCGGCTTGATATCTCATAAGTGGAATATCGCGACTCATGTTTTCTGTTGGTGTAGATGTTTCGAGAACTAAATTATTTTCAAGAACTGTCGAATAAGTTTCGTCGATCGAGCTTACACTTAATTGAGACAAATTTGTGATTATTTCGTCGATGTCAGACATAAAAAGAAATGTACATGTATAAAAATAAAATAAAATGCCTATGTAAAACTAGGAAAAATGGGAAATTGTGAAGGAAATGAGCACTTACAATAGTATTCCAGCGAAGATTAACTTAAACTAACTAAAATTATTCTTTTTTTTTCTATTTTCTCGTTCTTGATCGACGAACTGTTGAAACAGACCGGATTAGCGATGTATGTCTTTTCCGTTCGATCAAAATCCGTGCCCGACTGCGCCAGTTAAGTTTCGCAAACCCGAAATTGACTTTTTAAAAAAAATTTATTTTGAGAACCGAGTTGCATAGATTCTGCCTTATAACTAACTTAACAATATTTTACGAATACAATTTATATTAAAATATATGCTGATGTCTGCAATCGAGTTCTTGTGAATATATACAATTAGTCAGCGTTATGGAACACATAACTAGCATTAAGTCTAATATAGAGACAAATTGGAAAGGTCATAGTACGAATTTCAGACGAAACAAAATGGCGGCCAAATAAAATTTTGGATCAAAATTGGGTGTGTGTCAACGTAAAAACTACTTATTGAATTGATTTTAAATTATGCCCACCAATCAAGTGTGGCATAAGTAGAAACTGATAAAATATTGATGGGAATGTAATATGATGGAACAAAATGGTGCCGAAAAAAGTGCTTGAGAAGACAGTATATATGTGTTGCTAAATGACTATGCACTAAACAAAATTGAGTCACACATCTCTATTCCTAATAAAATGAAAGTTTCATAAGGAGGAAAATATAAATAAATCTAGAAAGTCGATTTTAATCTACTTCTCATTTTATTGTCCTCTCGATTTGAGATTTTGTAAGCGTACATAATTCGGATGATAATATAATAATTTGCTACTATCGGGCTTATCGAAGTTACCAAATGGCACCGATCGATTTTAACCTACTTCTAAGTGTTGTGAAGTTTTGAAAATTTTCAAGCGTACATAATTCGGACGATAATATAATAATTTGGAGCCATCGGGCTGATCGATGGTAACAAATGATACCGATCAATTTTAGCCTATTTCTAACTATGGATTTGAAATTTTGTAACTAACTGTATGGATTTAAAATTTTGCAACGGATAATAATACAATTTGTCACCATCGAGCTGATCTGATCAGCTCGATGATACCAATCACTTTTTACCTACCTCTAATTGTTGGGTCGATTTGAAAATTTGCAAGTGTGGGTAATTGAAGTGGCAGTATCAAAATTTGGTAGCAGCTAACTGATATCACCCGCTCGATGGTACCAAATTTTACACATGATACACAACCAAATAAGCCCAAACCCTTCGGGTCGGTTTGGACGAGTCCAATACATAATTTGGTACCGATGACCAGTTGATCACACATAATATGGTACCATCGAACCTAATGTTTGGGCTAATCTATTTTGTTTTGATGAGTCCTGTTAAGTGTGTAAAAAGTAAAAAATAATTTATATTTAAAGAAAAAACTAGAATCACACTTTTTTGCAGTTTCATTGAACAAAATATATTTTAAGAAAATTACATTATTTTATATCTTTCTAGTGCGGTACTGACAAAAGCATGTTCTCTGGTTATTTTAAACTATAATTTTTTATTGAACCGAGGATCATATATGGTTTTATTTATTGGCGTTCAGTGTTGCTCGCATTGATAGCATAAAGCATGTTTGTCATGTTAGCATTAAAACTATTATTTTATCTAATCTTAGAGCAAAAAACTTGGCCATGGCTTGAAACAGACAAGATCTTTTAGATAAAATAAACGATCTACATAAAAGTCAGAGGTTATGTAGCTTACACTTCAATCATCCTCTGACTTATTTATGGATATTACAAAAAATATAAATGAACAGAAAAATTTAATTGGCTGACCACAAACACTGTAAAAATCAGAAACATAATATTCCATTTTTATGATGTGAGAGAGTATAATAGTATATAATATTTACGTTTTTCACACGCACGCCAGTGTCCGAAGTAAAATGAATATAACATGCGCTAAAACCGTTTCTACGTTATATTAAAACTCAAGTTCAGCGATATAACTAATCTAACAATAATATTAAATTTTAACCTTGCCCTTATTCTATAACTACTATGTATACACAAATTTTTCAATATAAATATATTAAACTTGGTTAAACATTACTCACAAAATATTTTAATAAGGTCCTGCTCAAAATAATAAAAATATTTCGAGTACCTCTCTGAGTTCTTCGCCCAGCTCATAGATATATAACCAAGAGAATTATTACAGTTTATAAGAAACAAACATCACATTTGCTACTTTACGTGTGTTCCTGATCTATTTAGCTTCATAATCCAATATGATTCTCTCTGAAACAGTGTTTTCAGTATTATAAATAATTGTAAAGAACCTTTTCATAATTAAGTCTTTACTAATGAAACACTTTGCACTTGTAGCTGGATTTCCGCAAACAGAAATATTTTTTGTTTGCTGTTACGCAAAAAATTATCATTAAATTAAACTGAAAAATTTTTGTTCATGGTAATAATTACTACTCATTTATGTTCAACTCGTGTTATAAAAATGTAGGCCAACAGTGACAACGCCGCGCGCAAGTTCGTTCGTCATGTTTTGCATATAACGTCACGATACGTATTATTAATTCCTAAAAACTCCGTAGAGTATATTATAGTATTCTACGCCGTGCGTTGTTTCTTCATGCCGGAATTTGTACTTTTTGTGGATATTTAGTGTGTTTTGAATTTTTTTGGTGAGATAACTCTCTGAAAGTCCTTAAAATGGTTCTCGTGTCAAGTTTGTATAAAACGATACTTTAAAGCCGGAATTGTCCTTTCACAGGTTGGTTAGGTTAAGTTTAGAACGCCACTCTTTCAGTAGCGTAACATTTAGGATCTTTGAAATGAAATGCAAAAGATGAAAAATTATTATTCTTCACAAGTCGTTTGTTGTGCAATTATAATACCAGTGTTAGTAGATACAACTGTTAAGCTCTTGTACTACAATAAAAAAAAATTAATGTTTTTCGTTATAAGAGCCGAATGTCAGGTCCATGGTACATTTTTATAAAATGCCAGCATTTCACTAGGTTAAAACATTCGTTGGCAAATAGTATGTTTCAGTACGATGACAAAATCTATAGATTTTTGAATGCCCTAATTTCGTGAATCGTATTAATAACAGATTTACTTGATATAAATTAAAAATATTATCTGACAGGGATTGGGTCAGAAACATGCTTGAGAAGGGGTCAGACATATTACTTATAAAATATATTTGATTCTGAAATAAAGAGCTACTGCAAGAGTCTATTGAATAATTAAAACATTAAGCTCGTTTTTAAAATACGGTAAATATAAGATTTTGTTAGCTATTTTAGGAATGAGGGGTGCTGTTGATAGTATATTTTCAAAAACTGCCGAAATCTAGGGTAATGGCATGCTTTATTTGTTTGTTATTTGCAACTAATTATATGATTTATTAATATTTTAAGATAAAATTACTACATTATTTCAAATAATTTTAAAGCAAAATGTATTTTTCTATAATTCTAAGGTAAAAAATAAAAATTTTAGGAAAATTTAGTTCGAATGAAATCAACAATATCTGAAAAAAATTGCAGGTTTTACATATCTATATTTACGTTTTAGCGTCCCTAGATGCCAAATAATATGTTTTCTCAATTCCATTTTTCTGTCTGTCAATTCGAGGCGTAGCTAAGAACTACTTACCAGGTTGACTTCAAATTTTGATAAAAAATTAACGGTTATATGGAGAATGACTTGGTATTATTTTGGTAAAAATCCAATATGACGGAACAAAATGGCGGCCTAATGAAATTTAATAAAAATTATTACTATATAAAACAAACTAACCAATTTATCTCAAATTTTGTACAAACACCAAGGAATCAACCTGAAATATTTTGGTATGAATCCAAAACAGCAAAACAAAATGGCGGCCTAATAAATTATTTAAAAAAAATCAGTCTAAAAAACTACTTTAAGTTTTGTGGACAAATAAAATGTCTAAAAAAATCAACGTAAAAATGTTTTTATTCAATTGACTTATTATCTTGCAGCAAAATTGAATATGATACAGGGATTAATTGGTACGAATACAAAATAACGTTATAAAATGGCGGTCTTAAAAAATTAGTGTAAAAAATCGGTAAATTTCCTATACCCGGAACTTCCCTCGTTATTCTTCCTTTTATTAGAAAGAGTGAAGTGTGATCCAATTTAGTTCAGCACATAGTATAATCATTAACACATATATACTATTTTTTTAAACATTTATATTAAGCGCCATTTTGTTCCATCATATTGAATTCCTATCAATATTTTACCGATTTCTACCTATGCCACATTTGATTTTTGGACATAATTGAAAACAAATTCAATAAGTATTTTTCACATTAACACACACCGTCATTTTCTTACGTCATGTTGAATTTGAAATTAATCTAATGAGTAGTTTTTCAGGCCGATTTTTTAAATATTTTATTAGGTCGCCATTTTGTTTTGCTATCTTATAATCATACCAATATCAGTTTATTCCGAGGTTTATTAGGGATAAAAAACTGTTTTTTGTACAAAATTTGAGTAAATTAAATAATAAGTTTTTTAATAATAATTTTTTTAAAGATTCTCTAGGCTGCTATCTTGTTCCGGCATATGCGATTTTACCAAAACCTTACCAAGTCATCCCCATATGACCCCTCATTTTTGACTAAAATTTGAAGAGGCTCTGATGAATAGTTTTTAAACTATGCCCCGAACTGACAGACAGACGGCCGACGGAATTGATAAAAATATTTTTGGGCATCTAGGGACGCTAAAACCTAATAATACGTAAAATCTTAGACGGTTTTTTTCACGATTAGGTATATTTTATTTGGCCGCTATTTTGTTCTGCCATCTTGAATTAATACTACAGTTTTACTCGTTCTATACCACAATTTGAAATGAGTCAATTCAGTAGTTTTTCAGGCTGAATTTTTAAATATTTAACCAGTTGATTTCTACATAATACTTACTTGATTTTTCTGCAAAATTTGAGATAAATTGGATAAGCATTTTTTTAGTAATAATTTGTTTCATTGGGCCGCCATTTTGTTTTGACATTTTAGATTTTATCTAGAATATTACCAGATCATTCCCTTGGTCATTCCCATATGACCCTTAGTTTATGATCATAATTCGTACAGGCGGATCGAGAGACAGACCGACAGAATTGAGAAAACATGTTTTTCGCAATCTAAGGACGCTAAAACCTGAAAATATTTAAAACCTGAGAGGGTGGTTTTTTCCCGATTATAAATATTTATTTGGCCGCCGTTTTGTTCCGCCATCTTGAATTATTACCAGAATTTTACTAGTTCTTCTTTATACCACAATTAGTTGTGGCACACAATTTGAAATCAGACCATTAAATAATATTTTCAAGCGGAATTTTTAAATATTTCATCAAGCCGCCATCTTTTAACATTTTAATATGCCGCCATTTTGTTTTGCCATATTGGATTTGTACCGAAATGTTGCTATATACCAAAATTTGAAGTCATTCGGCTAAGTGGTTTTTTAGTTATGCCGCGAACAGACAGACAGACAGACTGACGGAATTGAGAAAACATGTATTTCGGCATCTAGGGACCCTGTACCTTAAAGATCTGAAAAAATATCGGAAGGTGATTTTTTCACGATTACAATATTTCCCTTTTACGAGGGAAGTAAAAAATCAATTTATTTTAAATCATGCCCAAAATATAAGTGTGAGTCAGGTAGAAACTGGTAAAATATGGGGGTGGTGGTGGAACAAAATGACGCGCAATAAAAATATTTAAAGACAGTATACTAAATGACTTATCATGGTTTTATTATAGAATCAGTAGTACTATTAAATAGATATAAGCATAATAAGACATTTTAATACAAAACATGTTGAAGTTGAATTTAGTTTAAAATTTAAATCTTCCCCAAACACCGACCCGGCGCTGGCTCCAAAAACTCTCTGGTCGGAAATCTTCCGCTGCGATGTTTGAAGTCGGAATTTTGACGTTCTCTCTCTCATATGTCTTTGTCTAACACATGGGCAATGATTGATACACAACAAATGGGTATTTATGAATGAAAGGTTGTGTCTCTCCTTGCTTATATGTTTATGGCCCAGCTAATGGCGTTCGATTAAATACGTTTATGAATGAAAATTCTAGGAGTGCGGTATCTGTGACTAAATGAATCTGTTTCCTTGTTGGTGTTTTCGCTTGGATTAAGAACATTATATACATTCGTTAACAATTTACCTCCCTCATTGAGATTTGAAATTTGGTACATATTGAAGTACTTATCAAATTATCGGTTTGTAAGTACTTAAAGCCTATATTCAACAAGTTCTTGCAGCTTCCATAGTTTTCATGGAATCACACGCAAGACAAACATAAACTCCGTCAACTTTTTAAATTCTTATAATAGCAGTAGCATTAATTTTTTCAAAACATAAAGCAATGCCACCAATAATAACCTGAAACAAGTCACTTCCAGGCGCATAAAAATAACTTGTTATAATGCCCTGATATATCGCTAACTTCTTCCAATCTTCTTCATAAAAGTATTAAAAATCTATTTTGACTTCCTAATCACAATCCAACACGAAGAAACTTTGAGGCACAATTGTTCAAATAATAAATTTTATAAATTAATAAGTTTTTCATTTAATTTTTTGAAAACTTCACTTTTACTGTTTATTTTAAAAATTAACGAATAAATACTATGCATTAGAGTTCAAGGTTTTTTAAAAATCTTTAATACAAAAAACTTGAAAATAATAGTAATTTAATTTACATCGGTAATAAATAAACACCAGAAAAGTTAATATTAAAAATAACAATAAAATCATTATAATATATAACATGTGTGACATGCCAAAATCGGAGTTTTTACTATGAAAATGCGTAGAATTACAATTAAATTCACATGAAGGATTAAATAAAAGTAATGTGTTTAATATTAATACCAAGAAGACAATGGTTAAAATATGCAGAAAGATAAATAAATTAAATAATGAAATTAATTGTCATAAAATCCATTACTTCATAACCAATAAATTTCATTAGTACTTTTTACGTACACAATAATTAAAAAAACCATTTTAATGCTTCTGGAAGACTAAGTAATTATTGTTAACACTTAAAATATTGAGCAAAAACATGTTGAAAAAGCAAGTCAATATACAAAACATAAACGATTTTGTGCTATTTCCGACAAATGCTCTTGACTGTGGCAAATATTTTTTAAAATAAATGGGAATCGTAATTTTTTAAATTATGAAATATGACTGGAATAAAAGGTTGTTGCTTATAATTTAAGGAATGTGCAACTCCTCTATATTTTGGAGTTAAATGGCAATAATCTGCCACGTTTTCATAATCATTTTCAAATGGTTTGTTGCAAATATGACTCTCGCTTGAATACTTATAGCTCAATTTTTCTAATTCAGTTAATTTTTTCATTTTTTTTCCTAAATACCTAATATATGTTATGAACCTCCCTTTCTAGAAATCTTGAGCACAATTAGGCCCTCTGTATAATTATAGCTTTGAAACATTATCATCAAACGAACATTTTAAGTAGTATGGAAATGAATAAGGGACATGTTCAAATTTTTTTAGAGTGGAAGTTTTATTTAAACCTAACAGGTTTAAGTACACATTCAAATTCCGCATAAATGACAAAAGGAACTTCCATTTGATTTTGAATATTTTCAAATTTAAGAAATATGTCTACATGCTTTAAAGCTATATGAAAGTCAATGCCTGAAGGATCCAACATTGTTTCGAAGTGCGGATATGATTCGATTTCATATTCCAATCCAGTTGGAAGATACATTGCAGCTATCTCACACCACGCCAAACAATAATGGTCCTGATTTCGTTAATAACAGCTCGCTTAAACTCGATTTCTTCCGGTAGTGGAATGTAGAAAGAAGATCGCAGTGGATTATATTTGTTGAAATTCATTTCAAAAGTTTAAAAACAACCGATCCTGCAAAAAAAAATTAAATAGAGTATATTCGATTTTTTTATGATTTTTAATAAAATATACAATGGTTTTAAAATATTTACGAATTTACCTGAATCTTTTTTTGCTAAATCATCAGCACATTTCATTGATGTTTAAAGGAAGTATTGAAGGACTTGAATGCGTGAACTCCGTTACCAGGATTGAAGTAATGTCAAATAATTCCATATTTAATTTTAAGCATGTATGTGTTTCAAGAAATGTTTCTATTAAGCTTCTAATTTTGTCAGATATATCATTGAAAAACAGTTGAATATTTACATATAAATGCTTCGGCTAAAATTCTGTACGATATGATTCTTTTATCAAAACCAGATTTCATAATTTTTACTCCACTTTATTCAGCACTCAAAGCTATGTTATTCTAATGTGTATTGGTTCGAAGGTGGCTAGCCCACAGTTACGTTCTAATTGATATTTGTGGCTTTCTAAAACAAAAACTAAATAATTTAAAATTGTAATAAAAAACAACAAGTAAATTTAAAATACGTTTACAGTACAAAAATAAAAAAGTACTGCAGTGACATAAAAATAGATTTAAAATACTAAAGTCACTGCAAGCACCAGTATTCCATAGAAACTGTCACGCCTTAAAATGACTCCAAAACTGCAAATCGTACCTTAAATTTTACCTGTAAAATAGGTTAAATTGCGATCGTATCAGCATACTTATATCTAACATAAAATGAATACCAATAAAATTTGGTAACTCTAACTGAAAACACTCTGTATTGAGTATAGAAAAATTTTATAAGTTAAATATATAAAATAAAGCAATAGGTATTATGGGTTTTAAAAACAATATATTGCTTTGGGACGCCAGGCGTAAAAAAATTAGAATGTACTATAAGAAATAAACTCTTACTTTGTTTCTTTTTCAACATTTGCTCGGATGAATTTTCTAAAACTTCTAGTTGTTGTTTCCCTCTTGCTGACATTTTTACACACTTATTTTTTTTGTGGCGAATTAAATTGTCTTTTCTAGTAAAAAATGTGTTACACTTTAAATATTTAAAATTCATTTTGAGCTGAAGTTAAAAAACTGTGTCTTAACTTCTTGGGAAGCAATCATTACTGAGTTAAAACTGTAGGAACAAAACTTAAATATCATTTTAAAAGAGGTTAAAGGGGAGAGGGGGTGTTAAAAAAAATGTATGAATATTTTTTAATCCATAGAATCTGCCCACGCATCAAATATACTTTTTAATTCTATTCCAAATTTCGCCTTGTTCCTTGTCGTTGGAATTATTTTTTAATTGAGAGTTAAACAAGTTGTTTAAACAAAAGCCAAAAAATTTTAATTTTGACAAAGTAATCGGTGATTCCCTACTTTTAGGTTTTTTTGAATGCCAAAATGAATTTTTTTGACGCATCGTATGTCTGTTTGAGTCGAATTTTTCGTATGAAAATAAAATTAGTTCTGTAGAACATAGTTCCAAATTTGTATTTTCATTAGGCATAAATTCTGTCTTAGAATATCACTATACTGAGACCCTTGGAGAAAAATTTGACTTCTCTCCCGCAAATGATATTACTGTCAAAATCCTAATAATTTTTTACAATTTGGGCTAAAATTGAACGGGATTTCGGAGGTGAATTATTTTTCAAAATGTCATTGTGTTGGACAATTGAGAAATCCGAACCAGAAGTTGACAGGGAGTGGGTTCTTTTGAACAATTGTTGGTTAAAAGGTCAACAGAAAATTTGGAAATCGAAACATTTTCAGTAACGTTTAAATAAATATATAATAAACATACTTTGCACCGTGTCCCTGAAAGATCGGCTCCTTTGCTGCAGGAACATACACATTTTGGAAAATTTGCACTTTTTTACCTTCCACTTTTGTAAATTTGGAAAAATGTAAAAATAATCTAATATAAAACGGAACAGGAAATGTTTTAACTCAACAAAAGACAAAGGGAAATCGAAGGTCTCTTGACTGTTTTATTAAAGGTCAATGCTACGGCCTACACGCAACTCTCTAAACATGACCTCGCTCACATGTCCCGGCTTCCCACTCTCCTCACCCCTCTTTACCTAAAATTTCTTAACTTGGTGTGGTATAAATTCGTTTCAATTCTCACATTTTATAACATAGTGATACATTTTAATCAATCGTTAACCAGAAAGTAATATTAAAATGAATCGCGAAGAACAAAACAATTTTTGGCAGGGTAGACTGATTCGCATTGTTGGCAATAATATAAGAATAGTGTAGCAACCACCCCTGAAAGAACCTGTGGAACAACCTCAGGGTAATCAAGAAGGGCGTCTTCAGGAGTGGCATCATGAACAAAGACATCCTATTCGTTTGCTCAGACCTCGGAAGATAGTCAGAAATTCTCCGCCACAATTTCCACCCCCATTTCCACTACAGCTTGGCCAGGACCGGAGCAGGTAGATGAAGAACAGCATCAGCCTAAACAAGGAAGGCGTCGTCTGGAGCGGCGGCAGGAACAAAGACGCCCTATTCATTTGCGGAGGCTTCTGCGGGTGGTCCGAAATTCTCTGCCACAAACTTGACCGGAGGAAGTGGGTGAAATTTCATCAACCAATTTGACTGACATTGCTCTTATGAGTTAGGAAAATATATTCGAGGGTCCAATAATGGTGGCAGAAGTTTCTCAAAGTAGTAAGTTAAGTAAAATATTAATCTTAATAATTTGTATTATGATTTTTTGAAGAATTTTTAATTATTATGTTTTATTATGTATTATTGTGTCTTTCAGAACAATCGGACTATGACGACTAATGCTGCACTATACCAGTCGAAACTGAGTGGTTGAGTGTACTGTTTAGTTGGTTAAATTATTAAAGTGCTTAGAGGTAACAGAAAAAACAGTGAAAACGATTTTTTAGAGACAATTAAGTTATTACACAAATAATTTTATGGAATCTGCACGTTTTATGGTCTCTTAAAGAAATTTGGAAAAGCAGATTTAAATTATCTAGGAATAGCGCAGTTCAAAATAATAGTGTTTAGTAACAGTATTTTATATTGTGATTTTCAACAAAGTAGTGCTATATACACCCGTATTAACTAAAGATGTTTAAATTTACACCAGGTCTAACTTAGAAGTTATAGGATTTAAGATGATATTTTTAACAATTGAACAAATAATTTTTCTAAATGTCACAATTACGAAACGACAGTCACATAGTCGAAACATAACTGGCAATTTAGGAGTTTTAAGTATCATGGCAACTTGACCTGGTTTAACTCTTAAACCTTTTGAGCAAATACATGGCATATTGATTTGTATTTGTATAAAACGTATTTTGTGTTAGCTGCAAGTGAATTTAAAGTTGTAGATGTAATGTTTCAGGCATGTCTTAAATTGTAAATTACATTTTTAGTATAATAGTCCCATAGACATATAAATAGTCCAGATTACAGGCAATGCTTTTTAATGTTAAAACTATAAAATAATGTTAAAACTATATAAATAATTTACGTTTTTGGAACTTTGTCAACTTCTATTTGAATTGTATTTACATTACAAAAAACACATATATCTGGAAGTATCATCTAAGACGATGATTTCGAACAAATTTAATATCTAAATCTGAATATCTAACTCTTCGTTTATAATGAGTATTTATATGTTCATGAGCACCATTTCCAATGATGTATGTAATAACAAAAATAACATAATGTATATTTTGTATGTCTAATACGTACAAACTATTGCATAACTTTAAACAATACAAAATATTTTATCTATAAAATGTTCACGAAAAATCGGTATTTACGCGTTTTTTCCGTTGCATTTTCAGCGGCTTGGTAAATTTTTAGATCTGAATCACCCAATTCAGTGTCATTCGAAATAAAATTATTTACATCTTGAAGCTCCAAACGTTCTCCTTCAGCAAGGTTGGTGGTTACACAGTCGTAAATGTTCACCACTTCCAATACTTCATCCGGTAAAATTTCGTCTACATTAGCCATGTTTATAGAGTTAAAAGGTTTTTAAAATAAACTTTCACTTGACTCAGATTCAAGTTTTTAAATTTCATAAGGTGACAATAATGCAAAGAAATGGTTTTAGAATTAAAGAACAAAATGATAAAGCACTACTCTTTTCGACAAAAGGCACACGTTAAAAAACTGTCCGTCGTCCACTCGACTAAACAGTTAAGACAAAATAGAGTTATATAGCAAATAGGACACTCATCGGAAAATTCTTTTGTCACTTTATATTCTTACAAATTCTTACAAAAATTCTACAAAACTCATCGAGAGCCCCTTTTTCTTTTAGACATTTGATAAGTTTCAGAATTGTTTGTTTTTGGATTGTTTGTTATTGAGTTGTTAAGTACGTACGTGTTTTCAGAGCTCTGATGTTTTTACGTTGTTTTTGTGGGTTATACAAACCAGCAAATCGTGATTTTTCAGTAGTCAATATTTTTAAATGTTTAAAATCGATTTATGTACTTTTCGAATCTCTTAAGCAATTGGTTAGCTAAAAAAAAACTTGAAACTAAGTGTATACAATCAGTGTGTAAATTCTTATCAGTAAAAAGAGAAACCTAACACGGTGGCCGGTAAGTCTAACGAGTTACTAGAGATGGACACTGCAACTTTCGTTGATGATCCTGGTGGCTCAGTTATGAATTCTTTCAAATGTAAAATTGCTTTTGATGATCTGAAATCTGTCATTCAGTGTACTCTGAGTCTGTAAGGGACAAAAAAAAATCATGGGAAGTCAGAAAGATCCAGAAAAAGAAGTAGGGTTGAAGAAAATATCGATCAAAATTTAATTAAGGGAATGAATGATGCTTTGAATTTTTTGCTAAAAAACACTGAAGAAATAAATAGAAAAATGGATCTATTAATAGACGAGAATCAAAGTCTGAAGATAGAAATAGCAAACTTGAAGGAACCAAAATTTGTTAATAACACCTTTTCAGTGGCTTCTAGTACATCGTAAGACTCAGTAGTTACCAGTCGATCAAATAGTAAGGTATTAGTTATCAAACCAAAAGGTCAACAGAAGGATGTGCAACAAATAAAAAAAAGATTTGTAAGAAAAAGTGAATCCAAGCGAAATCGGTATTGGAGTCTCTATGGGTCGTGCTACTAAAAATGGTGGACTTATACTTAGCTGTGGTAATGGAAAAGAAATATCGTGTGTTCAGTCAAAGATTCAAGGCAAGCTGGGTGAAAACTATGAAGTTGATATCCCGAAAACTCATGAACATAGAATTAAAGTCGTTGGTATAAATGAGTGTGAATTTAATGTAAGTGATAATGAAATTATTGACAGGGTTATTAAACAAAATGAGTTAAATCGACAAAATAAAAATTTGAAATTAAAAATACTCAGAAGAACCAATATTTTTAATAAGAAATTTCATATAATATTTGAGACTGACTCTAACACTTTATTGATAAACAAAGGATGAACTTGGGTTGGAATAGATATTTAGTATTTAACGACTACGGAATAATCCGTTGCTATAATTGTAATAAATATGGTCATTCGCAAAATGAATGTAGAGAAAGTAAAGCGTGTGCCAAATGTACTGAGAATCATGATATTAAGTCAGAATAGCTCTGTTAAGTATGTTAATTGCGTAACGTCCAATGAAAAATATGGGTGGTCACTAAATACTGAACATACCGTATGGGATTTTTCAAAATGTGAGGCCTATAAACGTATCGAAAAACTTCAGAAAAATAAATTTGTGCAATAGCAATTAAATAAACTGTCAGGGACTTTTAAATAACAAGGATAGCATCACACATTTATACATGATTGGAAACCCTTAATAATATTTTTGTCGGAGACCCATGTACATGCTGACATCGATGTTACTGAACTGTCAGGGCTGTGAGGGCTATAGAATTGAACCATGTTTAACGGCAAATGCACGAACTGGTGGTGTCATGGCCATAATACAGCAAAGTTTTAAGTATAGTTTAAAAAATGTACAGTGTATACACAATTACGTATGGCTATTGTCGATTGAAATTATTTCGTCTAGAGTTAGATATCATTTCACTGTTTTGTATCATCCACCTCAAACTGAAAATGCTAGATTTATCGAGTTTTTTAACAACTATCTTAACGTAGTGGGTGACTTTGGGGGTGTTAACGTAATATTGGGAGATTTTAATTTTGATTTATTGAAACCTTCATTTTATGGTAATAACATCTTATCCAGCATATATTCAAATGGATTCTCTCAAATCGTTGACTACCCAACGCACATCACAGATAGATATTAATTGATTATATCATAACGGAAAACAAAAACCTTTCATTTTATGTGCACTTAATTCCAAAAATAAGTGATCATTGTATATTGTCTATCCACCCAGAAAAAAATGCAGCGGAAAAGGATATAATTATTCACCATAGACCTATGAAAAACTATAATGTAGACACATTACATAATCATTTAATTGATAGCGTATGGAATCACAATAGTGATGATGTAAATATATTGGCAAATGGTTTTGTAAACAATATCTCAAACATTCTTGACATTATGTGTCTTAGAATCAAAACAGTACAAAAACAAAAATATGTCAATAAGGCTTGGATAACGACTGATATTAAGCAAAATATGCAGTAAAGGGATAATTTGTATGTGAGAGCAGTTAGCGAGAATAGTGATGAAGTGTGGAGGGAATATAAAGGGAAACGAAACTTTGTAGTAACTCAAATTAAAATTGAAAAAGATAGATTTTTTAGAGATGTTATCGATAACAATAAAAGTAATTCGAGAGTGATGTGGAAAAATTTGAAAGTTTTAATTCCTGCTAAAAATTCTTCATTGCCTGATGAAATAAATTGTCAAGGTAAAAAAATATCAGATGAATTCACTATTGCTCAGGAATTTAATAAATATTATGTAAATAGTATACAGGAAATTATAAGTAGCATCCCAAAATATTCCCTCTCAGATGAAATTTTCTTTGCTAATCCTAATATTGATGTTTTCTCAAATTTTAAGCAAGTTTCTATGAAGGAAATGAAAGAAATATTGAAAGAAATAAAAGTAGATTTCCTATTTCTGTTAGTAGACTAATGTTCTTTCACAACATATTATCAAAAGCTGCCTTCTTAACTATTTTGTAAAATGCGCTGGTAGTGTCACATCCTGTCAGAATTGCTACAAATGAGGGGCCCTAATTTCGTTGCAGTATCATGTATAGCAATATAACATGTATTTTTAGTATGTCCTAATTGTATACAGGGTGTCCCAAAAAATCCTACCAATAATTAAGGAATATGTAGATTCGATTAAAATATCGCGATTTAGCCATACTTGCTTCAGTCCACAGTTAATATTTAGAAAGGTACAGGGTAATCAAAATAAAACTTAATTTTCGATTTTTTAAAATAATATCCCTAGATTTTGTGATATTTAAGTGAAAACTGGTGATAACTGATTTTTGTAGAGGGTAATAATAATACGCATTCAGTTTTCATGTAACTTCTAGAGGGCGCTACTTTTTGTATTTAAAAATCTTCTTTTTTGAACACAAAATTAGAAAATTTTGTATAGAAAAAATATTTTCTATTATTTTTTCTTCACAAAAAAGCTATACCTTATAAATCTACCTTAATTTTACCGTTTTCGAGATATTTGCTGTTTTATTACTTGAAACAGCCCCGTGTACCCACCATTTAGGATATTCGTGTTTTATCATTTTTATAAAGTAGGCTTTTATCAAACAAGAAACAATTGGAGTTAACGCATCTGTCGCAAAAACATATTAGAGTAGTGAGAATATGTGAGTTCTAATGCACACCCCACCACTACTCCTGACCTTGAGATTAAGCTCCGCCCACCTGTGTGACGTCATTCGACCTTGATATTAAGCTCCGCCTCCTGAGCAATGAGATTAAGCCCCGCCCCATGATAATTATTATTAAGTCCCGCCCCCATGGCCTTGGAGAGTTAAGCTCCGCCCCGTGACCAATGAGATTAAGCCCCGCCCCATGACCATAAGATTAAGCCCCGCCCCACGACCTTGGAGAGTTTTGCATACCACGTTTTCATATTTGTCCCTGAAGTGACGTCATATGACCGTGAGCGCACGTGTTTACATCAGCTATATTGTTTGGCCTTGGGGGTGTGACGTTTTCATGTTTGTCCTTGAAGTGACGTCATATGACCTTGAGCGCACGTGTTTACATCATCTCTATTGTTTGGCCTTGGGGGTATTTGACGACAGATGGCCTCGAGTGTTAACTATTAAAACCAAATGATATTTAAATAAACAACATTTAGAAATATTTATTTAATTTGGTATTAATTACAATTTTTAAATTTGTGTGTTTAAAATTAAATGTACCAAGCAATAGCAGACCAATATTTAAATTTGAGTGTTTAGAATATACAAAGCGGGTATGTGACGTCATTTGCAGTAGATAGGTATCTTTTTTAAAAGGCGTGTTGATTAATATGGTGTATTGGATTTAAGCTTACCCCGGACGGTCAATATGACATGCAGGGATTGGGTGTTTGGGTTAATGTGGAAAAAAGGTTTAATTATGCCCAAAAACCAGAAAACATCATTTTCGTATAAAATTCACGAATCCTATTGCAGTAGATAGGCTAAAATATGATATGCAGGGCTTGGGTGTTTGGGTTAATTGCCCCACTGGGTCTATTTGACCTTGAAACATTTTGAAGGTCAAATTGTACGACCTTGGGTTTGTTTGCTTTTGAAAATTTTTCCGGACCTTGAGAGCCCAGTTGGAATATGTTATTAAAAATTCTTTTCCCTGATTTGGGTGTTTAGAATAAACAAACTTTAGAAATATTTATTTAATTTGGTATTATTGTCTTCATTTAATTTAGGTGTTTGGGTTAATTAACAAATTTTAAAATTATATGGGCGGTTGAACAACAGTCAGTCAATATAGAAAGTACATGAAAGATGTAATTAATTTCATGTCAGGCGCTCATTTGTGTCAAAGATACTTGTATGGTTCCATCAACTTAGACGAGTTTTGCGTGGAAATGATCGACGAAGGTCTCCAAAGCTATATTGTCGAAATACCAAATTTACCCAAGGAATTGTTATCAAAGTATGGTTTGGCCTCAGCGGAAAACATCAATGAAGTTGTGGAAAATGGTGCAGATAGTTTGGATTGTGTAGACAATACCGCAAATGCTACTGAAGAATGGGACAAAACGGATGTTGACGATATAGAGAGTGAAAAACAAATAGGAATGTAAACAATTATATGTACCATGCAAATATAATTTTGTAAATAAATAATCATTTTATTAATGTATTTGTGTTATTTGTCTATTTTTTAAATTTATCAATATAAGTTAAACAAAGTGACATATCAGTTAATATAAAAAAATGTAATAACTTACTACACCACGAAAAAAGCGGAAATCCAGAAGTACATTTAAAACACGTAATTGACAGGTGCAACCTTTGGCTGCATATAATACGGCCTTTAATATAAAAAAAAGGGCAATAACTTACTACGCCACGGAAAAAGTCGAATACACCCTTTTCGATTTAAGATAAAAGACAATACCTATTTTTTTTTCTTACATGTAAAAGGCATTTTAACATAGATGCAGGTAAACTCTATTAGAATACCCTCACAGTTTAAAAAATCCCCACTGTATTGTTCTTTTATGGGTTTTTAGTCATTTCCCCACTGATATTTCCAAATTTCAGAAATGTTCAGAATGTTGTCGCAGAAAGATACAAGTACACTGCTGACTGCATGTAATACGGCCTTTAATTTAAAAAAAGGGTAATAACTTACTACGCCACGGAAAAAGTCGAATACACCCTTTTTGATACATCCTTTTCGATTTAAGATAAAAGACAATACCTATTTTTTTCTTACATGTGAAAGGCATTTTAACATAGATAATGTAAAATATATGAAAATGACATTTCCTCCAAAAACTATTAAGCATTAGTTTTGCTAAAACCCTCAAACCGGAATTTTTTTTTGCTATGCAGGTAAACTCTATTAGAATACCCTCACAGTTTAAAAAATCCCCACTGTATTGTTCTTTTATGGGTTTTTAGTCATTCCCCCACTGATATTTCCAAATTTCAGAAATGTTCAGAATGTTGTCGCAGAAAGATACAAGTACACTGCCGACTGCATGTAATACGGCCTTTAATATAAAAAAGGGTAATACCTTACTACGCCACGGAAAAAGTCGAATACACCTTTTTGATACATCCTTTTCGATTTAAGATAAAAGACAATACCTATTTTTTTCTTACATGTGAAAGGCATTTTAACATAGATAATGTAAAATATATGAAAATGACATTTCCTCCAAAAACTATTAAGCATTAGTTTTGCTAAAACTCTCAAACCAGAATTTTTTTTTGCTATGCAGGTAAACTCTATTAGAATACCCTCACAGTTTAAAAAATCCCCACTGTATTGTTCTTTTATGGGTTTTTAGTCATTCCCCCACTGATATTTCCAAATTTCAGAAGTACACTGCTGAAACATCGATAGATACCCCAAAAAAAAAGAAAAATAAAATAGTCTAGTCTTCAAATAAAAAATATTCATTCTTGAAGACCAGAATTTTTCTAGAAATTGCAGTTTTTTTTTAGCAATTGCATTTTTGTCCTTGTCAACTGGGACTATTTTATAGATATTTTCGTAGCAAAATAAGCGTATTCGTTAAAAAATTTAACACTTCAGAAATAAATTTGAATGTGTTATTCGAAACTAAATTTAACACAGCACAAGATCGGTACAATAATTTCATCACACGCCCATGGTAGCTTGGAACTAATCAGTGTTTTTATATCCTTCAATTGTCGACACACCAATCTAAGCCAAATTTTACATTTTTTTGGTTCTAGCCCTTTGAAGTTTAGGAACTTTTGTGAGAGTTACTTTCTCAAGGATTGTGTATCGCTTTGCTGTTGACCCGGGTGAGCATTTTATTATGGGACCTATACCTTTTCTCAGAAACTATGAAACTACGATTCAAATAGGAATGTAAACATTTATATGTACCACGCAAACATAATTTTGAAAATAAATAATCATTTTAATAATGTATTTGTGTTATTTGTCTATTTTTTTAAATTTATCAATATAAGTATAGAGTATTTTGAGAATCAATTAGTTCTAATTAAATATGGACCTTGAAATAAACGTAGTCTTATTTAAAAAAAAAGTCTGTGAGAAAATACCACAATAACACTCAAATCCTATTCACATTCATTATGTATGTCCTTGTAAACGCATCCTTGAAAAATCTGTATGTACACGTCCCCAAACTTTGATAATGTAAAACATATGAAAATGACGTAGATTTAATCTTAACGTGATATTTGCCACACTAAAAAGTTTTAACATTTAAAATTCGAAAACCTTATATATTGCCATAGGTATACAAGAGAAAATGACTAACTCTAAAATGTAAAATGTGTAGATATTTGACAATATTTCAAAATATCGGTAATTAATATTATTATTCATGTTAAAAAGACTACATCCAAATGATCTACGATGTCTAGAAGTTTTAAATTTATATAGGGTGTCTCAGATCATTGGTCATTTTTTTAAATCTTCAATTCGCAATATCCAAGTTTTTTTTTTTAAATGGATCACCCTGTATTTGATACTTTTTCTTAAAGACTGTTAAAATACCTATCTATTGATGTATATATGTCCTATACCTAAATATAATGCGAATATCCCCAAATATCTCTAAGCTTTATAGATAGAGTAAAAACTAAAACATTAAAGATGGACCTTGAAATATGGAAATGCGGAAACTTTACAGTGGATCAAAGTAATGATATTATGTATGCGGAGGTTTATTAGTGCCCGAGATTACTCGCAAGCTCTGCCCCAAATAAGTTAAAGTATACATCCCACTCGACTTATTTATAATTTCTGTAACATCTTCAGAAATGGTTTCGACAACACGTTTTGGTAAAAAAGTTTGAAATGTTGTGTTATTATCAGGCACTAGTACTAGCAGATCAATATTTAAATTTGTGTGTCTAGAATAAACAAAATTTAGGAATATTTACTTATTTGGTATTATTTTCATCTTTTAATTTAATTCAAACTTCTTTTTGCGAAAACGTGTTGTCGAAACCATTTCTGAAAATGTTATTGAAATTATAAATAAGTCGAGTGGGATGTATACTTTAACGTATTTGGGGCAGAGCTTGCGAGTAATCTTAGGCTCTAATACTAGCAGATCAATATTTAAATTTCGGTGTTTAGAATAAACAAAAATTGGGAATATTTACTTATTTGGTATTATTTTCGTCTTTTAATTTGGGTGCTTAATAGAATAAAAAAAATTAGAAATATTTACTTAATTTGGTATCATTTTCCTCTATTAAGCGATGTGCGTCATATGACCTTGAGCGCGCATCACACTTTTTCGATATTTGTCCATGACCTTGAGAGCCCAGGTGTGTTTCACATTATTTTACAAATCAGAAATGTCTAACGAAAAACCTTGGGTCTATTTGACCTTGAAACATTTTACCACGTTTTCGATATTTGTCCTTGAAGTGATGTGACATCATATGACCTTGAGCACACATGTTTACATGAGCTATATTGTTTGGTCTTGATGATATTAAGTCCCGCCCCATGATCATGAGATTACGCTCCACCCACATAACCTTGGGTCTGTTTGACCTTGAAACATTTTGAAGGTCAAATTGTATGACCTTCGGTTTATTTGCCCTTGAAGTTCTGCTTGGCCACATAACCTTGCATCTATTTGACCTTGAGTGCGTATACCACGTTTCCGATATTTGTCCTTGAAGTGATGTGACGTCATATGACCTTGAGTGTTAGCTATTAAAACCAAAGCTGACGCCATTCAAAGCTAAAAAGAGATACACTGTTTGTGCGGTCACAAGTGATTTTATCATTAAAAGTTATTGTGTGGTGTATTCTGATTCAATTTTTTAAATTTACGGTAATACTGTGTTTTTGTATTAAATCTTTTACATTTTTTCAACAATGAGTGCAAAATTAAACTTGAGTGAAATTAATGAAATGCTTAATAAGGATATAGATTTTGTTGAACAAAGAAAATTTTCATCATTAACAATTGGGAAAGTTTTTATATAGTTTTATTTATAAAGTTTTAAATATTCCTTTAAAGATGACACGGTTTGGCAAAGCTTTTCATGCAACATTGTACGACAAAACGGATGACAAAACATTCCAAACTTTTTTACCAAAGCGTGTTGTCGAAACCATTTCTGAAGACGTTATCGAAATTATAAATAAGTCGAGTGGGATGTATACTTTAACTTATTTTAGCAGATCAATATTTAAATTTGGGTGTTTAGAATAAGCAAATATTGAGATATTTACTTATTTGGTATTATTTTCATCTTTTAGTTTTGGTGCTTAATAGAATAAACAAAATTTAGAAATATTTACTTAATTTGGTATTATTTTCGTCTTTTAATTTGGGTGCTTAATTGGGTGTTTGGGTTAATTAACAATTTGATAATTATTTTACAAATCAGAATACACAGACATTTTAATAATTAGTGTTTGAAAGATGTGTGACAGCAATAGTACCATCACACCAAGTGAAGACCTTGATTCTCACATTATGTGTTTGTCGCATAAGTTAAGAAATGCGGCACAAGAGATATTAGATTTTGCAACGTATGATGGGTCAGCGGTTGAATCAACAGTCAGTCAATATAGAAAGTACATGAAAGATGTAATTAATTTCATGTCAGGCGCTCATTTGTGTGAAAGATACCTGTATGGTTCCATCAACTTAGACGAGTTTTGCGTGGAAATGATCGACGAAGGTCTCCAAAGCTATATTGTCGAAATACCAATTTTACCCAAGGAATTGTTATCAAAGTATGGTTTGGTCTCAGCGGAAAACATCAATGAGGTTGTGGGAAATGGTGCAGATAATTTGGATCGTGTAGACAATACCGCAGATGCTACTGAAGAATGGGACAAAATGGATGTTGAAGATATAGAGAATGAAAACTGTGAAAAACAAATAGGAATGTAAACAATTATATGTATCATGCAAACAGAATTTTGTAAATAAATAATCATTTTATTAATGTATTTGTGTTATTTGTTTATTCTTAAATTTATCAATATAAATATAGAGTATTTTGAGAATAAATTAGTTCTAATTAAAGATAGACCTTCAAATAAATTTAGTCTTGTTTGAAAAAAAAAAGTCTCCGAGAAAATAACACTCAAATCCTATGCACATGCATTCTGTGTGTCCTTGTAAACGCAACCTTGAAAAAATCTATATGTACACGCCCACAAACGCAACCTTAGGCTATTCCCCAAATATATAGAAAATTTTTATTTGAAGAAAGTTTTTTGTTTTTACAAACACTATATTGTGTAATTTTCTCAACGAAATTTATTAAAGTATGAGGAAATGCATATATAAACAATTATAACACTTTCAATAATTTTTTTAGGCTATTTCCCAAATATATAGAAAAATGTTTATTTGAAGAAAGTTTTTTTGTTTCTCCAAACATTATATTGTGTAATTTTTTCAACGAAATTTATTAAAATATGACGAAATGCATATATAAACAATTATAAAACTTTCAATAATTTTTTTAGGCTATTTCCCAAATATATAGAAAAATGTTTATTTGTAGAAAGTTTCTTGTATTCTCAGACATTATATTGTGTAATTTTTTCAAGGAAATTAATGGAATTTTGAAAAAAGAGTTATAAATAGTTAGATGTTTGCCAACTTTGACTCGTAATAACTCGGAAACTATGAGAGAAAAATATTTTTCAAATGAAATCTGAATGATTTTCATCCAACATTGCAACAGTAATTTTTCAAAGTCGATGACAAAAAAATGTTAGGAAAAAAAAAATTTTTTTGTTTTGTTTTCTAAGTGTTTTAGGATATTTCGTCAATGCGTAGATAAAAAAAAAATTATGGGTGTTTACTAATGTATAGAACTGTTACTAGGAAACTACTAATTCTCTATTCTATTGTTCACAACTACTTTTCATTATAGTCATATTGAGTGAATAATGTGTACCCCTCCCCACATTAGATTTTATAGTGTGAAATTTAAAGTATCATCATCTAGTTATCGCTAATAAGTATGAAATGTATGATTTTGCTTGTAGAATATTGAAATAAATTTTTGGTTTGTAAATGACTGTTTTATTTAAGCCTAGAACAACATATAACCTTTTCATTACACAACAAACGTAGACTGAAACATTAATTTAATTAGCAAATAAAAGAGGTTTTATTTTAATGTTCCGACGGGAGTCGAATAAGTTTTATTTGCATAGACAATAATGGATGTGTTGGCTCACCAAATGGAACAGTTGGACTTATAACATATTAAGGATATCTATTCCAGTACCAGATCCTAAATAATGGATTTTCGTTTACCTAGATATAATCAAACATATTATCTTCCAAGACAGATCATATGGAGACATATCCAATCCGGGATGTTTCTAGTTTTAAATCAAAGGAAAATATCTGAAATTATCAGTAGACCCAATATTATGGCAATTTTTAAAAATAATTTTATAAGTTGTTACTGCTACTATTAATGCTATATGTTTTTCAATAGGAATAATATTTTTAAATAAGAAATAGTACAAAAATAAAAATTTCACTGTATTTTAAGTTTATATTATTAATTTACATATTACTTTAACAACAACCCCTATACCCCAAAAAAAGCAAGAAACAATATTTAGATGATAAAATACCAAAAGAAAGTTCAACTCGTCTTTAATATTTACATAATTCTCTAAACAAGTATCACAAAATTTTAGTAATTTTATTCTATGTTTTAAAAGCCTATTAATATTTTTATTAAACTAAATAATTATGCATGTATATTTTTTGTTAAATCATACTAATAAATGCAAAAACTGATAATGCCTCTTTGACACTTGCGCAAATGACCGATATTGGTCTTTTTCGATGAACCGTATAAGAAAAATGTGTGTAAATAGCGCAAAAAGTGGCTTTGCCAATCCGACTGATAATGATCTTACGAAAAATACTCTCTTGTAATTTTTTGACATGTTTTTTTCCTATATTTACATGTATAATTTTAGTATTTAAAGGCATTATCCTATATTTTGCATAATATGTTTTAAATATTGAGTATTTACATATGTTTTCTTTGTCTATTTTTTTTATCTACGCATTGACGAAATACCCTAAAACACTTAGAAAACAAAAAAAAAATTTTTTCCTAACATTTTTTTGTCATCGACTTTGAAAATTTTCTATTGCAATTCAATGTTGGATGAAAATCATTCAGATTTCATTTGAAAAATATTTTTCTCTCATAGTTCCTTGAAAAAATTACACAATCTAGTGTCGGAGAATACAAGGAACTTTCTTCAAATAAACATTTTTCTATATATTCGGGAAATAGTCTAAAAAAAAAATATTGAAAGTTTTATAATTGTTTATATATGCATTTCCTCATACTTTAATAAATTTCGTTAAAAAAATTACACAATATAGTGTCTGAGAATACAAGAAACTTTCTTCAAATAAACATTTTTCTATATATTCGGGAAATAGTCTAAAAAAAAAATATTGAATGTTTTATAATTGTTTATATATGCATTTCCTCATACTTTAATACATTTCGTTGAAAAAATTACACAATATAGTGTTTGGAAAAACAAAAAACTTTCTTCAAATAAACATTTTTCTATATATTTGGGAAATAGCCTAAAAAAATTATTGAAAGTTTTATAATTGTTTATATATGCATTTCGTCATACTTTAATAAATTTCGTTGAAAAAATTACACAATATAATGTCTGGAAAAACAAAAAACTTTCTTCAAATAAACATTTTTCTATATATTTGGGAAATAGCCTAAATAAATTATTGAAAGTTTTATAATTGTTTATATATGCATTTCCTCATACTTTAATAAATTTCGTTGAAAAAATTACACAATATAGTGTTTGGAAAAACAAAAAACTTTCTTCAAATAAACATTTTTCTATATATTTGGGGAATAGCCTAAGGTTGCGTTTGTGGGCGTGTACATATAGATTTTTTCAAGGTTGCGTTTACAAGGACACACAGAATGCATGTGAATTTTCAAGGTTGCGTTTACAAGGACACACAGAATGCATGTGAATAGGATTTGAGTGTTATTTTCTCGGGGACTTTTTTTTCAAACAAGACTAAATTTATTTCAAGGTCCATCTTTAATTAGAACTAATAAAGAAACAAAATTATGTTTGCATGATACATATAATTGCTTACATTCCTATTTGTTTTTCACAGTTTTCATTCTCTATATCGTCAACATCCATTTTGTCCCATTCTTCAGTAGCATCTGCGGTATTGTCTACACGATCCAAATTATCTGCACCATTTCCCACAACTTCATTGATGTTTTCCGCTGAGACCAAACCATACTTTGATAACAATTCCTTGGGTAAATTTGGTATTTCGACAATATAGCTTTGGAGACCTTCGTCGATCATTTTCACGCAAGACTCGTCTAAGTTGATGGAACCATACAGGTATCTTTCACACAAATGAGCGCCTGACATGAAATTAATTACATCTTTCATGTACTTTCTATATTGACTGACTGTTGATTCAACCGCTGACCCATCATACGTTGCAAAATCTAATATCTCTTGTGCCGCATTTCTTAACTTATGCGACAAACACATAATGTGAGAATCAAGGTCTTCACTTGGTGTGATGGTACTATTGCTGTCACACATCTTTCAAACACTAATTATTAAAATGTCTGTGTATTCTGATTTGTAAAATAATTATCAAATTGTTAATTAACCCAAACACCCAATTAAGCACCCAAATTAAAAGACGAAAATAATACCAAATTAAGTAAATATTTCTAAATTTTGTTTATTCTATTAAGCACCAAAACTAAAAGATGAAAATAATACCAAATAAGTAAATATCTCTAAATTTTTGCTTATTCTAAACACCCAAATTTAAATATTGATCTGCTAGTATTAGTGCCTGAGATTACTCGCAAGCTCTGCCCCAAATAAATTAAAGTATACATCCCACTCGACTTATTTATAATTTCGATAACGTCTTCAGAAATGGTTTCGACAACACGCTTTGGTAAAAAAGTTTGGAATGTTTTGTCATGCGTTTTGTCGTACAATGTTGCATGAAAAGCTTTGCCAAACCGTGTCATCTTTAAAGCAATATTTTGAACTATAAAAACTTTCCCAATTGGTAATGATGAAAATTTTCTTTGTTCAACAAAATCTATATCCTTATTAAGCATTTCATTAATTTCACTCAAGTTTAATTTTGCACTCATTGTTGAAAAAATGTAAAAGATTTAATACAAAAACACAGTATTACCGTAAATTTAAAAAATTGAATCAGAATATACCACACAATAACTTTTAATGATGAAATCACTTGTGACCGCACAAACAGTGTACCTCTTTTTAGCTTCGAATGGCGTCAGCCTTGGTTTTAATAGCTAACACTCAAGGTCATATGACGTCACATCACTTCAAGGACAAATATCGGAAACGTGGTATACACACTCAAGGTCAAATAGATGCAAGGTTATGTGGGCAAGCAGAACTTCAAGGGCAAATAAACCCAAGGTCATACAATTTGACCTTCAAAATGTTTCAAGGTCAAATAGACCCAAGGTTATATGGGTGGGGCTTAATCTCATGATCATGGGGCGGGACTTAATATCATCAAGACCAAACAATATAGCTCATGTAAACATGTGTGCTCAAGGTCATATGACGTCACATCACTTCAAGGACAAATATCGAAAACGTGGTAAAATGTTTCAAGGTCAAATAGACCCAAGGTTTTTCGTTAGACATTTCTGAATTGTAAAATAATGTGAAACACACCTGGGCTCTCAAGGTCATGGACAAATATCGAAAAAGTGTGATGCGCGCTCAAGGTTATATGACGTCACATCGCTTAATAGAGGAAAATGATACCAAATTAAGTAAATATTTCTAATTTTTTTTATTCTATTAAGCACCCAAATTAAAAGACGAAAATAATACCAAATAAGTAAATATTCCCAATTTTTGTTTATTCTAAACACCGAAATTTAAATATTGATCTGCTAGTATTAGTGCCTAAGATTACTCGCAAGCTCTGCCCCAAATACGTTAAAGTATACATCCCACTCGACTTATTTATAATTTCAATAACATTTTCAGAAATGGTTTCGACAACACGTTTTGGCAAAAAGAAGTTTGAATTAAATTAAAAGATGAAAATAATACCAAATAAGTAAATATTCCTAAATTTTGTTTATTATAGACACACAAATTTAAATATTGATCTGCTAGTATTAGTGCCTGATAATAACACAACATTTCAAACTTTTTTACCAAAACGTGTTGTCGAAACCATTTCTGAAGATGTTACAGAAATTATAAATAAGTCGAGTGGGATGTATACTTTAACTTATTTGGGGCAGAGCTTGCGAGTAATCTCGGGCACTAATAAACCTCCGCATTCATAATATCATTACTTTGATACACTGTAAAGTTTCCGCATTTCCATATTTCAAGGTCCATCTTTAATGTTTTAGTTTTTACTCTATCTATAAAGCTTAGAGATATTTGGGGATATTCGCATTATATTTAGGTATAGGACATATATACATCAATAGATAGGTATTTTAACAGTCTTTAAGAAAAAGTATCAAATACAGGGTGATCCATTAAAAAAAAAAAAAATACTTGGATATTGCGAATTGAAAATTTAAAAAAATGACCAATGATCTGAGACACCCTATATAAATTTAAAACTTCTAGACATCGTAGATCATTTGGATGTAGTCTTTTTAATTATTAATTAATTTTGAAATATTGTCAAATATCTACACATTTTACATTTTAGAGTTAGTCATTTTCTCTTGTATACCTATGGCAATATATAAGGTTTTCGAATTTTAAATGTTAAAACTTTTTAGTGTGGCAAATATAATTACATATAAATTCTCACGTTAAGATTAAATCTACGTCATTTTCATATGTTTTACATTATCAAAGTTTGGGGACGTGTACATACAGATTTTTCAAGGATGCGTTTACAAGGACATACATAATGAATGTGAATAGGATTTGAGTGTTATTGTGGTATTTTCTCACAGATTTTTTTTTAAATAAGACTACATTTATTTCAAGGTCCAGATTTAATTAGAACTAATTGATTCTCAAAATACTCTATACTTATATTGATAAATTTTAAAAAATAGACAAATAACACAAATACATTATCAAAATGATTATTTATTTACAAAACTATGTTTGCATGGTACATATAAATGTTTACATTCCTATTTGAATCGTAGTTTCATAGTTTCTGAGAAAAGGTATAGGTCCCATAATAAAAAGCCCACCCGGGTCAACAGCAAAGCGATACACAATCCTTGAGAAAGTAACTTTCACAAAAGTTCCTAAACTTCAAAGGGCTAGAACCAAAAAAATGTAAAATTTGGCTTAGATTGTTGTGTCGACAATTGAAGGATATAAAACATTGATTAGTTCCAAGCTACCATGGGCGTGTGATGAAATTATTGTACCGATCTTGTGCTGTGTTAAGTTTAGTTTCGAATAACACATTCAAATTTATTTCTGAAGTGTTAAATTTTTTAACGAATACGCTTATTTTGCTACGAAAATATCTATAAAATAGTCCCAGCTGACAAGGACAAAAATGCAATTGCTAACAAAAAAACTGCAATTTCTAGAAAAATTCTGGTCTTCAAGAATGAATATTTTTTATTTGAAGACTAGACTATTTTATTTTTATTTTTTTTTTTGGGGTATCTATCGATGTTTCAGCAGTGTACTTGTATCTTTCTGCAACAACATTCTGAACATCTCTGAAATTTGGAAATATCAGTGGGGAAATGACTAATAAATTTATTAAAATTAAACAAGAGGCTAGCGGGCTTTCTTTCAACTGTTCCACTAAAAAACCCATAAAAGAACAATACAGTGGAGACTTTTTAAACTGTGAGGGTATTTTAATAGAGTTTACCTGCATAGCAAAAAAATTCTGGTTTGAGGGTTTTAGCAAAACTAATGCTTAATAGTTTTTGGAGGAAATGTCATTTTTCATATATTTTACATTATCTATGTACCTACCTTTCACATGTAAGAAAAAAATAGGTATTGTCTTTTATTTTAAATCGAAAAGGATGTATCAAAAAGGGTGTATTCGACTTTTTCCGTGGCGTAGTAAGTTATTACCCTTTTTTATATTAAAGGCCGTATTACATGCAGTCAGCAGTGTACTTGTATCTTTCTGCGACAACATTCTGAACATTTCTGAAATTTGGAAATATCATTGGGCAAATGACTAAAAACCCATAAAAGAACAATACAGTGGGGATTTTTTAAACTGTGAGGGTATTCTAATAGAGTTTACCTGCATCTATGTTAAAATGCCTTTCACATGTAAGAAAAAAAAATAAGTATTGTCTTTTATCTTAAATCGAAAAGGGTGTATTCGACTTTTTCCGTGGCGTAGTAAGTTATTGCCTTTTTTTATATTAAAGGCCGTATTATATGCAGCCAAAGGTTGCATCTGTCAATTACGTGTTTTAAATGTACTTCTGGATTTCCGCTTTTTTCGTGGTGTAGTAAGTTATTACATTTTTTTATATTAACTGATATGTCACTTTGTTTAAATTATATTGATAAATTTAAAAAATAGACAAATAACACATATACATTAATAAAATGATTATTTATTTACAAAATTATATTTGCATGGTACATATAATTGTTTACATTCCTATTTGTTTTTCACTCTCTATATCGTCAACATCCATTTTTTCCCATTCTTCAGTAGCATTTGCGGTATTGTCAACACAATCCAAACTATCTGCACTATTTTCCACAACTTCATTGATGTTTTCCGCTGAGGCCAAACCATACTTTGATAACAATTCCTTGGGTAAATTTGGTATTTCGACAATATAGCTTTGGAGACCTTCGTCGATCATTTCCACGCAAAACTCGTCTAAGTTGATGGAACCATACAAGTATCTTTGACACAAATGAGCGCCTGACATGAAATTAATTACATCTTTCATGTACTTTCTATATTGACTGACTGTTGTTCAACCGCCCATATAATTTTAAAATTTGTTAATTAACCCAAACACCTAAATTAAATGAAGACAATAATACCAAATTAAATAAATATTTCTAAAGTTTGTTTATTCTAAACACCCAAATCAGGGAAAAGAATTTTTAATAACATATTCCAACTGGGCTCTCAAGGTCCGGAAAAATTTTCAAAAGCAAACAAACCCAAGGTCGTACAATTTGACCTTCAAAATGTTTCAAGGTCAAATAGACCCAAGGTTATGTGGGCGGGGCAATTAACCCAAACACCCAAGCCCTGCATATCATATTTTAGCCTATCTACTGCAATAGGATTCGTGAATTTTATACGAAAATGATGTTTTCTGGTTTTTGGGCATAATTTAACCTTTTTTCCACATTAACCCAAACACCCAATCCCTGCATGTCATATTGACCGTCCGGGGTAAGCTTAAATCCAATACACCATATTAATCAACACGCCTTTTAAAAAAGATACCTATCTACTGAAAATGACGTCACATACCCCCTTTGTATATTCTAAACACTCAAATTTAAATATTGGTCTGCTATTGCTTGGTACATTTAATTTTAAACACACAAATTTAAAAATTGTAATTAATACCAAATTAAATAAATATTTCTAAATGTTGTTTATTTAAATATCATTTGGTTTTAATAGTTAACACTCGAGGCCATCTGTCGTCAAACACCCCCAAGGCCAAACAATAGAGATGATGTAAACACGTGCGCTCAAGGTCATATGACGTCACTTCAAGGACAAACATGAAAACGTCACACCCCCAAGGCTAAACAATATAGCTGATGTAAACACGTGCGCTCAAGGTCATATGACGTCACTTCCAGGACAAATATGAAAACCTGGTATGCAAAACTCTCCAAGGTCGTGGGGCGGGGCTTAATCTTATGGTCATGGGGCGGAGCTTAACTCTCCAAGGCCATGGGGCGGGACTTAATATCATTATCATGGGGCGGGGCTTAATCTCAATGGTCAGGAGGCAGAGCTTAATCTCAAGGTCGAATGACGTCACACAGGTGGGCTGGGCTTAATCTCAAGGTCAGGAGTAGTGGTGACACCCCCCACCACTTTCAGAACCCGCATACCTTCTCTACTTATTAGCTTTATTTCTGAACGATTTGTTAAAATTTATGAAAATGATAAAACTTGTATTATGCTAAATGATGAATACAGTAATCATCAGCATCATATTCATAACCATATTGTTCCTATACAAAGTTCCGTAATTTTATATACTCTAATAATGTTTAAGTATAAAAAGTAGCGCCCTCTAGAAGCTACATCAAAATTGGAGGCATATTATTAATAGTCGCTATAAAAAATCCGTTACCGCCAATTTTCACTTTAATATCTCGAAAACTAGGGATATTATTTAACAAAATCGAAAATTAAATTTTAAATTGATCACCCTGTATCTTTCCTAGTATTAACTTTTGGACTAAGCAAGAAGGGCTCAATCGCGATATTTTAAACAAATCGATATATTCCTAAATTATTGGTAGGACCTTTTGGTACACCCTGTATATAAATAACATTCCGATATTTTTTGAGTGGTATAGTAGTAATTTAGAAGTAAAAGAAAAACGTCCGTGTTCACGGATTTTACAATAATTGGGTTGCTGTACTCAACCTCTGTTAAAACGTGAAGAATTATGGGGATGTCGGCTTCCTCTTGATGGTATTTATAGCAAATACATTTTTTTGGATAATCGGATCGGACCTTCCTCTCCTCTATCGGTTAGACCCTTCCCCAGCCAATCAGAAATAAGCTGCGCCTAATGGTTCCCATCTGTCGATTACTTTCTAACCCAATTTTCTCCCCGTCCAATCAGGTGTACGCTCTTATAGCATAATGGGGTATTCCTAGTCTTACCTCCCCATTATAGTCGTTGTAGTCCCGACTTTGCTTTAGTCATACGGAGAGGTGAAACAGTCTGATAATTCTGAATTTTCTGATTAGCGGCAGCGTGAATATCGATTTTTATTTAAACGGAGATTGTTAATCATGAATTAAATGAGGGATGGCTGTATATTAATAATGAAAGAATATTGTAAGATGTAGTTAATTACTTAAAGTCAGAGCAATTACCTCAAACCAGTATAAAGTGGTGATTTAATTTTTCATTTATAGTGCATATCAATTCTCACGTGTATAACACTGTGAAGACGTGATCAATTTTCTTTGTATACGGTTCCCTACGCAACACGCAAACATTTTATTTTTCCGATGGAGGCCAGACGTCTAGATAGGTCGCTATTCGAGAGCAAGTCATTTTTGCTTTGCCTTGTTGTATTCGTAACGAATTGGTTAAATTTGTAATAAGCTTGATAAAACTACTACTTTTCTCATCGAATAGGAGTAAAAGTATACACATAAATATGTAAAATCCTGATAATGTCAAAAACGAACTTTGAGGGGAATTTTTCATAAAGATGAAAAAAGTATGTGCATTCAAAACCACAAAATGGTTTAACATCTAAAACTAGTACTATTTTCGTCTTCGAATGAAAGCAAAAAAATTATACATATAAATATATATATAAAGCTGAATAATTAATAAAACATATGCCAAAATGACACATGCATCATTTTTGGTGACAAAGTCACTTTTCCCGTATAGTACGCATGTTTTTCTCAATTGGTTTACCGAAAAACATCAGTATTGCTCATCTGCGCAAGTGACGAAAAGGCATATAGTTTTTTCATTTATTTGTATGATTTAACAAAAAATTATTAATTAAGATTAAGCAAAAAATGAGCTTCCCATTTGTTGATTATTTATTTATATGCTATTAGTCGCTATTTTTCTTAAAAGAAGATCTCGCTTTAAAAGTTGTAAAATAAAGCGGGTAAAGTGTAAAAAAAGGAATGTGATTAGGCTAGTCGAGTCTAGGACTAACTGTTGTAAAAACAAAACAGTGTAAATGTTTAAATCTTTTTTTTACGTTGTGGTTGTAAACTAGGCGTTTAAATGCCACCTGGCAACCTTCCGAATTCAATACGAGATTAGACGCTTAATGGCTAGAATGAAACAAACGAAATAGGAAAAAATGTGATTTATTTCAACAAACCAATGTTTGCACCTTTTACAAGTAATGCATCTATATACCGCTTATAATAAAATTCGAACTGCGTGCGGTGCTGTGTGTACCGACCACTGACAATTGTACACCCCAACTATAACCAACCATACTAATGACAATATATACTTCGCTTATAATAAAAGTCCGAAAGATATACTAATACGCCCTTTACAATAATTTTGGATTTTAGTGTGTTTATTAAGGTTTAATAATATTGTGACTTTCGGTATTTTATTAAAAGCAAAGTATAGAAAATATAATATATATATATACAAGTTACAATCAGCTATTATTTTACATATTAGTAAAACATGTGTGGCTTATAAACTTAAAGTTTCTTTCTGTACATATTTCGAAATCATGCATATAAAACAAATTTTCTCTAAAGAACTAACATTTTTATTATGATACATGTCCATTTATAAAAAAACTGGAACAGTAACGGTAAAAAAATTTATTATGTTATTTAATATTATATGGAAAATGATATTGTATCATTATATTTTATTGGAAATTCGATAATGCCCCCATGTTAAAGTACTATGAGAGTCAGGAATAAGATATTGCTTATCATCAGAATATGACAACGATACCTTGTTTCTAGTTTCCTTACACATCTCATGCTTTCGAGAGCGAATCATTATATTTCTTGAAACACTTTTGTACCATCGATTTCAACTGCTTGCTTATAATTATCTAGAGATAAATTTTTATTAGTTACAAATTTTGGTATACCTTTCGCTCGCTTTTCAACGTGCCTACCAATATTTACACAATACGCTTTAGCACCTGTTCCAAAAAAAACTTATTATCGAACCCTTGGAGAATTCGCTTTTCATTCTACCCAGAACTGATTGATTCACCGGTATATTATGCTGATTTTGTGCAGTGTCAAGTGTCAAACAAATCCATATGAGTTTTCATGTCATCATAAAAATTGTTTGTTAAAACTGATATAATAAAACTATCAGTATCCATGTCTAGTATATATATCGCCATATTTTTCCTTAATGAAATCGTAATAAAAACTATACATTATGGTTTTTGAAAGTTCCAATATACAAAATTCCAACATATATTGGCTTATCATAAGTCACCTGTATTTTATTCATTTCAATTCCGACAAAATCATTCGTACATATCGATAAATTTTTAAAATTTGGTTTCGCATTTAATGCCTCAGCGCCAAGTTTTTTGCCAAGGTTTTTCCAGTGGGTAACTGATCTAACATCAGTTTTTTTTTCAACATTCTTCATTGTCTCACCCAGTGGCGGCTCGTGGTGAATTATATTGGGAGGTCAATAACAAATTTAAAAATAGGCATAATTAAAGTAAAAATAAACATCTTAGCTTTAAATTCTCTTGAAGTTCAGGTCTACTCTTCGGTCTTTAGAATTGGAAAAATGCTGAATTACACGTTCGTTAAAACTGCACGCACAATTCCTTTTATAAACGATTTCTCGACACTTAACATTGCTTAAGCGGATAGTCTATCTTGGCCCAACTCCTCAACAAAATTTGTAAGCCCTGGAAAACCCATTGATTTTCAGACAAAGCCGTTTCATCAGGGCCAGGTAGTGCCAGCTCGAATGCCCCACAAAAGTTTACACAATCTATAATTTTGTTTTTTTCATTAAAACCTCTAAGGGATTTTTTATAAGCTGTGTCTAGCTGAGTGCGAATATCAACACTTCCGACCGTAGCATAGTTCACCGAATATTTCGTGTGATCTGCAGAAAACATTTTTTTTTATTTTTTCTTTTAAGTGTTTTAAGTCTTTAACATCGGTTTTGCATCACAATGAGTCCGATGAGTCCTTAGAAAACAACAAACATAACAGTAAAATGAGTTAGAGACTTCACAATCACAGATCCAGTTAGCTAAATCGTACATACTTTTGCGAAAGTTTCGATGAACCTCTTTATTTTTGTCTTTACTAGTTTGTCGTATACTAAGTTCTGGCAAATTGCGACCACTTACCTTGAAATCGGTTATTTCCTCAAAATTAAGTTCGTTAGCACTCTTTAGTTGTTTAATTTTTTGCCCTACCGACATTTTATTTCATCTACACTCACAACTCAAACATAGACCACCTTAAAATTGGTTATTTCTGCAAAATTAAATTCGTAAGCACTTTTTAGTTGTTTATTTTTTTGCACTAGTCACGACCAACATTTTATATCTTGTATATTTCCAACTCACACATGGATCATAAAAATAAAAAATTCAAAAAACTTTCAAATGTTCTGCTCACTCTTTATACAATCCCGAATAAATCACATGCCCATGTTGGATTAGTCTCTAAACCTAAAAATAATTAAAATAGGGTAGAACAATGTCTAAAATTAGCAATCTCCTAAAACATTAATCAATGTGATTGATACAAATTGGTTGTTAGGTAGGTATTGAATTAAATAAAAAATGCTAAAAAAATTACCTTACAAATTGAAATGTTGTAGGCAAGAAATTTGTACCTCCAAGAGCTTATAGATGTATAGGCTTCAAGGATTTTATCTATTCTTTCACGTACTTAGTACTAAGCAGTACAAATAGGACTCTATTATTCTATATACTTATACTAAATAAGATTGTCTCAGTGTAAGAGTCCAAAAATTCAATTGGTTGCAACTTTATACCATGTCTATATTCTAAAATGAAGATAAGGTACTTGTATATCTTTGTTCAATCACTGAAGTTCAAAGGTTCAGAATAATATCAATGCAGGTTTCCAACAATAATTTGTTTCAATATTCACTCTCCATTATTCAAACTAAATAAAAAATTATCCTATATATGATAAGCAAATGGCTTTAAAATAAACAAAAATCTCACTTCAAACTCAGAATGCAAGCTTGAAAACACAGCAGGCCTGTTTAACGAATTTCTAGCCAGTAGCGTAACTTGCCAATGGCGTATTTAAAGTGTCGGGCTAGCGCAATCTTGCGAGGGCTGGTGAAAATCACCAGATCTGGTGATTTTTCAACTCATTCGGTGATATGGTGAAAACTTTTTTAAAAAGCCTTATTTCTGATGATTTTTTTGACACTGATCTATTGATAAATTTCAATTTTATATTAAAAAAACACGATTATATTCTTCATTATTAAAAATTTTGCCATATTATCACAAAAAGTCTCCAATTTATATATCTGGTACGCTGTAACGTTATGTTTCGAAGACTCCACTGCTGGAAACGAAGGTTTACATAATTTATAAGGCGTCTTAGATCATATCATATATCAAGATTTTTGTTTGACTTACTCCATCACTGATGTGTAATAAAACATTATATTTAATTTAATTTTAATTATTGTATGTATCTCGTGTAAATATATCAAAAATATAAAATCTGGTGATTTTTTCCAAAATCTGCCAACTTTTAAAGCAAGTGTTTGGTGATTTTCAGTTTTTTGACCTGGCAACATTGGGCTAGCGACGGATTCCATGCATTCCAATCTGTCGGGATTTCGACTATTAGGGCCAATGTAGTTTCGGTACACTAACTGTTTGGGCCAGTGCAGTTTAGGGGAAAATACGCACTACCAATAAAATACGCTATACTAAGCTAGGCTGGGCAGTCTGAATTGCCCTGATTACATTAAAGCTTGAAAGTACCCAAACATGTCACAGCCACCGAGCGGTAGCCGAACGTGATAGCAAATGGAATATGAAATCGCGATTTGGGTCATCAGCCGGTCTCTTCTCATAATTCCATCGATCGGTCGCGGCATCACGTCGGCATGTGGAAGTTCAATTGTTCAGAGGTCGCGCGGTGGATATTCTAACTCGATATTGTTTCGCACGTTTTTAATCGATGAAAATTGATTTATATACTGTTTTTTTGTAATATATTTTTTTATTTCTATGATCCATGTGCGAGTTGGAAATACACAGGAAAAAAACTAAGAACTAAAAAGTTCTTACGAACTTAATTTTGCAAAAATAACCAATTTTAAGCTGGTCTATGTTTGAGTTGTGAGTGTAGATGAAATAAAATGTCGGTAGTGCAAAAAATTAAAAACTAAAGAGTGCTAACGAACTTAATTTTGAGAAAATAACCGAATTCAAGGTAAATGGTCGCAATTTGCCAGAACTTAGTATACGACAAACTAGTAAAGACAAAAATAAAGAGGTTCATCGAAACTTTCGTAAAAGTATGTACGATTTAGCTAACTGGATATGTGGTTGTGAAGTCTTTAACTCATTTTACTGTTATGTTTGTTCTTTTCTAAGGACTCGTCGGACTCATTATGGTGCAAAACCGATGTTAAAGATTTAAAATACTTAAAAGAAAAAATAAAAAAACATGCGTTTTCTGCAGATCATATGAAATGTTCGGTGAACTATGCTACGGAAGTGTTGATATTCGCACTCAACTAGACACAGCTTATAGAAAATCCCTTAGAGATTTTAATATATGTAGGAATTTTGTATATTGGAACATTCAAAAACCATAATATAGTTTTAATTACGATTTCATTAAGGAAAAATATGGCAATATAGATACTATACATGGACACTGATAGTTTTATTATATCAGTTTTAACAAACAATTTTTATGATGACATGAAAACTCATAGATTTGTTTGATACTTCACACTGCACAAAATCAGCATAATATACCGGTGAACCAATCAGTTCTGGGTTCGATAATAAGTTTTTTTGGAACTGGTGCTAAAGCGTATTCTGTAAATGTTGGTAGGCACGTTGAAAAGCGAGCGAAAGGTATACCAAAATGTGTAACTAGTAAAAATTTATCTCTAGATAAATTATAAGCAAGCAGTTGAAATTGATGGTACAAAAGTATTTAGAGAAATATAATGTTTCGATCTCGAAAGCATGAGATGTTTAAGAAAACTAGAAACAAGGTATCACTGTCATATTCTGATGATAAGCAATATCTTATTCCTGGTTCTCATAGTACTTTAACATGGGGGCATTATCGAATTCCCTATAAAACACAAGGATAGAATACCATTTTCCATAAAATATTAAATAACATAATACATTTTTTTACCATTACGGCTCCAGTTTTTTTATAAATGGACATGTATCGTAATAAAAATGTTAGTTCTTTAGAGAAAATTTGTTTTATATGCTTGATTTCGAAATATGTACAGAAGTTAGTTTTAAGTTTATAAGACACACATGTTTTACTAATAGGTAACATAATAGCTGATTGTAACTTGTATATATATTATATTTTCTATACTTTTCTTTTAAAAAATACCGAAAGTCACAATATTATTAAACATTAATATAAACACACTAAAATCCAAAATTACTGTAAAGGGCCGTATGAGTATATCTTTCGGACTTTTATTATAAGCGAAGTATATATTGTCATCAGTATACTGTTTAGTTGGAGTGTACAATTACCAGTGGTCGGTACACATAGCACCGCACGCAGTTCTTTTTATTATAAGAGGTATACAGAAGCATTACTTGTAAAAGGTGCTAAAAAATAGCTTCTTGAAATAAATTACATTTTTTCCTATTTCGTTTGTTTCATTCTAGTCATTAAGCGTCTAATCTCGTATTGAATTCGGAAGGTTGCCTGGTGGCATTTAAACGCCTAGTTTACAACCACAACGTAAAAAAATATTTAAACATTTACAGTGTTTTGTTTTTACAACACCTATTATTACTCCTAGGCTCGACTAGCATAATCACATTTCTATTTTTATACTTTATGCGCTTTATTTTACAACTTTTAAAGCGAGAGCTTCTTTTAAGAAAAATAGCGACTAATAGTATATAAATAAATAATCAACAAATGGGAAGTTCATTTTTTGCTAACCGTATTTACGAATTAATTGATAAAGTTTTATTTCTTTTAAAATCACATATTACTGAATCATGTAAACTGGATGATTCTATGACTAAATAAATTTATCAAGTCGAGGAAGCTCATCTCTGCTGACCCCCCTTTTACGAATTTATTTCAAAACAAAAAGATACATTTATCAAGCTCACCTTTCGACCCCATTCATTAACTAATTGATAACATTTTATTTCAATTATAATTGCATATGTTTTTTGTTAAATCATACAAATAAATGAAAAAACTATATGCCTTTTTGTCACTTGCGCAGATGAGTAATACTGATGTTTTTCGGTAAACCCATTGAGAAAAACATGCGTACTATGTAGCAAAAGTGGCTTTGCCACCAAAAATGATAGCGATCTTTTCGAAAAATACCCCATTCAAAATTGTCATTCGAAGGCGAAAATAGTAGTAGTTTTAGATGTTAAACCATTTTGTGGTTTTGAATGCACATACTTTTTTCATCTTTATGAAAAATTCCCCTCAAAGTTCGTTTTTGACATTATCAGGATTTTACCTATTTATGTGTATACTTTTACTCCTATTCGATGAGGAAAATAGTAGTTTTATCAAGCTTATTACAAATTTAACCAATTCGTTACGAATACAACAAGGCAAAGCAAAAATGACCTGCTATCGGGTCGTAAAAATAAGATGTTTGCGTGTTGCGTAGGGAACTGTAGTCAAAGAAAATTAATCAGGTGTCCACAGTGTTATACACGTGAGAATTGATATGCACTATAAATGAAAAATTAAATCACTACTTTATACTGCTTTGAGGTAATTGCTCTGACTTTAAGTAATTAACTACACATTACAATATTCTTTCATTATTAATATGTAGCCATCCCTCCTTTAATTAATAATCAACAACCTCCGTGTAAATAAAATCGGTATTCACGCTGCCGCTAATCCGAAATAAGGATGGATTGTTATTTGCGAAGCTGCTATTTGGCCGAAGCAGCTTACCGCTTTTTAAAAAGTAGCTGCTTATTTAAAATGGCGTTATCGCGATCACGTCTATTTATCCCCACTAGGCCAATAGCCGCATCCACAACCACTGCTTCGCTGACCGCCGTTGCTTCGCTTTTCGGTTCAGTAGAGAATTGTATGCGGATTGCCGTCGCCGTTCGCCGGGTAGCAATTTAACAGCAAAGTAGGTACAGAATATATTGCATTCCCAAAAAGGGTTAATTACAGGTGGAATTATGGTGTATGGGGTGTTCGGTTATATTTTGAACGAGGTCTATACGCCAGGGGCGTGCGGTGAAATTGTAAGAAAGGGAATTATTTTTTAGAAACTTACCTATTTGTAATGTAATTCGATTCTTCGATCATTTTTTGCAAATTCGTCAATGACGTCATCATTAAAACGTCGATGCTCTGACATATTTTGGCGAAGTTTATTTTCAACGGACAACAGCGATGTATACGAAAGTCTCTCCTGCCCCGTTGAATTTCTCACAAAATTTTTTATACGTTTAAGTGTTGAAAAATTGCGTTCTACTGATGAACTTGTGGCAGATATTGTCGATACTAATTCACACAATTTCGACACTTCGATTTAGGCATCTTCCAGCTTCTTGTCTTTTAAAAATTGCATTAGTTCCTTAGCGTTATTTTTTGCGCTAATGTCATCAGTTTCGTAAATCACTTTTAGTTCAGATCGCAGTAATACTCGGTCGAAGAACTGGCCATAATGAAGAAGAAGAGATTTAAACGCATCTTCTGGAAAAGTTTTTCCTTTAAATGCATCAAAATTGCAGAGCTCGAGGAATTTAAAATCATTTAAACCGTTAAATCTATAATTTATTTGTTGATGAATTTGATTGATTATTTTATAAAAGAGGCGTCTGTATGATATTTGAACATCTCCCACCTTGTCTGTTTGAAGACGCTTGGCTTGTGGCTCTACATTTAACGTCATCGTTTTCTCCCAAAATAGGACAAAGTCATCTCTTTTTTGGCTTAACATGGACTTAAAATCATCCACTTTTTTTAGGCAGAAAGCAATATCATCTGTTTTAGTTTTAATATATTAAAAACATTGTCCGAGAATGGAAATATTTCTGAAAATATGTTCAACAAATAATTAAAATTAAAATCTCGTTTCAAACAGTCCAAAAACCCCCTCGAACTATTTATTGCTTCTGAGTCCCACGTTTCATTATTTTCTATTATATTCTCAAATAGTTCAATCAGTGATTCACGATTTTCAGATACTGTTAACACAAATCTTCCATTATAGTTCCACCTAGTAGGAGCTACTTTGGGCAATCGTTTGTGGACAATGGAGTCCAAAGCTTGTGTACGTTTTGTTGACTTGGAAAAAAAAGCAGCCATGCCATTTAAAGTAATGAAAAATACTTTAGACTATTTAATGTGATTGATGGACTGGGAAAAAAACTAAATTTAATTTATGAGCAAAACAATGGACAAACACAGCACTTGGGAAAGTTTCTCGAACTTTAGCTTGCAGACCCCCTAATGGTACTGCCATCACTGCAGCGCCATCATAACTTTGAGCAACTAAATTTTTCTCTCCATTAATTTCTTTAGTAACGTTATAAACTACGGTATATAATGCATCTGCTGTACGATTGTCGGACACATTCTTAAAACCTAAAAATCGCTCTTGAATAATTCCGTCTATTTTAACATAGCGTATTACTACAATTAATTGGCTAAAATTAGTGATATCAGTTGTTTCGTCCAGAACAATAGCAATGAATCGCCCCTCGGCAATCACCTGCTTAATTCTTTTTAGAATAATGGTTGCAACAGCGGAAATTAAATCATTCTGGATTCGATTCGACGTTCCGCTAAAAACGCTAGACTGCTCTAAATAAGTTTTTAAGCAATCATCATATTTAGCCATTAAACTAAGTAAATCTTGAATATTTCCTCTATTTGAAGAAACCCTTCTTTCGTCACAACCTGTAAATCCCAATTCGTGCTGTCCGAGAAAACAAACAACATCGATAAGTCTTCTTAATATTTGCCTATTTTTATCGACTAGTTCATAGTGTTGGCGGTGACTAATTTCCAACTGTTTATTAAGGGCGTGTTCAATTCTGGTTTTGCCGAAGTCTTTTTCTTTTATGACGGGCTGCAAATGCGCTTTGGACATAATGGGTCTTTTTACAGCTTTATGGAAATTGTTTAAATCGGAAAAACCAGTTTTATTCCAAAGACCTTTTTCATTTTCAAAAAGTAAACATGGCCAACAAAATAATTTACTTATATTTTCACACCCTGTTAGCCATTTAAATTGTTCGTATTGTTTTTCCGGATAAAAATGTTTAATACAGTTTTTCATTTTTGTGGTTAAATTTTTCATAGGCGGTTTTGCCCTTCGTTTATTAAATATTTGAAGCTTATCAGCGAAGTTTAATGTTGAAGATCCCTTTATTATTAAGACACACACCACACATTCACACACAGTCTTCTTACTAAATTCTCCAACATTTTCAACGTTATTACCGATAGCCGAAGTTGACGGTATTTGCATATCCACGTCCATATTATGGTCTTCCATATCGCACCATGCACGACGCGACGTACGTATCACACAACACACGGATAGCCGTTCAAACAAAGAATCTACTCCAACGATAGCTTCCGCCACCACTTAAAGCACGCGACTGAAATGCAAAAATTGCAAACAGTCGGTGGAAAGTTCAATAAGCTCTGGCTCGATTCACAAGAAATCAAGCATACAGGACTTGGCTGCAGAGAAGCTAGCGGACCGCATAAGTTCTATTCGATATTCTATTGTGGCTGGGTCGGAGTCAAGGCCGCATTTATTATGGGCTTGATAATTAAGATAGTATTTTAGCATTTTTAATATAAACTAAATTAATGGTTTCCTATTTCAAAAATTACATTTTAGAAAACGTTTTGTAATTTTTTTTGGGGAAGCACTGCAAATTTTACGCACAAAAGTTTTAGGATTTAGGCTGAATCGTCAGAAAACATATGAACATCGGAAGTTGGGAAAATGAGCATCAGCTTTGTTATTTTAAATGGAACACCCTGTATATTTTTAGTTTATTGAGAAGAGCTTTTCTCCTGATTCCAAAAATATATGGTTTGTCTATGCTCACTGTAACTATATCCCATAATTTTGAAAAAACGTCAAAAATTATCCGCTCTGGCTTAAGTATAGTAGAAATAATAGAAAGCTTTGGTTTCAATTGTTTTTACTTCAAAATGGCCGTTCTGTTACTCACTTATCAACTTCTTTTAAAATATTATGCGCTTTGCCTTGGAAAAGTAATGGGCGGCTTTTCAACTCTTCTGCTTTTCGTATATGGTCGTTCTGTCATTAACTCATATACCTACCTACTTGTCGAAAATAATAATACCTAATAATTACTTGCAATGATAGGAGAGTTGTTAGCACAAGAAAATGAAGTAACAAGCTTTTTGGTATTATTTTATATTAAACAAGTTACAATAACGATATCTGTAGAAAACAAACAAGAAACTAACAAATAAAAAAGTCAAATTATTAAGAATATTTATTATTAAATTTAGTTTACCCAGCTGCCTTGATTCAATATATATTTCTGTAATAATTCTGAAAACTTGCGGGTTATGGCTTTAAAAGTGAATTCGGAATTATTTTGATTTAAATTGTTAATTTCAGCTTGTATTTTTTCGGCTAATTTGTGAATAGTGGTTGGTCTATTTTAATATACTTTATTCTTAAGGTATCCCCATAAAAAAGGTCGAAACACGAAAGATCGGGGCTATTCGCTGGCCAATTTATGGGTCCCTGTCTTCCTATCCACAGATCATATTTGTTGTTTAGATATTCGGCAACTTCGATGCAATTGTGTGGAGGGGCACCGTCCTGGTGCCCAATAAGGTTGTTCAAAACCTCATCGATCTGATTTCGAAGTAGATCTAAATATCTTTGGCCATTCAAAGTATTCTCTATTACTACAGGCCCCAAAACTCTATTACCTATCATACCGCACCAAATGTTAATAAACTTCTGACCCTGAATTCGCACAATTTGTTTTTTATAGGGATTTGTGGTTGTCCAAAAATGTTTGTTTTTTCTATTAAACATACCTGCGGTAGTAAACGCAGCCTCGTCGGTGAATAAAATTCTTCTACAGATATTATAGGATCATTCTGTATTCTTGTCAACATCTCTTGAGAAAATGCGACTCTTTGTATTTTATTCAATGGAGTTAAATTTTGTACCGGTCTAAACTTATAAGGTTTATACTTGTAGTGCTTCAAGGTTTCGTAAATTTCCCACCTTTTTTTATTTAAGTTTATCACTGCGTCTTCGATAGGTGGTTCTGGGTCTTCTACAAAAAAAAAACATGAATTATATTTTATTGAAAACAATAATAATAGGTTTAATTTCCTTATCTTCAAAATATAACAATACTTCCAAGTCGTTATCTTCATTTCTAGTGGTTGTCCTCTTTTTTCTAATCAAAGTTTTTCTGTTGTCAAAATTCTTCACAATGTAATAAATCGTAGATATTGAGGGAGCAACTAAATTGGATACTCTCTCCTGTATTGATTTCGGGTTTCACCATAATTATTTACAGGAAAGTATATTTTTAAAATATTGGCTTTTTCTTGATCAGTAAATCCCATTGTTTTGAAAATAAAGGCAAAAAAGTGGCTAAGTAAGTGATGACAGAACGGCCATTTTGAAGTAAAAACAACTGAAACCAAAGCTTTCTATTATTTCTACTATACTTAAGCCAGAGCGGATAATTTTTCCACGTTTTTACAAAATTATGGAATAATGGTTACAGTGAGCATAGACAAACCATATATTTTTGGAATCAGGAGAAAAAGCTCTTCTCAATAAACTAAAAATATACAGGGTGTTCCATTTAAAATAACAAAGCTGATGCTCATTTTCCCAATTTTTGATGTTCATATGTTTTTTTCGATAACAAATTCTGACGATTCAGACTAAATCCTAAAACTTTTGTGGGTAAATTTTTTTGATATCTTGGGAAATAAAGCTTATAGACTCCGTTCAAAATATAACCGAACACCCTGTACACATTTTCAACTGTGGTTTACACCTGTTTCTTCAGTTTTTTTGTGGCAATTAAACATTTGCAGTTCCAACTAATTTTAGTCGGTACATTTCAAGGTATACAATATGCAAACAAAAATAAATAAATGTTCTTTATAAAGTTAATCGTTATGTTGGTGATATATCAAAATTTGAAATAGTAATTCTTGCAGGTTAGTAAGTATATAGTCTTTGCAAGGGGTTTCACAGGTTTTTTCCATTAATGGTGTTAATTTTTTTTCATAAACTTTGTCTACATCATATGGAGTCTTTTCTAAATTGATTGTATGTTAGTACTCGTTTGATGATTTTGTAATGAATTGTCAGGAGGAAGTATTTTTGTAATGGAATGAAGAGCAGTGGCTTCTTTTATGGCTTGTTCTTTAGTGTTAGCTCTAAAAAGCATTGTAATAGGCAGGGTCCGATTAACCATTTTTGGCACCCTTAGCAAAAGACTGATGGCGCCCTATTATTATCGATGTGTTGCAAAGTAAAACAAGCAAAAAAGTAGACAAAAAACTTGGTTTAACAAATAAGTATATTTAGGTATGTAATAGGTATAGGTATCTATTTAAAAAACAAAAGCGATATTTACATACAAAAGAACATAAAACAAAGTAAAATAATTTGAAACATGAACATTATTATTTTTAAAAATGCTTTTTTCGGGCCTTTGCAAAAGCAAATGATTTAATTAGCTCCTCAAAAGAAACCCTTTTAGTAAACTTTCGCTGTGCAGAGAAGAGCAAGTCCACTAACACGTTCTTAAAGCATACTAGTTCTGTTAAAATTTTTAATGCGTTTCAGAACTGAAAATGGCAGACATGGTTGAAATCGGGAGCATATTGAATATACAGAGCAGAGTAAAATTTCAATATTCGGGTAGATGTCCTCCAATTCTTTCTCTCCAAAAATGTTTTTCGTGGGTCATACGCCACAGGTCAAACATTTTTGGGATGAAACGACCTAATTTTTTTAAATTTTTTCACATCTGCAATAAAATAAGAGCATTGTTGCAACTTTCAACAACTGTTCATGGAGTCATGATCATGATGTTTATTTTTAGATAAGCTATTAGGCGGTCCAACAAAACAGCTGACTGGCAATATGGCTGGCGTAGGACAAACATTTTTTTCTTCCTATGAGTCCATGATAATTTAAAAGGACATTTCAAGTATTTTTATATATATTTAGTCCATTTTTGTGTGCAGGACCATTTTTTACAATTGTGAGATTACTTTAAACTTAGTTGTGAGAAGTGAATACTATTTGAAGCTTCGAAATGAGAACGCCGAAGTTGCCGAGCGGTGCAAACAAAATATTTTTATAATTAAAAATTAGATCCTTTTGAGGTGTAGTGTAGATCCAAAAGACTTACCCCCAGTGACAAATACGGACATTGTTAGTTACCTAATTGTTCAATTTAAATTATGTATATCCAAGTTAAACTTAGTTCAATCTGTGTATTTAATATTTCGTACTGCATCCAGCACATATTTTTTTTTATAAATAAAACGTATATATCAATAAAACAAACATGTTTTTATTTAAATAAATTGTCATGCATGTCAGAGTGAAAAAATATATAACATTTTCAGAGTGAATATAATAAGAATAAAAAGTTCTTTACAATAAACCTGATGACGAGTGTAAAGGAACTCAAATTGTTTTCAGCATAATGAAAGCTTTACCCTTTACTAGATTTAAACTTCTTATGGCTAGAAAAAATTTAATTATATACTTGCACTCTAGGACAGGATTATACCGTGGAGCCCCTAAAAAAATTGTTATATTTTGTTCACGTCTTATATTTTTTTTGAGACGTTATCTATGTTAAAGTTAGCAATTCTTATGTATCCGGCAACCGATACAATATTCACCGATCAGCTGTTCTACAGTATTTTAATAAGTTGGACACACTGGTGAGGTTGTCAAGTGTCAATGGATGTAAGCTCGTGTTGTTTTTGTATCGCGTCTTTAACATTGCAGTTTGTGAAATAAAACAGTTACGGAATACTTTTATCGATTTATTTTCCTTCATGCCTGTTAACCCCACTGAAAGAGTCTACAGGTTATGGGCCCAGTGACAGAAGAATTGAGGGAATAGTGATAAAAGTAAGTAACGTGTGCACGTGCAATTTGGTGGTTGACTAGAAGTACAAAAATGGCAGGCAGTCTCCAGAACCAGTTGGTGAGCGTGAAACAGTTTGATGGTACAAATTACTCAAATTGGGAGTTTCGCTTAAAGTTGATGCTGGAACAACAAGGGGTACTGGAAATGTTGGAGAAAGATCCCCCTACAGAAGCTGTAGAACTAGCAAGCTTTAACAAGCAATATGTCAAGGCTAGGAATATAATAGTTCAGTGTCTTGCGGACAGTGTACTTGAGATGATAAAGGGTAAAACCACAGCCAAGGCGATCATGCAAGAGCTGAAGGGCACTTACACCAAACAAGGTATTGCTAATCAAGTACATTTGCAACGAAAACTTAGAAATATGACCTTTAAAGGCACAGAACCATTGAATAATTTCATAGTTAAGTTTGAGAAAACCATCTCAGAATTGAAAGCATGTGGAGGCACGTTGGACAATAATGAAATCCTAACCCAGTTATTGTGTGCGATGCCTGAATCATACCAAGCTGTAGTGACTGCGATTGATGTACTATTTTGCCAGGGAAGCTCATCAGTAACATTAGATTTTGTGAAAAACAAACTCTTAATGGAAGAAGCAAGGCAGATGAAAAATAGGGACAGAACATCAGCAGAAATGGAAACCTCACAAGTATTTTATAGTAGCAAAAAGAAAACTTGGGGAAAACCAAAAAGGAAAGAAAATAGCAGTGAACATTCAAAGTCAGAATTTCGCTCTGAATTTCAATGGAAGTGTTATGGGTGTGGTGTACGAGGGCATAAGAAGGCAGAGTGTCCAAAATTGAAACCTGGTAGTAGTGAACGTAAGAATGTGTGTAATTTGGCAGAAGACAGTGATGGAAATGAATTTGTATTTCTGACATCTGATCATGTAAGTACCAACACTTATAATGACAATTATAAAATTTCATTTATAATAGACAGTGGTTCTACCAATCATTTAATAACATCAAAAGTTGAACAGATTTTGAAAGACACTGTAAGTGTAAATCACCAGATTAATGTAGCAAAGTTAGGTGAAGTGGTTACAGCTAAAAAACAAGGCACTCTTTACCTCAAAACAGCAGAAGGAAAGAGGCTTAAAATAGAAAATGTGCTTGTATGTGAAAACTTATCACATAACCTTCTATCTGTAAGGAAACTTGAGGCAAGAGGATTTTCTGTAACTTTTGAAAATGGAAAAGTGTTGACAGTACTAGGAAATAAAAAGGTCATTGAAGGGAATGTAGTAGGAAATTTGTATAAAATGGAATTTTATGCAGATAATTTCCAGGCAAATGCAATTGAAGACAACAGAGATTTGATGCATCGTAGAATGGGTCATTCGTCTAGATTCCCATCCTCTGGAGTCTGTGAAATCTGTCTGAAAGGTAAACAGACAAAACTGCCTTTTAAGCCGATTGAAGATCATAGAAAAGCAAAGAACATTTTAGATGTTGTTTCATCTGACGTTTGTGGGCCTGTCACTCCCAGTACACATGATAATAAGAAGTATATGGTGAGTTTTATAGATCACTTCTCACATTTTGCAGTATGCTACCTAGTGCAATATAAACATGAAATGTTAAAAGCATTTAAAAAGTATGTGTTTATGGTGAAAGCACAATTTAATAGCAATATAAAATATCTAAGATGTGACAGTGGTGGAGAATATACATCAAATGAATTTAAACAATTTTGTAGTGATCAAGGTATTCAAATTCAATATACTATAGCTTATACCCCACAACAGAATGGTATTGCAGAAAGATTCAATAGAACAATCATGGATAAAGCCAGATGCCTTTTGTTTGATGCAGGTATGAAAAAAATTCTATGGGGCGAAGCCGTAAAAACAGCAATATATTTGAATAACCGCACAAAAACGTCAACTTTGCGAAATGACATAACACCAGCTGAAATTTGGTATAACCAAGAACAAAAATTAGACAAAATTCGTATTTTTGGGTGTGTGGGATATGTTCATATCCCAAAGGAGCGAAGAGAAACTAAGTTAGATTCCCATAGTGAAAAATTGTATTTAGTGGGATACACCAGTAATGGATACTTGATGTGGCATCCAGATAAACAAGAAATAATAAAGGCCAGAAATATAGTGTTCGATGAAACCCAAAGTATAAAAGATGCAAAGAGACAGCCAACAGAAATAAGAGTATGTCAAAAAAATACAGAGGAACAAGAAAATGGAGAAAATCAGATAGAACAAGAGGAAGAAAATCATAACAGTAGACATGAGGTAGAAGTTCAAGGCAAAGAAGTAAGAAAGAGCAAAAGAAAGTCACAGCTACCCAAGAAATTTAAAGATTTTGACATGTGCCAAGATGAAAATATAATGATTGCCCTATCCGTTGGAAATTATAGCTCTAAAGTTCTGGAAAATTTTGAAGAAGCAATGACAAAAGGTTGGAACAATGCTATAAACGAAGAGCTAACCTCATTAGAGAAAAATGACACTTGGGATATTGTCAGTATGCCACAAGGAGAAGAAATCATAGACTCAAAGTGGATCTTCAAAGAAAAGGAAGTGGGTGGTAAAACGGCAAAGAAAGCTAGACTTGTAGCTAGAGGCTTTTTACAGTCCGACATACAGGAGGAAATCTACTCTCCAGTAGCCAGAATGTTAACCCTCAAGGTACTTTTATCTCTCAGTGTTCAAAATGACCTTTATATACACCAGTTAGATGTGAAGTGCGCGTTTTTGAATGGTTCTTTGAAAAAGCCAGTGTATATGTTCATTCCTAAAGGTGTGAAATGTAAATCGTCAAACAGTGTGTGTAAATTAAAGAAATCATTGTACGGTTTGAAACAATCTCCCAAATGTTGGTATGATCGTTTAAATAATATGTTGTTAGAAATTGGTTTTAAACGTTCACAAGCCGATCCTTGTTTATATTATAATATAGATACTTACCTGTTAATTCATGTAGATGATTTAATTTTGATTTCAAGGTCTTTGTCAGAACTTAAAAATATCAAAATGTTATTGTCAACCAATTTTGAAATGAAGGATATGACAAATGATAAACACTTGCAATTTCTAGGTTTGAATATTGTTAAAGGTAATGATTATTTAATTATTCAACAGAAATGTTTAATTCAAAGAATTTTGAGAGTGTTTAACATGTCAGAATGTAAACCGACTAATGTACCAATACAACCAAAACAAAGCATTGTTGAATCTGATAATGTATCTTGTGTAAAGCAGTATCCATATAAGGAATTAATAGGACACTTTATGTATTTAATGCTTGGTTCAAGGCCAGATTTAAGCTATACAGTTAGTTACTTCAGTCAGTTTCAAACATGCTATACTGATTCACATTGGAAAGATCTGAAAAATGTTCTAAGATATTTAAAAAGAACTGAAACATTTGGTTTAAAATATGTCAAATCTAAAAATAATACAGATTGTCAAATACTATCTGCTTATGTAGATTCAGATTTTGCCAATGATAATACAGACAGAAAGAGTATTACCGGATTTGTAATTAAAGTTCATGAAAATGTGGTGTTCTGGAAGACAAAGAAACAAACAACTGTTGCATTGTCTAGCGCAGAAGCAGAGTATGTAGCACTTTCTTTATGTACCACAGAATGTATTTTTCTATCACATATTTTAAAAGAACTTTTAAATAATGATGTTTATCCAATAAAAATTTATGAAGACAATCAGTCTTGCATAAAAATGGCAAGCACTCTTGAAACTAAGAGAACGAAGCACATTGATGTTAAGTATCATTATATAAAAGACTGTGTAAGCAAAGGTGATATTATTCTAAATTATGTACCTTCTTCTGAACAAATAGCGGATATTTGTACGAAAGCTTTATGCCATGTGAAATTTAAATATTTTCGTGAAAAGTTGGGTATTTGTGAATGCTAATTTTAAGTTTTGTTTATAATGCTTACTGTTTATATTATGTTAACAATACTTACCTGTTTTTGATACTTACCTTTTGTATTGTTATGTTGTGGGTATGCTTACCTCTTTTGTACTGTTGCAAGTATACTTACCTTTTGTATTACTTTAAACATTTGTATTTTGTCTAAGATATGAAGATATGATTGTAGAATTGGTCGGGGGTGTTAAAGTTAGCAATTCTTATGTATCCGGCAACCGATACAATATTCACCGATCAGCTGTTCTACAGTATTTTAATAAGTTGAACACACTGGTGAGGTTGTCAAGTGTCAATGGATGTAAGCTCGTGTTGTTTTTGTATCGCTTCTTTAACATTGCAGTTTGTGAAATAAAACAGTTACGGAATACTTTTATCGATTTATTTTCCTTCATGCCTGTTAACCCCACTGAAAGAGTCTACAATCCAGAAACTTAAAATTTTGAAAAGAGCATCCATGTCTTTATCATACCTTGTACTTGTAATTCTGAGTCTGAAATTTCCACCCTTTATAATTTAAGAACTTCCATTCCATTTTAAATGTACGTCAAAGTCTTTCTTTATTCCCTCATAGGTTTTGCCGAGAGACACTTTTGGCAAATCTTAGTATTAAGTTAGTAATAACCCTGTATATGGTTATCGTAGCTATAAATAACAAAAGTCCCATATACTACCGCGTAAAAATTCGATTTGTTTGTCCTACGCCCGTCAAAAACAGCTGATCGGTGACATTCAACTGACAGATCGTTGGAGTGCCCTATTGATACTAAAGAACTGTTCATAAATTATTGTTGTTCGTTTTTCTTACTAAGGAGTTATGGCCTTAAAGTTCTAAACAATATAATTCATATTTATTTGTTTCAAAAAACTGGGAGAAAAAAGTTAAAATACTTTTAAAAATCCACTAAACTGTACCTCTAGTGCCTTCTTTTAAATGGATTTTGCATTGGGGATGGTAATAGGAGAAACCTTTGCCCATTACAAAAATATGTCATCAGTTTTTTATTTTATTTTTGATTGTAGGTCTGAGGGTGCAATATTAAATAAAACCTTCATGGTCCTAAATTACAAGCAGGACATCAGGAGCATCTCGAAGGCAGATAATTATACCTTAAAAGAACTGGAAGATGTAACAGAAAAACTGAAAATATTTAGCAGCTTTCTCGATAAGATTTTGTGTATTTGATAATAAAGCTTATTTTGATTTTTTAAATCTTCATTAGTTTTTTTTGATGAAATGTTTATTTAACAAATACAAATCTTTTTCAAAATTCTTTAAACAGTGCTTACATTTTTTTTTGAAAATAAATACAGTAGTCGCTACCTAAGCAAAATATGTTTCTAATGTGGCATCTCTTCATTTAAAAACATATACCTTTTAAATAACTTTGGTTTCTTAATTGATGTGTTTCCTATGTATATAGTATGTACACATGTACATATATATTGAACCTTGTTTACCAGAACCACCTCTGGTTCCAATTAGTTCAGACCTCCCTTAATACCCCATTGTTTGTTATATTCTATAGATTACTAAATTATATAGACCTTTATCCCTTGAAAATATATTAGTTGCAGCTTATTTAAATTTTAGACATCCAATTTTTTATATAGGGTCTGTATGGCGATCCACCAGTCATAACAGAAAAGAACTAAGTATTTAATTGTTTAACTTTTGGATATTTTTGAAATTGATCACCCCACAAGTTCGTAAATTTGTTTTTTATTTAGCGATTGTATATCTATAACTCCCCTGCCTCCTTCTTTTCTCTGGATGGCGTCTTTCCTTGCACGCCTTGGGATGTAACTTCCTGTGTTTAGTGAATTCAGAGCGTATGAGAATGTTTTCTAGGTCTGTGTGTGACCGTTTAATGATACCAAACGAATACGTAGAAATAGGTATGGCACAAGTAATAATATTAAATATATTTTTATAGAAATTTTGTATGGTCATATTAGCCTACCAATTTTACAGTGTTAAAAGTGGAACCCAAATTAGAGACATTTATAACAAATTTTTAGAAATAAAATAAAGCATAAAAATAAACAATATATATATATATATATATATATATATATATATATATATATATATATATATATAGTAAAATATATAACAACAAATTTGTTTCCTATTTTTAGCTATTCAGTTCCATCCCCCCCCCCCGCTTCTTAAGTTTCTTGAAACAGAATATAGTTTTGGCAGATACATTTCTTCCACAAACACTCTTTGTCAGTCACCAATATGTTGTAGCGTCCAAAAAGGGTCAATGAAGCAATATGATAGAATTTTATCCCTTTATGACTGACACACGTGGCTAATGCAGTATCTCGAGATGTCCAACTTAAACTGAAATGTGAAAAATATTTATTTGCAAAATATTACACAGTGTTGCTTATTCCATACAAACATGAACTATCATCGAAAAAGTGTGATTATGGTTTCCTATTGTTTCTCAGTACAACTCTTTTAGTGTTCATTTCCTGTTTTATGTATTATTAATTATTATGGCTTTATTGACAAACTTGATCCATGTTTTAAAACTGATAACAATAATCTCACTAAAACGCAAAGAATTGAAAGTATCAAAATATAACCTTCAATAATTAATTAGGCGATCTAAAACACGTGACCTGTCAAATCAAATATGGCCGGCTTAGGACATACATTTGCCAGCTGATGTTTATTTTCTTATGAAAGTTCAGGGTTATAACAGCAGTTGTGTCTCGATATTATTGCTTAATTTATATATTTTAAAGTGATTTAGTTATTAAGTGGTTTAAGAAAGGCCACTAATATATTCATAGGTACCTGTTTATGATTTGGAATGTTTTACGGCCTAGAAAGGTCGATTGCGTTTAGCTACCTGGCTACCTGTACCTGGTCATGAAATTAGTTGATATTGGGAGCAAGCAGATGTACTTTTAGTTTAGTTCGTGTTAATTAAGAAGAGTGATAAGTGCACATTTAAAAGACTTTCTTAGTGACCTAGTAGATAAAGTGATACAAAATTAACATGGATTTACCACAGTCTGAAAAGAGTGACTACCTTGTCCAGCTAGAGAGTGAAAAACCTGACGTTGCTCAAAGGTATACGAACAAGATTCGTCTTATAAATTCCATTGATCCTTTTAAAATCATGGATGAAGACCTTGATAAAGACTTTGCATCCCTACCAGCTGTTCAAGCCTTTGATGTAATGACGTATTTAGTGCTAACTCATAGTTTTTACACAAAAGAGCAAATGAAAGCTTATAAAAGTCTCAGTGGCTACAAGTATTTTGAGGCTGGTTTTGTTCATCTGCGTGGCATGAAAAAGGTCAATGAGCTTTCCGTTATACTTGCAAAGGTTCGACATAGTCACCGTGCTAGGGAACCCCCTCTAAATGTGTGGATCCTGACACAAGATAATGGAAGTATTAACACTGGTCACTGTAGTTGTATGGCTGGTTTATCTGAAGTCTGTAGCCATGTTGCTGCTGTTCTATATGCAACAGAATATATTTACAACTCGCTTACTTCTACTTCATCGACTGATATGTTAGCTCAGTGGGTTGCTCCTTCTACAAAAGATGTACCCATTGTAAGATTATGTGACCTTAAGCTCAAAACAAAAAAAGCTAAAACAGTTGTCTCAGACTCTTCAAGTTTATTTAGTCCGATACCTGCCATTGAAGGCGAAGAACTTATTGAACTGTTGACAGCTTGTGAAAATGTTGGCGACGAAACAGCTCTTGCAAGAGTTATTGAACCTTTTGCATCAAGAATAGGATCAAGTATTTGTCAACCAAAACTTAAAGTGATTTATAATATTTACCAGGAGTATTATGAGTCACTCTCTTATCAGCAGTTGTGCTCAATTGGAGAGAAAATTGACCAGTCATTATCTTTTGATGATTGCCAAAAGATCTGTAAAGCCACAGTTAAGCAAACTCATTCCGAAGAATGGTTTAGGCAAAGAACTGGACGCATCACTGGTTCAAATTTTAAAAGAGCATGCAGGACATCACTTTCAAAACCATCTCTGTCATTAATTAAGAGTGTTTGTTATCCTCTAAAGTTTCTGTTCAAAACCAAAGCAACTCAGTGGGGAACAAACAATGAAAAGCTTGCTCTTCAAAATTATTTATCGTCAAATAAACTTGAACACGTAAATTTAAAACTTGAAAATTGTGGTTTATTACTCAATCCAGCCTTCCCATCGTTTGGAGCTACCCCAGATAGTTTAGTGTCATGCGATTGTTGTGGAGAAGGTTGTATAGAAGTCAAGTGCCCATATGTTCTTAAAAATATGGAATGGTCAAAATACATAAACTCTAAGAACTCGTGTCTAATATATGATGGTGATGACTTTGCTTTAAACCGAGATCATTCGTATTATTATCAAGTTCAGATACAGTTGAAACTATCTGGTCTAAAGTACTGTTATTTTATAGTTTGGTCTCCAAAGAAATTCTTCCAAAAAAGAATATATTTGGATGAAGATTTTTGGAGTGTCGAATTTCCAAAAGCCCTGGATTTTCATAAAAACATAATTATTCCTGAACTCCTAGGAAAATATTTTACGCTAGGAAGGCACATGGCACAGACTTGGTGTACATGTAATCAACTCGAAGAAGATCGTCCAATGATCCAATGTGAGAACGAGAATTGTAGTATCCAGTGGTTTCATTTAGGATGTGTTGGTCTCTCAGAGGTTCCAGAAACTTTGTGGACATGTGTTCAATGCAGTGAAGAAGTTCCTGGAACTTTATCAGCTGCCGTATAGATTGTATATTAAAAAATATTTGACCATAAAATTTTTGTTTGGTTCTAATTTTAGTGTGTATATATTTTTTTATCAGTTCTCTGACGTTTCTGCATGTATCTTGACATATTTTTAAAACTTTGTATTATATTTTAATTATTGTAAATGTTATACTATTTGAAAGGATAAAAAAAAGCAAACCATAATTTTATTGCCACTTTTCTGCTCTGTAAGTTGGTCTAATCAGATTTTGAATACGATGTTTCGTCTTTCGAGACCCACCATTCACTTTATTTTTTAAAATATGGATTTTTTATTTCATTTTTGGAAAGCTTTCAACTTCCCTAAACCAACAATGTACCACACTTATAAAGTAATTTATTTTTTCATTATGACTTCAGTTAATTATTGTTTTCCATCTCTACCTTATTGCTAAGGTTTAGGGGGTCGATCGCTTTAAAGAATGAAATAAAAGATCAAGGGCTTTATTTAAAAAAATTAAATTGCTATTGTGATGTCTTGTAGAGCAGAAAAAGTTGCATTAAAAATATTATTTTGGTTTTTTAAAATCTTTTTAAATAAAGTCAGTTCTTTTTTCTAATTTAACCTACACCATATTTCTTCTGATTTTTAATTTTTAGTTAGTCTTTGTAATTAACTCTAAGTTTCTTGTATATGATGCTAAATCATTCAATTGTCATGTTTACTATGTGATGTAAAATTTTTTGATGAAAGTTTTGACGAGATCCATGTAGAATGTATTCTTATCCTGGACGTGTATGTTTATTTTCATTTGTATTTTTATGTATTGACAAAGATTTTCTATTATATGAACCTTATTGTACGTCAAAATGTTTTTTTTTTTTCAAATATGCTTTGCGACTAATGTAATGCCATTTTTGGATTTATTATAAAACCATTTTGTTTTGGGTATGGTAACTCTATTTTTTAATCTTTTTTATTTCTAGATAAGTATGCAATGTATTATGGTTTTGGTTTATATTATATCGTAGATTACTTGAACTTTTGTCCAATTATTGTATTATGTGTACTTTTTAATTTAATAAATAAAAGTTTTATCATTATTATATATATTTTTTAATAAAAATAAAATGTATTTTTTAATTGATTTTTTTTCTTTTAATCCCCTTAGTTAAAGAAGTAGATTACGCAACTAGCATAAAAAATATGAAAAAAAAAATTGTGGAAATTCTATAATAGAAGTGCATTGAAAAATAAGACGTTTCTCAATAGTTTATAATTCTTAAATATTTAAAGAGAGTTATACTACTAATATACGAAATTTTTGTCTAATGTAGCCAATCACTCTTTCCACATGTATTCTCACGTGAGCAATTGCTCTGGTCTCTTCAATTTCATAAGGATGCAGTTGGTTCTGTCCTTTTGTGAAAGCGGGGGTCTTTATATTGGCATTTAGCAAATTGACATAATCTTTTACAAGGAATCCTCTGTCAGCCAGAATCAAGTCACCTAAAAAGTAAAACAATATTTAGTTTGTTTAGAAGTAAAAAAAAACTATCTATTGCTAACTTATACAAGTAGAGCGATGCTTTACGAGAGTCAAAATATTAGATAGCTACTAGAAAAATAACAATATAGTAGGTACTAAAAACACACTATCCCGAGCACAGTTCTGTTAATGACTATTTATACCTGTTAATAGAAATTCAGAACTATGCCTTAGAAGGACAAAAATGATTTTGCTCAATTGTCGATTGCATTCTGCAACTTAAAATTAGTAGGTTCTTGCAAATTTATTTATATATTTTTATTTTCATACATAATACCACAAGAGAAAAAAATTTCGACTGATTTTGCGAATAACATTTTTGACAAAATAACAAGCCGCCAGGCCATTGATTACATCAAAAATTTCTTGAGCGAAATTACCAAAAGGCAACAAATTTGAACCAGAATGATTTTGCCTACAGAATGTTTTCTCGAGTGGTATTTGGCATGACTATTTTTACGAGAGTAGAAATTAACAACTTCAATCAAATTCATTCAACAGCTCTTTCTTTTGCAAGGGAAGCTGATAAGTTGCCTTTTATTCCATTTATCTACTTATTTCGATGTATTTTTTTTTTGGTATTTATAAATCTTTATTTTGGAATAATAAATGTGTTTATTATTATTATTAAAAGAAACAGAATAAAGATTAATAGGCGTGTTAAAAAAAATGTCTTGGCAATACCATGTCTATGATGTTGGTTTTGTCAAAGTAGAAATATTTTAAGGGACTACAGATTTTATTGCTGGTGTAATACACTCTAGTGAAATAATCATAAAAAACATTGTAGGTATAAGTCAAGGTAAACAATAAACATAAAGCAATAAGCAAATACAATGATGTTCATATTACCTGAACCAATTTTGTCCAAAAATTTTTAATTCATCGTTACATGCTTGTCGGAGGCACGTCCACCCCAAGCATCACTAATAAAACAAATAGTTCCTTGTGGTGTTATTCCTATCAAATATTTGAGGGTGTACGAATGTTTATAATTTGACCAACATTGTGCTGCCTTTTGTAGATTGCTTGGTTTTTCAATATACAACTCAAAACAGTCAATAATGACTGTCACTTTTGTCCCAAAACTTTCTTTAAAACACGAAGGGGTAGTTTTCTGTAAAACGTCTCTTTCTGGCCACACAATACACTTTTGAAATCGTGAATACAGCACATTTATAACCGATCGGAAATATGTTGATGCTGTGCTCGGGTGAATATTAAATCTAAACCCGAGGTCTCTAAAATCCAGATTTAGCCTCAGTTTAAATAATGTCAACAAAATTTGATTTGATGCGTCCAAAGAGTGTATTACTATGAACAGTAATGAATGGTTCAAAACACTTCACTATTAGGTCAAGTTTCTTGAATGAATTAAAGCCTGTATAGTATTTTGTTTTTTTGTCATCGTTCATCAGTGATCTATACGTAATCTCAGAAGAACAAGTATGTCCCAGAGGTCGCCCCGAACTTAGTGAAACAACCATGTCTGAAAACTCAGTTGCTGAAATGTCCGTTTGACAACTTTTATTATTTTTAAATGCATCTGGAGCATTTTGATCCTCCTCAACAGGAGTTATAGCTGAAGTTGAAGCTGGGGAAGGGGAACTCTGTTCAAATTTTGAATCAGCTAGTTTTGCTCTCTTTACAGCTCTACCATAGCGATCTTGAGCGCCAGTCGAAGGCTTATTTGATACTTCATATCCCATATGGAGTGATGGGACCCAATCTGGATTTTGGATGTCAGACAGGTTGGATGGTCTTCCTGAAACCAAAGATTTAGTAAGATTTATTTCAGTACTTCAATAATAGTGTCTTTCCTTTTACAAGAAATCTTAGCTAATCCTATTTAGCCAGAAAAAGAAGGTATAATGATATTTGACAATTAGACAAACATGTACAGATTAAATTAACTTAGCTTAGCCAACATTTCCTCTAAAAGGATAACCACTAATATCTGAGAATAAAACAAATTTGGCAAAATCAAACAGACAGCATTTTTTTTTGTTTTAGTGCACCTAATGTTTTTGCTACTTACCACTCAAGAAATGTTTGCTGCAAACTGATGCATATTTTAATTTAGTTTCAGTCCAATCCTCCCTTTTTATAGCTGATAACCATTTGTGTCGTCTATCTTTTGAAAGTTTGTTCAGGTCTGGTTTGTGTGGAAAATGTAATTCCGCTGGAATACGGAAAAATCCTACTTTATCGCGATCACCCCTACTTCCCACAACACAGCAAAACGAAGGCATATTTAAGTCTCTATTAGAAAAATCTAACTTAAATTACGAAATATATTGGATAATTAGCTTCTCTCTAATGCAAACCATACGGTAAACAAAACTTTGTTTGTCCTAAGGCGGCCATATTGGATTTTGTTTGACAGCTTCTTAGATTGCCTTATAAAATACTACTTACTGTTTCCTATTTTGTTGTAATTAGCCAATAGCCAGAAATACTCTCAAAATAAGTGAAACAGTAGATTAAAATTTTATTTGTCGCTTAAATTTGGTCACAACTCGCTAAAGCCTTTCGTTGACTTCAAATTTTCCTTTGTTTTGTTTAGAAGGAGATGAGATGCGATGCTGTTCTCCCTATACCACTGGTCAGACACTATGTTTTTGGCGCGGATACTAGTCTATTCATAGATAAAAGTTTATGGGGGAAAGTCCATATACCAAATTGCTCTTCGGCCAGGGCTTAGTGAGAGGTAAGGTGACCCAGATAATTTACACCTTATTCCAGTTTGTAGACGTTATCGGTGGATTGTCCGGATGGCGAGCTCTAAGCACCCCGATTCTTTCAAATAACTTTTTAGATTATTCCGACTTTTTGAAATGCGTCTTGGCTTCCACAACGTGCCCCTTAAGATTATTACTGGTATCACAAGACCTTTTTCTTTCAAGCTATCACCTCACCTCTTCCTACTCCCGCCTGATAGGGGCCATTACGGTGATATTATATTTAGAACTGGATAGACGAACAGGATAGAATGCAGGAACAAATAGTCCTTACGTCTTATGCCTCACAGCGTTTCCTCCCTTTCTACCGTTAGTCGTTAGTTTTCAAAACGGCAAAATCGTACACGTGGAACCACTTATGTTAAAAACACAGAGGCCTACCTTTCACGAGGCGGTTCGAAAGCGCTCTGTCGTCAGACTTAGGTCGTCCATTTTCAGCCCAATTTTCTTCCTCCCTTTCTCTCATGATTTAACCGGCTAAGCAAAGTACATACGCTTCTAGTACCGGTAAATATGTAGTTAACCGTACTCTTGCCGATAACGGTTTTTGGCCCTCTAGTCAGCCTGCGAGCGCTAATTACAACTCTGAAGACATATTAGATTTCAAAACATTTTAAACTGTGTTTTCTCCATCCTTCAATAATTTTATAATCAAATACATAATTAAAAAACCTGAAATAGCATACTTTCCAATTTATAACATTATTTCACACATCACAAACCCCTATATTTATTTCGTTTACTTTGCACAACATTCAGATTAATAAAGTTATATTTGTCAATTGATATTTTCAATAGGTATTTTTTTAATTTGTGCTTTATGTTGGCAACCATTATCATTCAAAAAAGGAAATACAGTAAATATTTAATTTTAAAATTAGTAAAATTTTATTGAAGTAACAGTTTTTAAAACAGTTTAGTATGAATATTTTGTTAAATAACGCTACCGGATTAGAAGATGGGGAGGGCGCAGAATCACGGAGGCACCAGATAAATCGATACCAGGTTAGCAACAGGTATTAGAAGGTTGGAGCGCGACAGCGCGGAGACATCATCTTTAAAGCTATATCTTACTAATGTATGATGTATTATAGCTTTGAAGATGATGCCTTCTCGCTCCAGAGGATAACACCATTTTATTAAGTTATTCCGGGTTATTCTATTTAATAAAATAAAATATAACCTAAATAAATTTTAAAATTGAATAATTACTGCGTTTTCTTCTTTGAATAATAATTGTCATCAACATTAAACACAAAAAGAAGAAAAATTCTCGTCGGAAAAATTTGAGGTAAATGTGCAGTTTGTAGTACCTTCGTCGGTTTTAACGCTTCTTGGTACACTAGTAGATTTTGATGCTACGATCACGAATACGAATTCACAATTTTTTCGGGAACGTTTCGGTTTTAAGATATTCATCTTCAAATTTCTTACTTCCTTTATTTTTATACACTTTTGTAGAGAATGTTTTCTTCAGAAACATTTATTAGAAACAATCATTTTACGTACCAAATTCTGTACGATATCTATTTCCCTTCTTTTTTATATAAAATTTTTTTTAAAACTCATTACATTCGCAGTGACAAAATTTATATTACATTTATCATTTGGGTTTTTTTAGTTTTGTTTTTATGTTGCATGTGCTTATTTTAAATGAAATTATACGAGACTTTCAATCGCCGGCGAGTCATACCAGTCCCAACATTTTAGTAATTAATAATAATTAAACAATATTAATTAGTTTAGGACCGATTAGGAATGCCGGAAAAAAAATGCGCCGTACCGCGACGAAAAAATTACGAATTTATATTAAAACACGAATTTTGTAATAACAAAACCAAAAGTGTTGGGTAAATCTGTCTCGTTAGCGATAGCTTAACTCAGATTCGTCGATAAAACCATCATTAGTCATCAAATCGCATGCTAGGCTTACCTCAAATAACCGAAAATTAGATAGAGCGAACGGGACTAAAAAAGCAAAACTTGCACCGGCTCCCTAGATTTTTCTAATTTCTAGGAAAATAAGAGCACCATGTGCCATGCGCGTTATATCGTGCCGCTTCTACGCTTCGCGTATGTTATGAATATTATGATATACTCAGTTTAAGCGTGTTTACCGTATGTGGGAGGGGAACCGACAAACCGTACCGTTGCCGTCCTGTAGATGACCAGCCTAAGACATTTTTGCGTAAACCGATGGTACTTTATCATACTACACCACTCTATGAATACGGCTTATTATTTACGGAACAGCCTGCATGTACTCACTTTTTTCTCTGATGGGGGAGTTAAAGAACGATTGTGAGCGGATTAGATAAGCTACGCTGCTTTGTCTTCAGAGGTGCTGGAATGACTGCCGCTTTAGTTTTATTCTTTTACCTTGGACTACAATATACGATTTGTACTAATCAAATTATTTACCTTTACCTTTTATCTGATTTCGACCATGAGTCAAAGGAATTGCCCTAGCCAAAGTTGTGCCGCTACCAAAACATGTTTAAAAAAAAAGAACTTGAAATTATTGGAAATAAATATTTGATATCGCTAAATATATTAATAATAGGTAAACCGTAACCGTATGCTTATTAACAGTCATCCGTTTAAATGTTACAAAATTTACACTGGTGAAAAATCTTTCACTTTTAAGACAACCTAAACTTTAATTAATTAATTTTACCTAAATTGTTCAAATTAATTACCCATAAGGTTGCGGCTACAAACAAATGTGTTATTTCCTTAAAAATCTTAAAAATTACATTTTCTAAACACACTCCTCGCATGTTTATTAATATAGTATGTCTGTTTATTACAAATTTGTACCTATTTTGAAATATGCCTAATAAATAATTGTAAACTCTTAGAATTCTAATATTAAGGCCAAGGTCCAGTCTTCTATAATAATGTGATTTATGTATATGTCGTAGTCTTATAGTGGAATCCGTCTTTTCGCTAGATCATAGTCAGTTCATGAAGCGTCGGCATATTGAGTAAAAACATGAAGTTAGAGGATCTGCCTGGGACTTTCATGACGAGCCCAAAACGCTTCAACGTATTTTGCATGACATAATATGCCTCAATTGTAATGATGCAGGTTCGTAGAGTGCTCAAGAAAAATTGCCTTTTATTACTTATTTATTAGAATTATACAAAGTGATCCATTTTGAACACATTATCCATGACCATAGCATCTGTATGATTGTATGGTAACAAAATAACTGCAGACCACAAAATAAGCATAAAATTATATACGAAATCCGTATAATACCAATAGTATTGTTAGGCAACAAAAATAAATTTCATAAAGAACGCAATTCTAAAAGTGTTATTAAATCCTTTTTTTTACTAAGACTTGGACACTTGTGAGATCGCAGGTTTGCTTTAAAGAACTGACCATAGAGAAACAACTCGTATATTGATTCTAAGGAAACGCTTTCCTTACTGACAAAAAAGGTTCAGTATTTACTTTAATCTGATTTAATTATAGTTGTATGATGTATGACTTATAATCAATGGTGCAACTAGACATCGACTTTTGGGGGGGCTCAAGCCCTGACACTTATAATATTGATTTGAGGATAAAACCAATTTTAATGAAACAATGATTTTTTGTGCATGATATTTTTTCAAAGTCAACAAAGCCATGAAAATTTTCATGTTAGGTTTATCTTATTCTTAACATTACAATGCATACAAAAAAATGAAATAAATTTGCCATATTTCGCCGTTTTTCAAAATACTACCTGTTTTTTATTTTAAATATGTATAATCGGAAAAAAAGTAAGAGTCTGCGCCAATGAGTTCAGGAATCTTTTAGTGTTACATTTACCCTAACTATGTCTGTTTTCAATTTGACTATAATTGATTAGCGTTCTCAAAATATAAAATATGAATGCTTTTGAACCCTTAAAGACTGAATATCTACGCCTATGGCATTCTAAATCAAAATTGTTAAGATACAGTCCAAGTCTATTTATGGTACAAGTTTGAAACGAATCAAAATTTTACCATTTCATCCAGTTTTAGTAATATTTGTTTTTACATTTTATTAGGCCGCATTTTTTTGTACGGCTATGATTTAATTATAAACTCTCGATATTGCCTAAGTTTTTATGTTTCTTATTAGCTTTTAGACCATCATATGATTTCATTAATATTTATGGCGATATATATATATATATATATATATATATATATATATATATATATATTTTATATTTTTTTGCTTTGAATAAATTAGGAATTTTAAAGTTAGATAGAATGATGAAACCCGTATATAAAAATTTTAAGGAGTTCGAAAGTTAGCACTTCTGTATAACATAATATAACAGGGTAAGTCTGGCAAGCGATTTCTATGATAACTGAGAATAGAAAAAAAAACTTCATATAAAATATTTTTAATATTCACCGAACTTTATTTTGTGAGAAGCGTTTACTATATAGAGTGGTTCAAAAAAGTTGGGCGTGGTCCAACTTTGCATTTTTGTATTTTTTATTTAATTTTTAGATTCAGCTTGCAATTCTGGATATTTTTTGTGTAACATACTATTATCGTAAATTTAATAGTTTTCGCCAAAGTAATACTTGAAACATTTTTTTATAGCTTTCTTGCCTTGCTGCAAAATTTACTGTTATTATTGGCGCACTCAAGGGAGGTTTTGGGGGACAACCCCTCCTCTGCCCCTAAATTTATTTGATTATCCTTGTATTGTTATCCATAATTTGAGTGAGATGTCAAAATTTCAAATAATACAAAAGAATTCACAGTCAAATTTAGACCAATGTTACGCTTCTCAAATTTAATAAAAAAAGAATCGAATTACCCCATCTTTACAAAACGCTTTTAAAACGTCTCCGGACATAGTCGAAATAGAATGAAATGTTTCCTTACGTGTCGTCACTGTCTATCACGAAAAGACGTCTTAACTTGAGCCTGTGAAAATTAATAATAGTAGGCTAAACATGTGCGTAACTATGGTGGTTGTTCTTTTGTTGGTGTTTACCTTTCGCTGTCAAGTATCGAAGTTATCTAGTTTCAAGAGTTGTTTATTTTCTACATTCATAATTAAAAATGAATAATAACCGACAGTTTTCCGTAAACGAACAAACTGATATGATTTTAATTATGGAGAATGTCGTAGCCAAATTAAATCAGCAAAACGTCGATATCAAATGAATTTTCCTGATAAAAGACAACCAAGCTGTCAGGTATTACGCAAAGTGTTGCTTCATTTCTGAATAACCGGTAATAACAAGAGAAAACAGTTCATAACGAGTGAGGAACATGAAACCAATGTTATTTTGAGTATAGTGGACAATTTAAATCAAAGTACCTATTCAGTAGCACATGATCTGAATATTTCGCAGAGCACAGTATCCCGAATTATTAGAAAACATAAGTATCATCCTTATCACCTCTGTCTGAATCAAGAACTCCATGGGGATGATTTCCAAAACAGGGTAAATTTTTGTAGAGATCTTCAAACGAGAGTTATTGAAAATAAACTATTTTTGAGAAATATTTTATACATCGACGAATTATTTTAAAAGTAATGGAGCTGTTAATAGACACAACATTCACTATTACAGTACTTCAAATCCCTATTGGATGAGAGTTTGGTCTTTAAATATATGGGGCGGAATTTTAGGATCGCAGGTTATTGGACCACATTTTTTGACGGCACTTTAACGGTCGAAATTTACTTAAATTTTTTAAGAAACGATTTGCCTACATACTTGGAAGAGGTCCCTCTACAGGTTCGACAAGTTATGTGGTACCATCACGACGGGCACCTCCTCATTATTCCCACATTCTTCGCAGTTATTTGGATCAAACTTATCTAAACAAATGGATAGAAAGAAAAGGGAGTATAAACTGGCCGGCAAGATCACCTGATCTTACCCCATGAGATTTTTTCCTTTGGGGATATATCAAAGAACAAGTATATGTAATTCCACCAACTACCATCGAAGATATGAAAACGAGGATTAGAAATGTGTTTTCCAAAATTACTCCTGTAACACTTTTAGATGTGATGAAAAATAATCAAAGAAAACTGTGTATAGAACAAAATGGAAACACGTTCGAGCATTTGAGAGTTTAACATTTTGTAATATCTCAATCTTCATCCACTGGGTTTATCACGTTTAATTGTTTTAATAGTTTTTACGTTTTCTACCGTTAATTAATTATTAATTCCTTGATTATTTGATTAGTTATTAATAAATACAAAGTTAAAATCGAAATATTGTTGTTTACAAGTAGATATTAACTGGTGCAATTTTAATAACAATGCTTGTTACTGGTATTGGCTGCAGCTGGTAGTTGCTTCACAATAGTAGAGGGAAACTACAGTTTTTTTTCAAATATCATTTTGACGAAAACTATTAAATTTACGATGATAGTATGTTATACAAAAAACATACCGAATTGCAAGCTGAATTCAATACTGAAATAAAAAATACAGGATTACATTTAAAAATGCAAAGTTAGACACGCCCAACTTTTTTGAACCATTCTGTATAGTGAACGCTCGTCATAAAATAAAGTCCGCTGAATATTAAAAATATTTTATATAAAGTTTTTTTTTCTATTTCAGCTATCACAAATATCAAGGGGGGTCTCGCTTGCCAGGCTTACCCTGTAAATATACTGGACAAACATTATTTTGATACAAACAATTAAGTGACTTTGAGAATTTTCGCCATTTTTTGGAATATTATTTTTATTTTAAATATGTGTAGTCGACAAAAATTAATTATCTATGTCAATGGCTTCCATTATTTTTCAATGTTAGAAAATTTACCCTACCTATATCAGTTTTCAATTTGACTATTATCAGTTTTGTGTCCTCAAAATATGATCACCAATCGTTTGGCGGGGGGGCTAATTTAGAGGTTGAGGGGGCTAAGCTCCCCCTAGCCCCCCCCTAGTTGCGCCACTGCTTATAATATACATATTAAACAACTTTTGCTTATTGTTTTCTTGATAATATCTAGAAATAGCAGAAAGAAAATTACCTATTACAATAAAATCGAAACAAACACAATTCGACAACTAACTGAAACACGTTACCTCATGAAATGCCGATTTTTAATGATAGATTGTGTTACATGCAATTAGGCGAAACTTTATAGGCTCTTCATGAAGAGTTGCGCCACTGCTTATAATATACATATTAAACAACTTTTGCTCATTGTTCTCTTGATAATACCTAGAAATAGCAGAAAGAAAATTACCCATTACAATAAAATCAAAACAAACACAATTCGACAACTAACTGAAACACGTTAGCTCATGAAATGCCGATTTTTAACGATAGATTGTGTTACATGCAATAAGGCGAATCTTTATAGGCTCTTCATGAAGAGACTAGGCAGATTCTGTAAGCTCATATTGATACACAATATGCCGACGTTTCATGAACTGACTAGACTAAACATGTTCAAATATTTTTTTGTCTTACTTTGAGTTGATTCAAAGTTAGAAGCATGCTGTTTTGGAAAAGTAAATGAGTTGAATCTTTTTATTTTTAAAAAACGTTATCTTTATTATATATTTATATATATATATATATATATATATATATATATATATATATATATATATATATATATATATATATATATATATATATATATATATATATATATATATATATATATATATATATATATATATATATATATATATATATATATATATATATATATATATATATATATATATATATATATATATATATATATATATATATATATATATATATATATATATATATATATATATATATATATATATATATATATATATATATATATATATATATATATATATATATATATTTTGAGGTATAAATAAGGAATCTGCAAAAATATTAATATTTTTCAATTATTTTCTCTATGTACAGGGTGCCCATAATTGAAGTCATGGCTTTTCGAAGAGGCGAATGTTTTTTGTTTCGTTTTGCGGAAGACACTACTGTTATTTTGACAATTTAAGTAGCAATTCGTTATAGAGATGGTAACTTCCATTATTTAAAGAAATGATTAGATATTTATTACTTTGTTCTCGTTAAACATGGATAAAACTAATTGTATGTGTATGTTATTTGGTCTTAGTCACAGCAGTTTGCCAAATATTCTAAATATTTTAAATTCTAAAAATTTTTTAATATTCTATATATATATATATATATATATATATATATATATATATATATATATATGTATATATATAAATATATATATATATATAAATTATTTAAATTCAATTTTACAGTATTATAAATAATACTATAAAATATAAAACAGTTAAAAACATTCACTCAAAACACATTACATTTAAAACAAACAATGATCATAAAAAGAGAAACACATTTAAAACAAATAAATATTATTCATAGTATGCACCATATTTTAAATTTTACACTATTAACTATATATGTTTTTATTTTAAAGCTCAGTATAATCAGCGAAACGTCGATGTAAATTATAGATTTATTTTTCAATGAGTTGACTTATACCCAAGAAAATAATTAACCAAATATTTATACATGGTTAAAGAAAAAGAACGAATTATATAGATGTATATATATATATATATATATATATATATATATATATATATATATATATATATATATACATATAATCTTTTTGTAAAATATTTAATTGTTCTAAATTATTTGATCAAACAGTTCTCAAAGAATATTTTTTGTAGCCTATAATTACTTTTTATAAAAAGACTGGGTATTCATTCATGTTTGTGGAACATAAAGAAAACATTGAGGAAAACATCAAATTGTTTTTATTTATTTTTATAATATAATAAAACTTTCAATATTGTATTGTAAAAAATAGGATATATGTTTTAGAGCCATAATTTAAAAAATATTAAATTTCCTAAAGAAATAGTTCCAAACAAGCATTAATGTTTGTACAAATAAGTATAATTATATCTAATATCAGAAACCCGAGCACAGTTATTGAAGTATTCAATAAACAACTCAACAATAATAATTCTGTTTCTTAAATCTTCTTTAAAACATGAATAAAATAAATTTAAAACATATACTAAAATTATGTAATATTTCGATTTCTTGCTATTTTGAGAGTCATCCAAAGAACGAAATTTCAACGTTTTGTTTTGCTCCAATTTTATACGTTTATACTTCTTTTTGCAGCAAAGCTTTCTTGATAAGGCTGTTTCCGAGGCGAAAGTCGATCAATTTAATCTTGGTCCTAATGAATAAAGTTTAAGTTTTGTTAGTCTATTAATACAATTTTGTAACTTGTTTGCCGACAACTCCACAATCATTAGTTAATAAGCTTTGGTTTTAAAAAAATTACAAATTATACCAGTTGTCCACAATATGAATAAACTAATGTGATTACCAGCACTTTCATAAGAAATTATTTTTTACTATGCCTCTTTTTGAATAAATATGACAAGTTAATTTAGAGCTAGGTTCAAAGTGTGAATGAAATGAGGTACAAGGCACAGACAGGGCTGCTATCAATATGCAATTCTATGTTCTGACTTCCACTTGTCACAACTCAGATTTTAATACCTGTTTGCGTAACCTTGGATTCATATTAACTGTTTTAATGTATTATTTTTTATTTTTTTAAATATCATTTTAGAAATGGATATCTTAAATGACAATGCTACTATTTCAAAAACATGAATAAAGAGTATAAGTATTTATTATAGATACACTTATTATCATCTAACCAAAAAAAGAAAAACCAACATGAGCTGGGCTAATCAAAAATGCAGCAATGTATTTAACATACAATAATTACATACAAAATTATAGATTAAAAAAAACAGTGTCCGGCTGGATTTTAACACACAACCTGTCTAGTGCATATCCAAAACTCTACCACAGAAAGTAAATAAACTTTGCCTATATTATAGAAAAGTATCCTCTAAACTAGCACGGAGAGCATATAGATCGCATCGTGTGTAGCACCTCATCAAAATGAACTGTTCTAAACTGAAAACATCAAAATAACTTCAATTTTGAAGAAATGAATTTTTAAATTTTGTAAATGTTAACAAAGCTGGTTGACTAACAAATCTTTCAAAGCACTTTGTTTAATTGGTTAATTATATTGATTTTCAGTGCTAATATCAAATATTTCTAAAAGTTGACATCTTTGTGAGAAGAAAAATATTTTAAAAAGAAAAAATGTCTTATTATTAAAGTATAAGTCAAATGATTATTCTGATGTATTAATTACCTCAGCAGTCCAATATTTATTGTTAGATAAAACCATTTCTCGTACTGCTTTGTTTATCCACTCATAATTTTACAGCCAAATTCCATATTGCTGAGATGGGGCCACTCTGAATGATTAACCACCAATAATTTATTTGGTTTTCCTAAAAATACAAACATAAATATATATTATTATCATGTTATCAACCAATTACAAATGCTTTTGTTTTAACTAACATTTAGTTTATATTTAAAAAATCCGACTATTGTAAAAAATCCGAAGAGGGACATTTAAGAAAATAGATGTTAACACATAAAAAAATAATCTAGGTGACTTATCAATATGATATGTGAACAGTACCATTGTGATGTCATACATTGATGGTCGTATTAAATAATAATTATTGCATCTATCTTTCCAATCTCCTTGAAATCCCATTCAAATGGGCGAAAAACTGAGAATTCAGGGCATATTGGGGTCCATAATCAATCATACATAATAACAAAACTTTTTTATTATATAACTCCTAACAATGAAATAGGGTCGTAGTAGGATAAATACGAGGCTATTTTTATAAACTAGGTAATTCTCTGACGATTTGTAATTTATTAATTTCAGGAATTTCAGGAGTCACCAAAGTTATCGAATGTAAATACAAATATAGGTACTTATAAATTATACTATCGTAGATTGGTTTTCTAAAGTTTATCTAAACAATAAATCAGTTTGGCAACGGTGACACAAGTTTCCTCCGTCATTGGCGTGCAAATTTATGTATCTCGACATTTAAAGCCAACGCCGCATTCCATGCATTTCTATGTGTCGGGATTTCGACTGTTTGGGCCAGTGACTTTTAGAGATATTATCGATTTGGGCTAGTATATAGTGAAGGGCCAAATACAAAGAACCATTTTATTATGCCTAAGGAACGCAACGAGACCATTCGAACCACCACGCGCGGCTAATAGTGTAGCTTATTTAACTTTTCCCAAGCGCAATCGGTTAGAGCAATGGACTAATGATCCAGAGGTGCGGGTTCGATCCCCGCTCGTACCATAACTTTTGCTGTTGATTATAGATATTTCTAAAAATATATTTCAAAGTTAAAAAAAAACAAACTGATAAAATACTTTTATTCAAAATTTGACTTATACGGGCATAACGTAAAAATTATAAATTTACTAATACGGACGGTACTTAATAGCGATCTCAGATTTAACGTCGTCAGGAATGTCGCGCCATAAGGTTAGAATATTTGGCAGGATCAATAATGGTTATGATACTGGTGGGTTTGAATATGTACAAGTTCTAACGAATTGCTTATCAGTTGGTACCATAGCGCAATCGGTTAGAGCAATGGACTAGTGATACAGAGGTGCGGGTTCGATCCCCGCTCGTACCATAACTTTTGCTGTTGATTATAAATATTTCTAAAAACACTATTCTGAATGTTAAGATTTGCTAATTTTGCACCTATATCTTTTAGTAATGGGATATAGGACGAAGCTCGTAGCGGGTTATATTCATTGATGTTCACTTCTAAGAATTTTAATGACTGAAGCGCCCACCCACTATCTTTTTCCTGAAATTCACATAATTTTGCTGTTAGCATATCAATAAAAGACTTGTATACAAAACATCCATATCTGAGGAGCTGAAAAATTCTACATTCTTGGTATTGAATGCTTGACTTCTTTTTCTTTTGACGGTAAAAAGTAATTACCGAACAACTCCATATTCACCTTAATAGATATATGTATAGCTGCTTCTTTAAAATACCAAACAGTTTTTCTCGTAGAATCTGAAGGAACTCCTTAACATCAGTACTGCAATCCGTAGATGTAACTCGGAAGGTTGCCAGGCGTCATTTAAACGCCGAGTTTACAACCATAACACCGTTTACGTACTCAGCTGCACTGTTGTTCTTATCTTGCTAGGATCGCAAATGAGTATGTAAGCGATATCTGGGATATCAACACGATATTCTTGGCAACGGGTGTGGACAGTCACTGCAGGCTTCAACTTAGTTTTCTTGACTTCAGCTGCTATCACTGTCATTGATGAATTGCTTTTGCGTTTTTTGCCAAGACAACCATCCTGCTGATATCTTTTCAAGATCCCCTCGAACTTGTATCCACGATTGCAAAACTGCAACGTAAGTCGTTCAATCGACAGACTCTTCTCTTCTGGGTGTATGATTTGGAGCAAAACTGACAGGAAAACATTTTGTCGTCCGAAAAGGCTGGATAGCAACAAATATTAAAAATCGATGATGCTTCTAAAATCGTGCTGCACAAACAACGATGTTGTCTCTTCGATTCTTAATAAGAACTAATTAGAACCTAGAACAATATTGTTTTTTTTTTTATATAGCCAGTGATGATCAGTCTCGGTAAGATATTGTTAAATTTGTAAAATTCTAATAATGTCAAAAAGGTACTTTGAGGGGATTTTTTCATAGAGATCGTTATCAAAAAGTGTGTGCATACAAAACCACAAAATGGTTTAACATCTAAAACTGCTACCATTTCCGTCTTCGAATGAAAGCAAACATACATATAAATATTTATAAAGCTAAATAATTTTTTTTGCCGTATAGTATGCATGTTTTACTCAATCGGTTTATCGAAAAGCAGCAATATTGCTCATGCGCAAGTGCTAAAAAGTTTTTCAGTTATTTGTATGATTAACAAAAGACTAAGCAACTATAATAGAAACAAAATGTTATCAATTAGTTAATGAATGGGGGATCAAGAAAGGTGAGCTTCGAATTGATAAATTTATCTTTTTGTTTTGAAATAAAACGATGTTAATTAATTCGTAAATGTGGTCAGTAGAAATGAGTTTCTTATCGACGAATTAAGTTGATTCAATATACTATTAGTCGTTCTTTTTACAACTGAAAATTTAATATTATGTAATATATAATTATAGCCTTAAAAATAAATACCAAACTCCACGATCCCCTTGTTTTATAATAAAATACTGTTTGTCAATGTTCTGAAATAAGTATATGTTTTTAGGTTTAAATTTATTTTAGATTTATTTAACGCTGGTGTGCATTATCATTAAAAAACTGATAACTCTTAATAAGCTCAAATATATTTTTTATTATTAGTAATTATTGTATACAACATTTTTACGACTCCAGTCATAGATAGATTGGCCCGTTTGCTATAATATAGATAGGCAACTTAATATACAAAATTGTTCCCGTATTTGGCTTCCTCTAGCGTTTGTAGTCTTCAGAATTTTTTTAAACAATAATACAGTTGTTCGAAATTGATAAATGTTATTCTCTAAACAGATAGTCGATTTCCCTAAACGGATCAGTTCAAAGAGATATTTAAAGCTGTTATTTTTGCTTTTCTAATCTACATCCATTTTATCAACACCACTCTGGTCGTCGTTGGTACTGCATTCAGGAACAAAATATTTGTGTACATCACTCTGGTCACCATTGTCACTCTGGGCACCATTGATACAGCTTTGAGGTACCATACCATGTTCTTGTAGATTTTCCATTTGTTGCTTTGTTCAGCTACTGCGTAAATACCCAAATCCTCGTATAATTGAAATTTCTCAATGATATCATTTGGAATATGTAAAATTTCAATTAAAAAATCCTTTAGATCCTCCTGAAGCGTTTCTGAACAAAAGATTTCCAAGGTAATGCATCTATTTACATACTTTTCACAAATATGTGCTCCTACAGATAAATTTGCTGAATTCTTCAAATATTTAATATATTCTTCTCGGTCACCAGCTTCAAGCTGACTTAAAAGTGACTTCAGATATTATTTTTAGCTGTACAGCCAAATGTCGGATGTGTGAAAAATTGTTGCCGTAGCTCAAGATGCTCACGTTGGAATCATACCTTTCAGTAACAACATCACGCATATCTAATAAGAAATAAATGTGTGAGTATTCTGTTATTACGGATTTTGTAACAACTCCTTTATTACAATTTTTTTCAATATATCATAATACAACAGTAGTAGATTTAACACAAAATATTATTCCAATAATCCAAAATTTCATAATGACCTGGTATTACCACATAACACTTGCGAGCTTTGACGTAAATAAGTCAAAGTGAATTTACCCTCTGAGTTGTTAATATTTTCGACTGTATCCAATGAAAGGGCTTCAACAACCCGTTTTGATAAAAATGTTTGAAAAGTTTGATTATGTGTTTTATCATCTAACCAAAATAGTTTCTCCAAAAAGTGTTGTCATTAACTTAATTTTTTTAATGATATATATTTGTTCCACCGTCAAACGTTTATTAACCGTTAAACGTTTATTAAGTTCAACAATTGTTTGCTTTAAAATACTAATTATTAAAAATGTAATAATGGTTTTGAAAGTAAAAAAAAAAATATAGTATACCTAAAAGCACTTTCAGAATACACCACACAATATTTGTATTTATGAGCGAGTTCTCACTGCAAATTATTCGCGACTCAATATGACGTTTTCTATACTTACCAAGCCTTTTATACAGGCTTCCTTCAAGGTCGAACAACCCCTACCCACATAAAAAACAAAAGCATCACTTAATAACAAACACCCTCCCACCAATCGATCAACCACATCTCAAGGTCAAACAACTTGATCTTCAAAATTCCTTTTCAAAGTCAGACAATTCGACCTTTAAAACATCTCAGGGTCAAATATAAGAGGCATTCCCCACCAATTAGCCACATCTCAAGGTCATGTCAGACACTTTGACCTTCAAAACATCCTAAAGGACTTCAAAGTCAAATGCCAAGGGCATCTCAAGGTTAAATAACAAGCACCCCCCCACTAGTCAACCACATCTCCCAAGGCCAAGAGGTCGGGGACACTCAAGGTCAACTGACGTCACAGGGCGAAGATGTCAGGGACGTAAGAGGAGCTGTATGAACCTAAGGTCAAGTATGTGGGGCCCCCTCAAGGTCAAAACACCCCCACCCCCTCTTACGTCCCTGTCCCTCAATCAGTTTACCGAAAAACATCAGTATTGGTCATCTGCGCAAGTCTCAAAAAGGCATTAATAGTTTTTTCATTTATTTGTATGATTTAACGAAAAACATATTCAATTATAATTGAAATAAAATGTTATCAATTGGGCCTACGCGAGCACAACACAAACATGTTCATGCTCATCTCGTTGACAACGCAGTTTTTGGATGTATTTTTGTGACGTCACGATACCCGACTTGGCCACGAGCTCTCGAAATGCATAATCCAAATACAGCAATAGATGATGTTCTTTCAAGCGAAAAACACTACAAACCCTACGAAACTCTAACGTCGGGTTCACACACGTTTTGGGGAAACTATTTTGGTAACATTATATGATAAAACACATAATCAAACTTTTCAAACATTTTTATCAAAACGGGTTGTTGAAGCTCTTTCATTGTACACAGTTGAGAATATTAACAATTCAAAAGGTAAATTCACTTTGACTTATTTAGGTCAAAGCTCGCAAGTGTTATGTGGTAATACCAGGTCATTATGAAATTTTGGATTGTTGGAATAATATTTAATATCAAATCTACTACTGTTGTATTATAATACGTTGAAAAAAAAATTGTAATAAAGAAGTTGTTAGACACAAAATCAGTAATAAAAGAATATTGTCACATTTATTTCTTATTAGATATGGGTGATGTTACTGAAAGGTATGATTCTCACGTGAGCATCCTGAGCTACGGCAACCATTTTTCACACATCCGACATTTGGCTGTATAGCTAAGAATAATGTCTGAAGATATTCTTGCACTTTTAAGTCACTTTGAAGCTGGTACCGAGAAGAATATATTAAATATTTGAAGCATTCAGCAAAGCAAAATTCTACATATTCCAAATGATATTATTGAGAAATTTCAATTATACGAATTACGAAGATTTGGGTGTTGACGCAGTAGCTGAGTAAAAGCAACAAGTGGAACATCTAAAAGAACAAAGTATGGTTCCTCCAAGCTGTATCAATGGTGCCCAGATTGACAATGATAACCAGAGTGATGTACAAAAATATTTGGTTCCTGAATGCAATACCAACGACGACCAGAGTGGTGTTGACACAGTCGATAAAATGGATGTAGATTAGAAAAGCAAAAATAACAGCTTTAAACATCTTGTTATGTTTTAATATTTTTATTACTCGCCGAATGCCACCACTGTTATGATTTAATATTTTTAGTATTTTGTATTAGCACTGGTAGTAAATGTAAACACTTCAACTTGTTTCAAATCTCTCTATTATCTTCTGTACAAGAGGGACACTTCTTACTTCTAACAAATCTTTACTCTTACTGTGTCTACTGACTTAAATCTACTGACAATATAGTACTGACATAATGACTGACCTGCTCTATACTGACTACCTAGAACTTATTTTATATGAATTCCCTAATTTGAGATGCAGTGGCGTATCTGTAAAATTGATTAAAAAAGGTGTCTATAAAAGTAATTTGGGGAGTATTTGCTACGCCACTGCTTACTGTACTACAATGGTTTCTTTTAATGTTTTTATAGCTGAACCTTCCCAAGCTTTATCGACATAGTGTAAATGAGTTTATGATAGGTTTTTTCGGGTATAATAATATTTGGGGCGGAAGAACGTTCATAAAATAGAATTTGAAGTAGAATTTAAAATACATATTGTTTACTTAGAATTTCCTTTGCAATAAACGACCATTAAAGCAGCTTTTGTCGGAAGGTTCCGCCGAAATATAATGTATGTCTAAATATTGCATTTACGTGTCAAACTATCTCTAGACTAATGAATATATAATACTTAAGACTATTCACAAATAAAATGACTATAAAATAATGGGGTCACAACACCTCCCCCCTAAATGAGAGATTTTATAATAATGAAATTGTTAGAAAATTTCGTTCCTGAGTTAAAATATAAATTATGATACAAAATATACATCCTTGTAATTGATACTAATATTTAACAAAAGTATTATGTTCGAAATGATTTTACAAAATTTGCTATGAACTATGTTCTTATTCTATATTATACTAACCTATATAATATTGAAAACTGTTTTTTTTTTTTATAATAATTAGGCATTCTAAATCTACTTAGATTCTACTAAAGAAATTTATTACTTATAATAAAACATAATATTATTACTTATCTAATTGATCGTCTTGAGGACGTGTGACCAATAGCTCTGCGAGGCGTGTATCATATACCTGGTTGATCGTCCTCAGGGTGATCATCATTATTAATTCTATTAGAAGTTTCACTAGTATACTGAGCTATATATCTATTACTTCTCGGGGATGGTTCAATGGTTTGATTTACCCTTACGCAAATATTTGGTATTATTCCACAACAGAAAGTTTTTCTTATACATTTTGAATATATTTTGTAAACAATAAATAATAATACAACAACAGATACAATGTAAGCTAAAACAGAACCAGAAATATTATATGTTGACAAAAAATTATTTTTTTTAAGATTTTCTGTTAGCTTTCCTATGTCGTCTAGTTTATGGCTAGCGATGTTCAGTTCAGGAATGTGCTTTGAAAGAGTCTTATAATTTTCGTTTATTAAAATTTCTGTCAGGTTAATGTTATTATTTTTTATTTTTTCACAACAGTCCTCACTAATTTCTAATGGCGGAACAAACTCACTAAATATTTTCGACTGAAAGGCATTACCGTGAGGCACGAGCATCGTTGAAACACTATACGCTTTACACTGTTTTCCTATGGTGACACTGCCGCAATTTTTTAAAATAACGTCTACTGGTTTATTTTGATTAATACATGAAATGGTTAATGATTCAGGGCAAGGCACTGCAAACAGCCAAGTATTAGTTGTAAGTAACTGAATAAAGATACCTCTATTAGAATTTAATATATGTTTTTCGCATACTTCTGGAATTGTATTTGTTACTTGAAGTAACTTTATTTCACAGTTTTCCACTAAATGAGCCAATGAAACTGGTTTTTGTTGCTGACAAATCATTCTATCATCCGTTATTTTTATAAATTTATTATATTCGAGATCAGAGAAAGTTATGAACTGCTGTTTTGTTTCGTCTATTGCAATGTATTTAGAAGATGGTTGAATCAAAACAAATTGGTTAGTGGCTAATAGCTTAGGAAAAGGCGATACCTTATATAGGTAGAATAATTGTGCTTCAACTAAAGGAATATTAATTATATAAATTAAATGATTATTTTCAAAGTAAAGTTTTAGTTCAATCGTTTTTAATATAAGATTAGAATGCATTATATCAAGAGGCACAGCAAAATCTAAACCATGGGGAAGAGAATCCGTAACTTGTTTTAGTTCATCAATTAGGCGAACTGGTGTTAAAATTGCTGGGTGTAATAAACCCTTTTTGGCAATAAGAATTGCATTAATCAAAGTCATTACTTCGAGTTGTAGTTGATGTAACATCATATTTGTCAGCGTAATGTGTTCTTCTAGATTGCCTTTTAAGTCTAAAAATTTAATATCTTTTTGTTCTTTTTCTAATTGTTTGGAAAGAATTTTAACATTATTTTTTTAAAATGTTTTCATTAAAATCTAAGGTTCCAATAGTATTGTTGAAATTTGTTAGTGTAGACTTGACAACTTTAGTTTGCTCTTTCAAAAGAGCTAATGCTGAACCCTCATTTTGCGATAAATCTGAAATTTTGCTATCATAATATTTCGCGTCTTCTTCGTCTAAAGTACCGAATAGAATTTTTGTAGCCTTTCCGATAATATTGAACCATCCTCGTTTATTTCTACTTAAGGTACTATAACCTATCAATTGATGTAAAGTTTCTAAATCTGAGCTAATTTTATCAAAATTATATTTAGTTGACTTTAAAAACGTGTCACAAATGGATAAGTGGTACTGAAAATTTTTATGATTACATAATTCAGAGGTTATTTTATTGTAGTTTTTTAGAGAAAGAAGTTTATTTATAATGTTGTTAAAATCTACATATGTAATTAGCTTCCATTTGTTATTATAGAGTCGCAGTTCTCCAAGTTTTTCAAAGTGTATTCCTGGGTTGTGGTCGTAATATGTGACATTATAATCGTCGCTATTATCAGAACGAAAGGTATTCAGAGATATAGTGATACTGATTATTCTGAAATAGGAGAAAACATAAAATTTAAAAATACTATCTACATACACTACTACATACATTTATATTTAAATTATCATCAATAAATCATAAAACTGTTTTAATCTATTGGCATGGACGCATTGTTTGTTTTTGCCTTTCTGTATTATAAAATTAACGTCAGAAGTTTTATCTATTATTATATAAGGTCCAATCCATAAGGATGTGAGTTTTTTGCTTCTGCCTCTTCGCACTGATTCGTCATAAAGTAGCACCTTATCACCTATTTTAAAATCTCTAATTTTGCAATTTTTATCGTAATTTTGTTTTGAAACGCTTTTACTTTTCAATAGATTTTCTTTAGCCAATTGGCTAGAATATTGTAATTTTTGTTTAAGATTGGCAACAAAATCATCATATGTGTATTGAGTTTTCATAGGTTGAATAATTGAAGGGATCGGCGCAATAAAGTGCTATCCCTCATTTTTGTAAAAATTTAGTTTCAATCGATAATCACATTAAATCGATTCCAAGCACATCCCTAGAAATTATTAGCCTCATTGCTCAAGAGGTGGCGCCACAATCTATTAGACATTTTTTTGACATTTGTTGCAAACGCATTATTTATAGCAGCAAGAAAGTGCTATAGAACAGTCAACAATGGACGCTGCAAAGTTTTACGGTGTAAAAAAACAATTATTTAATGATGAAGAAGCAGAACCCTTTGAGGACAGTGGGAGTGAATATGTTCTGACTGAGGTAAGTGTTTTAATGAACGTTTCGACGTTTTGTACAGAAATATCTAAACTTGTGGTATAGCATTATCTTGTTGAAATAAAAATCTTTAAACCCTAACATGTGGAATAGCACTGTATTGCTGCACAGAATAAGATCATGGTTTTTAACAATAATATGTTTACCTTCCCCAAAACGTAGGTGGACTAATATTTTATAAAATAAAAAAGTTAGGTTTATCTACCTACATGGTTGATACAGTGGCGTTCCGTGCCTTGTAAGTCAGGGAGGCTGAACAATAATTGAGGGGGCGGGCGCCCCAAATGTTCAAATTCATAAATTTTTCATAAAAGCATATAGTTCTGTTAAAAGAAGGGGGCGCAAAAGCATGTTGACAAATGGGGGCGGAACCCCCCCTCTGATTGCACTCCGCTGGGTTGATAATAAAAACTTACATATTATTAACTGTGACATAAGCAGTACTGTTCATTTTAGGAAGAAAACTCTTCATCTGAGACTGCCAGCGAAGAACTACGTATAAAAAGGTATCCGGAAATAACACCAGATAAAAGTCCCCCGAAGAGAAAACGAAAAAGTCATTTAAAAGATCAAAAGAAAGCCGTCGTCAAAAGGCGTCGAAATTTAGGAAAAAAGTATGTCAATACAAAGAAAATCCTTGTTCCAGGTCGCAGTACTGGACAGCTCTGCAGTTGCCAACATAGATGTTCTGAAAAACTGACCCCTGAAGTACAAAAACAAATATTTAACGGATTTTGGGATATGGGTGATTTTGACAAACAAAATGCTTATTTATATGGCAGCATAAAATCTGTAGGCATAAAAAGACGATATGGCAGAACAAAACAAAATCCCGAGAACTCACATAAACAACATTCATTTGTGTATTATGTCAAAATCGCTGGAGCCGATATAAGACTTTGTAAGATGTCTTTTATGGCTGTCCATGGATTACAAAAGAGCCGAGGTAGAATATGTAATATTTTAAAAATGATTAAAACTACATCGAGTCCTAAAGTTGATGGCCGGGGGAAACACAACACACGTCCCAATTAAATAGCTGACCATCTAATTGAAGGAGTACGTAAACATATTGATAATATTCCTAAGTATCAATCACATTACAGTCGACATGAAAATCCTTCGAAAGTTTATTTAGGTTGTGACATGACCATTGCCCGATTATATGAAGAGTCCTATATAAGTTTTTGTGAAGAGAATGATATACAACCAGTTAGTAAGGATAAATATCGAAGAATATTTTGCGAGGAATATAATATTGGCTTTCAACTACCCAAGTCGGATACTTGCAAAACCTGCGATGAGCTGCACATATCTATTCAAGATGCTACGTTGAATAAACGGGATTTTCAAAAGTTTGAAAACCAAAAGGAATTGCATCTAAGAAGAGCGCAAGCAATGCAGGATAAATTAAAAGAAATGGGAGAACTAGCCAAAAATTCTTCTTCCATTCACGTCATATCCATCGATTTACAGCAAACACTACCAACTCCGAAGCTTACTTGTGGACCAGCCTTTTATCTTAGAAAACTTTGGACCTACAACGTTGGTATTCATGATTGTGGAAAAAATCAGGGTAACATGTTTGTTTGGGACGAATCTGTCGCAGGACGAGGAAGCGATGAGGTTGGTAGTTGTATTTTGAAATACCTTAATCTGAAAAAAATCTCCGCTAAAAAACTGGTAGTATTCAGCGATAATTGTGGAGGCCAAAATAAAAATTGGTCGATAATGGCACTATGGGATTATATTATAAACACTACCACTATAACGGAAATAGAGCATTATTTTTTAGTCCCAGGTCATACACATCTCCCTTCAGATAGGGATTTTGCTAAGATAGAAAAATATCATCGTAGTCATTGCCCACAAATCTATACTCCCAACGAATGGAAAAATATAATTTTAAAAAGTGTAAAGAGCTCTCCTTTTGTAGTAACCGATATGAAACAAGATGATTTTTTTGTTATTTCCGACTTAAAAAAACGAATAACTCAAAGGCAAGTTTCCGTTGACGGTCAGCCGATAGAATTTTCAAAAGTCAAACTATTTAAGTTTGACAAAAATTCTATTGGGAGTATGTTGATCAAATACTCTATTAACATGAAATTTGTGAGTGTAAATCTGAAAAAGAAGGGCAAAGCAGAAATTCTTAAAAATTTCAAGTTTGATGTAAAATACAAGGAAAGGAAGCCAATAGCAGAAAAGAAATTAAAAGATCTCAAAGCTCTATTACCCTATATACCACCAGTTCACCACTCATTCTATCAGAACTTAAAATCGTCTACAGAGAGTCCATTCGACAATGGTCCTGAAAATATAGATGAAGTAGAACAAAGCGACTTTGATGATGCTTGAATATATATGCATTTCTTTGTGAATTATCTTTTAAAATAACATTAAAGTATCTGTAATATTGTTAACTCTTTGTTATTTTGGTTTTAATTTGTTAAACAAGTACCTAACATAAATATTTTTTCTGTTTCAAAAAATGTAATAATTATTTTAGCAATATAGTGCTAATCCACAATGTGGGTTAGCATTTGAGGTTTAGCATATATTGCCAAAAAAAAATAAATTTTTGGTGTCTTTAAAACTAAATCCGTATTTTTTTTACTAAAAATAAAAATATATAATAAAATTTTGCTGAAGAGGATGCCTACTACATGCCAGTGTATCATATGGAAACAAAAAAACGTGAGTAACTAAATAGATTTGAGATACAAATTTTAAACAAACAAAAACATATATTTTCTCTAAAACATATTTTTGTGGCTTGACACTATTTTGCGCCGAGCCCTTCAATTGAAGTAGGTAAATTAGGGGTATGGCCAAATAAAAGTTCAAAAGGTGAAAATGGGTTGCAGTATGCGGAGTTGTATTAAGTAAATGTTGCAAATGGAATCCAGCTATCCCAGTCTTCCTGACTATCTTTGATAAAATGTCTTAAATACTCCTGTAAGACTCTATGAGAACGTTCTAAAGCTCCGTTGGATTCTGGATGATAACTAGTAGTTTGAACCTTTTTTATTTTTAAAAGTTTGCAAGTATTTTTAAAGATTTCACTTAAAAAATTTGAACCTTGATCGGTAATTAGAGTTTCAGGTAGTCCATATAGACAATTTTTTTTTCGTTACGAAGTAATAAGCTACTGTTGAGGCTTCTTGATTTTTTATAGAGGCATTAATATTATACTTTGTCAGGTCATCTTGGAAGGTAAGAATATATTTGTTACCTGCTTCCGTTTCAGGTAAAGGACCAACAATATCGAGAAAACATCTTTCAAAAGGTTTAGTCGCGGTTGAAGTTATGACCATTGGCATTTTTGTTTTTCGCGATAATTTGTTTTTTTGACAAGATTCACATTTTTTTATAAATCTTTTTACGTCTTTTTTCATGCCTCTCCAGGTATAAAATTGGGATAATTTTTTATGTGTACGGGCAATTCCTTGATGACCGCCTAAAGGAGAGTTGTGGAATTCTTCTAATAAGGTTTCCTTTTCAGATTCAGAGGGTTTTATTAAATTATTATTGTAAACTGTTATATCTACATTAGAGTTTTTAAAAATATATCTTATCATGGGATAAATAATTTCCCATTTTACTAACGGGTTGTAATGATATTTAATAAATGACAATATAAGTTTTTTGATACTTACAAGATTTTTTAACTTTAGTAGACAAGACCATATATTTTCATAATTTGTGTCATTTAACATATTTTCATTATCATTGAGTAAAAATATATTACAGTCGTTGGTTTGGTACTGAGAGACGGAAGGTATTTTTAAATCGTTTTGAACGTTGTATGATGCAAGAAATTGTTTAATCTGATTATTTTGTTCCAAAATATTAAATTACTCTTTGTTAAAAAATTTGGGAAAAAATAATATTATAGGATCTGAATTATTTATCTGAAATAAATTAGCGTTGTTTTCTTTTAATTTTGTGTTAATAACAATATGTGTTTGCAGATAATTTAAAAATTTTTGATAATCTGTTATCATGTCAGCGTTTACCGTTTTAATCATTCTACTTAAGGCATCAGCATTTGTATTTAACTTTCCGGCCTTATAAATAATTTCGAAATTGTATTCTTCCAATTTTAACCTACATCTTGTAAGACGCGACCCAGGGTCTTTTATGTTAAATACATAAAGTAAAGGTTTATGATCCGTAACTATCTTAAAATTTGTTCCAAAAACAATGGTCGAAAATGTCTAACTGCCCAAACAATTGCCGCTAATTCTTTCTCTGTCGTTGAGTAGTTTTGTTCGGCTTTATTAAGAGTTCTACTAGCATAAGCTATAGGTCGATCATTATTAACTTTTCCTTGTGATAAAGTTGCACCAATCGCATAATTACTTGCGTCGGTAGTTATAATGAATTCTTTTGAAAAATCTGGGTACTGTAGTACAGGAGAAGAAGTAATGTTATTTTTAAGCGTTTGAAATGAAATATCACAAGCATGGTCCCATTTAAATTCCGTATCTTTCTTGAGCAATTTGGTAAGAGGTTTTGAAATTTTCGCAAAATCCTTTATAAATTTTCGATAATATCCGACAAGCCCTAAAAATGATTTTACCTCTTTTTGATTTACTGGTTGAGGAAACTGTAAAACACATTCTACTTTTGAAGGATCAGGTTTGATGCCATAATCTGTTATAATGTGACCTAGATACAAACATTCTTTTCTTAAAAAATCACATTTTAATGGTTGAAGCTTTAAATTATGCTCCCGAAACCGTTCAAATACCTCAATTAACCTTTCATTATGTTCTTTTAAATTATTAGCATAAATTACGACATCTAAATAAATAAAACATTTTATGCCACTAAGACCGCATTCATTAACCTCTGAAAGGTTGCCGGAGCTCCTTTTAGGCCAAAAGGCATCCTATTCTAAACAAAATGCCCCGTAGAAGTACTAAAAGCTGTCTTATTTTTATCATTTTCCTCCATTTGAACCTGATGAAATCCATTGGCTAAATCTAAAGTTGTAAAATAATGCGATTTTCCTAATTGGTCTAAAATATCTGTAATATTAGGTAATGGAAATGCATCCCCTGCAGTTATTTCATTAATTTTTCTAAAATCTACGACCACGCGAAATTTAGGTAAACCTGATGAATCAGTTTTTTTAGGAACTACTAATAAGGGACTATTCCAAGGACCGTAAGACGGAGAAATTATTCCATCCTTTAACATTGCATCGGTTTGTTCTTTTATAACCTCCCGATGTTGAAAAGGTAATCTATAGGGTTTAATATTAATAGGTCCCTTAGTAGGGTCTGTAGAAATTTTATGTTTTATTGTGTTTGTACAAGAGAGTTTATCACCTTCTAAATAAAAAATATCGATAAAATTTTCACAAATTTCTAGAAGTGAGTTAGTTTCCTCGACATTTAATCCTTCTAAGTTGAGAGAATGTTTCAATTTTTCTAAACGTTCAAAGTAATTTATATTCGTGTTATTTTCAATATTATTATTATTATGACTAAGCTCTATAATGTCAAATTCACCTTTAGTGATAGGTTGTACGTTAACTCTGGGTAACGCAATTGTTAAGAGTTCATTAGATATATTTAAAATACTAATTAAACATTTATGATTATGTACTTTGGTCAAAGAAGAACCTATATAGAGATTTTCAGCAAGTTGTTTCGATTTTACGATACCTTCAGTACCTGAAACGTTGGCCAAAGCATAAGTTATCATTTCACATCTTGGGGGTATAGTCGTTAAAGTCTCTGAAGGCAAAATCTTAAAGCAATTGTCCTCAAAATAAACAGTTTCTTCTTCATAATTAATTTTAGTTTTATATTTTTGCAAAAAATCGCGGCCTAAAATTCCTTCATTTTTTATAGGAATGCTATCTGGTACGATATGAAAAGGATGAATTAATATTTTATTATCTTTTAATTGGATTGTTACATTATATAGACCTTTCGTAAAAACCGGTTCTTTACTTATACCTTTTAGTTCAATAATACAGTTTTGATCTAGCTTTGAATAGTCTTGTAAAATCGACTCCCTTAATAAACAAACATCAGCCCCTGTATCTAACAAAATTTGCAATTCTGACTTTTTAGTGCCCAATGAAGTTATTTCAATTATATCTAACTGTTTACAATTATTAGAGAATAATACTGACTTAGGAGACATATTATTTGAATTATTACGAGTTGGTTTGATTTTAATATGTTCTAGTGGATTCTTATTATTTGAACAGCTACTGTTTATACTGATTGAACTTTTTACGAAACGCTTGGCGGGCTGTTCACAACCAAGGCTTCGTTGTCGTTTCCCGAAAATTCTTGGACAGATGTAGTTGGTTGTGGAGGAGAAATACTAAGATTGTGTTGGAGGCTACTAGGGGGTAGAGACGTTATAGTTTGTATTTGATGAGAATTATTGACAGGCTCATTATTATAGTTAGGACGGTATCGTCGCTGTTGTTGAGGTATCTCTGAAAGCATTTGAGGTCTGTTTGAACTACGGGGATTGGTATAATTTTGACGATAATTGTTCCCATTATAATTATTGTTAAAATTTCGTGAATTTGTATTTTGATTGTAATTATGATTATCGTTTCCCCTGTAAGAAAAATTACTTCTAGCATTAATAGGTTGTTCCCCGTTATAATTTTGCCCATTTGAAGAATTTGCGTTAAAATGTTGTTGTGGACTGAAGCTTTGATAATTAGGATTATTAAAATTATTTCTTCCCATATTTTGTTCATATTGTATAAGTTGCCTACATTGAGAAGTTATATGATTATTTTTATGACAGAACATACACAAAAGTTTAGGATTTCCCTGACCCACAAAACCTACATTTTTAAAATTTGAATTTTTTGCTCTAACGTTGTTTTCGAGTTCCATTTCGATTGCTAATGATAATGCCCTGTCTAAATCTGTTGTGTTTTCAGCAATTACTCGAATTTGTATTTTTTCATCATTTAGCCCTTGTCTAAACGTGTTTACTAAAATTGACTCTAAATTTTTTATTAATACCTTAGCAGAATTATGTTCATAATTTAAATGACAAGTTTCTTTATATTTATTATGCAGGTATCTTAATCTATCTCCATATTCTGTAACGGTTTCCCTAAAGTTTTGTTTTATATTCATTATTTGAGTTAAAAAATGAGAAGGCGGTCTTTTATCCGTAAACTGTTCTAAAAGAAAATCTCTAATTTCGTCCCAATTTAAAAATTCTTTATATTGTGTCACCTCTTGAGCTTTACCTTTTAATTTAGTACCAAAAATTAATTTAGCTAATTTATTTTTTTCATTTTCTTTCACAATATGCATTACTGCGTCACAGTTTTTTAGAAAAAATTGAAGAGAATTTCCATCGCCGTAGCCGTCAAATGAATTTATTAAATTTAATACATCAATTGCATCTTTTCCTTCAGCCATTTTTTTGTTTGTTAAAATTATAAAGATTAAATACTAATAAAAATTTTGGGTAAAAATTTAAATATAGATAAGTTATACGGTCGATTATTCAATTACTTTTTCAACACACAACGTATTTGCAGTACCTTTCACAAAATAAATATATCTATATAATTTCAAAAATGCATAACATATAAAAAAAAAACAAATAGTGTCACCACAACAGGAAAATAAAAGAAAAAAACTTACAGCTTCATCCTTAGTTAGCTGGAACGTAAGGCGAATTTCCTTGTTTTCTTTCTTCTTCTCGAAACTTGTTGCGTACTGGGCGCTCCTCCAAGTCTGTTGAAACTTCCTGTCTTTGGTATACCGATGTGGTTTAACTGGTGTGATTCCTGCTGCGTTCTAGGCGCTCCTTCAGAAAACACGGGGTAGTATATCCAGATCCGCTGCCACCAATGTTATGTTTTAATATTTTTATTACTCGCCGAATGCCACCACTGTTATGATTTAATATTTTTAGTATTTTGTATTAGCATTGGTAGTAAATGTAAACACTTCAACTTGTTTCAAATCTCTCTATTATCTTCTGTACAAGAGGGACACTTCTTACTTCTAACAAATCTTTACTCTTACTGTGTCTACTGACTTAATTCTACTGACAATATAGTACTGACATAATGACTGACCTGCTCTATACTGACTACCTAGAACTTATTTTTATATGAATTCGCTAATTTTAGATGCAGTGGCGTATCTGTAAAATTGATTAAAAAAGGTGTCTATAAAAGTAATTTGGGGAGTATTTGCTACGCCACTGCTTACTGTACTACATGAAGAGATCCATATACTTATCATTTTTAAAAAGATAACTATTACTCTCCTACAGAGCGGTGCTTACCCTAGACTTGGCCTGGGACAAATTTATTTGGGTCAGAATTTTCAAAAAAGGCAACCTATTTTGTTAATGTTTACAACATTTTAAATACTTGTGTCTTCGATGTTGGAATACCCCTCGGAAACCCTAAGGTATTTTGATCTTCTCTATTTCTTGAGTGATTTAAATGAACAGTTCATTCATACTAGGCTCTACACATAAGCAGGACGTAATCTGTATATAAAAGTTAACATAATCATCTGGGGAACAGAATTCTCTTTCAATAAGAATTTTTTGGTTTACTTTTATGCTTTGAATACATTTTATTTTTAATGGTAATATATATAATTTTATACATCCGACTAGAGGACCCTTATGAAATAAAGAAATTTGGTGAAGTGTCATAACCAAATCATTCCTACCCCTGTGTTGATATTATTGGATATATCCCTATTTCTAGAAATTAAGATTCCGTTGTTTAAAAAATACATTATTTATACACTGAACGAAAGCGTCTTGAAAAGAGTTGATACTGTTGAAGACTTGGAAGTGCTATTGAAGTCCAAATTTACTTTTGCCAAACACATAGATAATATCACGAATAGGGCAATAAAACTATTAGACTTTATTTTAAGATGTCTTTGACCTTTGTGTATGTTCTAGAGTATTTTATACTGTGCCATCTGGACTTGTGTAATTTATTTAAAATTCTTAAAAAATTTTATTAAGTCACCTTCTCTCTTATGTAAAATAAACTTTCATGTTTTTGTCAGATCAACAAGACAGGAGCCATTATTTCAGACTAAGTTCCACAGAATTTGATAGGTTGCACTTTGGTTTTGAAATTTGTTAAGTCTAAAAATGTTAATGGCTATTTTCTGTTCATCTATTTTTATTTATTTGAAAAAAAGCAAACATTGTTTCTTACAAAAACAGAAAAAAATACACAAACAAAAAGGAAGTGTTATGATAATTAAAATCATTTAAATTTTCCTCTACACTCTACAAGGTTTTCTATGAGAGATGCATAAGAATTTATTTATGGCACAAATATAATTGAAATTTTAATGTAACTTAAATTCTTTATTGTCTAAGAATTCTATATTATTATTGACAAATCTGATTTAGATATTGAATTAAATTTGCTTATATAAGTAAAAATATTGAGTTCAATTAAGATGTTAAATGAATGGAAATAGCAATGGTATGTGATTGCCTTGTATGACCAGTTTGGATGAAATAGGGAATATTCAGGATGTTACTGGAGTGGTCCCATAACAAACATTAAATATATCGGAATGATGCCATACACGTATACACGAGCGCGAAAGACAATCTATATCGCGTTCACCATATTGCCAGGAAAAAAGTATGTATGCTAATATGGTGATTCTGGCAAAATTTCATATGCAATGGACTCAGGGAGTCTAAAATTTTAACCTAAGTTTAGGTCTTATAACTTGAAACTTTGTATAAAGAAAACTAACAAGGATGAAGTAAAAATTACTAAATGAATATAATAAACAACAAAAAGTAAACAATAATATTTTATTCCCATATATGTAGGTACTCATTATATAAATGTTTGTTTATGACTAAGTTATTAAGAATTAGTTTGAAGATGACTTCATAAAGTCAAATTTTCAATGTGGAATAAAATATCAAATTTTTACTTTTTAGTGTTTTTTTTTGTCCGTTCTATTTTTTATAAAAAATTATGTTTGGATAACAACGCTTTCTGAAGTAGATATTGTGAAGTAACTCCCCAGAAGCGAATCACATACCCTGTGTCTGTGAAGTCAAAGCCAAACTTATTCTTAATTACCTAATCACAAAAATATATTTATGTAATGAGTGTTTTGTTTTATTATCTCTATTCGTTTGGTGACTAAAATTTTCCAGATGGAATATAATATTATTTTCCAATTTTAGGTACATTTTTTTATTTCATCCTTTTTAGTTCTATTTAAATGAGTTTTACTTTAAAAGTCATATTTAACAAATAACCATATATAATATCTATGTAAATTCCTGATAAAATGGTGAACGCTTTTTTACCATGAATAAATATTTAATATAGCGTCATACTTTTTTACAATACGCTAGCTGTGGGACCACTCGGGCAATATTCCGGATATTCCCGGAAAAGTTCATCGAAATTGTTGAAACCATCGCAGAGTAATAGTTGTACATACATAAAAAAATGCATAGGGTGAAATTGATAACCCCCTTTTTTGAAGTCTGTTAAAAGTTGCATTAATATTTGTGACATGGCAAGCTAAACAAAATAAAGGAAATGCCTGTAGATCCACCATTTTTTGTCCAATTGTAAATATTTAAAAACTGACATTCATAGAATTTAAAGTTTTATCGGAATGTAAAAATGCATAGATGGCATAATTTCTGATATATTTATAACATGTGTAAGATAAAGCTGGAATATACATCCACAATTAAGCATTTAGTTTGATCATTTTTTTTGAAATTATATGTGCTCATTATTTAAATATACTATGTAGTTTTTTTTCTTTTTCTTTTGAAAATTCAAATAGCGTAAGTTCACCAGTCCTGGTTATTTTTTGAAGTAGTGCCATATCTATTTCATTCATTTCTTTTTTTTTAAATAAGTGTAAATGTTTTTGAAAGAAATTAGGAATTTTCTTTATTTTTAGTATGCCCAAGGATGACCATTATGTAATAAGATCACCAACAAGATCTAAGCTCTAGAAAGTAAGAAAATGATATCATCTTGGACTGTGTCATTGCTTAAAATCTGGCCTTCTTACCAACTACACCGATTCAGTTATTTCCAGGGGTGAGGCAAGTGAAAACAACCCCTTTGTGAGTTAAGAAAACTGATTACATCATAAGAAGATAATATTTGCTGTATTGTGTTTAAAATAAAATGTATGTTTAATATAATCTTAGATTTAGATTTATTCTGAAAATAAGCTATATAAGGACTCATTCACCATTTTGGACTTATTTATGAATATACTTTTACTTCTTAAAACTTTTTATTTCTTTAAATTTTTTATTACTTTATTTCCTAGCCGTAATAGTACACTCCAATAATCTATGCTAATTTAATTAAAATTTGGATGATTAATTGATGTAATTGAATAAATTAGTTTTCTTTATATTAAGAATCAGTTTAAAATTATCCAAAAACCATTTAACCTTATTTATGTCCTTAATTAATAAATCCTACACTTCTTCCCATATATTACTGGGGAAAATCAAAATGGAGTCATCAGCATAGGCAACCACTTTACCCCCTTATGCCAAGAATACAAAGAGTGTTGATATATATGTTTAAAAGCACAGGACACAGCACTGTACCTTATGGTACTCCAATTTTGATTTCTTTAACCTGACTCAAATCTCCTACTTTAACATAATTAGATACATTTTGAAAACATTCAACATGGATCCTCCACATCATATAGCTATCCACAACGTCCAGTAGCATAGCCTGAAGGATTGTGTCAAATGCTTCACAATAATTAGAAACTTACACAGATGTATAACTTTTACAAATATTTGTGATTAAATACACAAATTGATTTAAAGTATATAATTTTTTAAAATATAGCTATTATTATTACATCCAGGGTTAGGCTAACTCCAGACTGGGCTCAGAAAAAATTCATACAAACTCTCTACATAAACTTAATTAAAGTTATCATAGCAAAAATACAGTTGTCTGTATTTTAAAAACAAGACAATCTATCTTGTTAATCTTTTCAGAATTTGAAAAAACACCCATTATACATAGAAAATAATGGGTTAAAAATCTGCAACTTCTGCGTTTACCAATTTTTTTCTACCCCTTTCAACAAAAGAGTTAAATGGAGGTTTGATTTATGATCAATCAAAATTCGTATGCAATCATAAAACGATTACTTCATTTTGAAGTATTCAAGATTTTTGTATAATTATATAATATGATTTGTTCTTAAATTCCAATGGCATTTGGTTATATATCCTTGGCACAATTTTGACAAATAATGACATTATGCCAAAGTTAGTTAAATAAGATATTGTTTAAACTAGATTTTTCTCAATTAAAAATTATTTTGCTTAGTCGGACATTAAACAAAGCACTACAGGTATTATAAGGGATAATGCTTTTAGTCAATGTCTATCCCTCTTGAAATACTGTCTCAACCTTAGGTATTATTAGCCTTATAATATGATACCTTATATGTACAGCTGATAATTGTGATATGCCGGAATCTATATATATAAAGCTATTGTAGGATACCTTTTTACTGGTTTGGAACTATTTATTTAGAAAACTTAACATTTACTTGAATAAAGATTCTAAAAGATACACCATAATTTTTTTTAACAATACGCAGTCTTATAAGTTCCCAACATATGGTAAAGTCAACGATAAAATATTTTGAGGAAATTTTATAAGATTAGGCTATAAAAGTTTGTATTTTAAAAGTTAATTGATAAAATAATTTACAAGATCTAAACTACTTTATACCAGTTAATAAACCTAAAAATATGAAAGCATGAAATTAATTCAGAATATCTTCGGAAGACTCTTGTCATTTATAATTATATCATGTACCTAACTTTTTCCTAAAAGATTTAAAAAAATATTGAAGGCGTGATGTGCGATATCTGGCATACTTACTAAAATAACTTATTACTGAATTGTGTATACCAACTCGAGAAAATATATAAATAGGCCACAGTTAATATTTTTAAAATATAGGGAAAAATTATTCATATTTCTAAACTTTGGCTATATATCTTTAATCAATATACAAAATGTGTGATACACTTTACAGCAATAAAAACATTTATTCAACATAGAATTAAAAATAAAGTTGACACTACATTTATCATATGGTGCATCTTTTTTAATTCTCAAACTACACACTTTCTCAGCAACAGTAATTATAAATGAACCACTTTATGTGACAAGCATATTCAGTAAATTTAAAGATGCAGAATTTGAAGCTTCCATATAATAAAGAGGGCCAATTATTACATTGATGGAATGGGCTATAATTGGGGCTATATGACACTCGGATCAATACACGTAACTAAAGTCTTTTCTTTCTTCCTATGCAATCAGGGCAACAAAGAGTACTGAAGTATGACTATAATATACACGTCACTAATATCTCCAATGCACATATGAGCAGAACTAACTTCCTAAGCCTTGTCTACGATACCTATATGAAACATAGAGAAGACTTGCATTGGTCCTAAAACAAATTACAATTAATAAAGTACCTGCATGAATAACAAGTCTAGGCAAAATCATTAACAATCTTATAAAACACTAATCAATATGTGACTGATAAAAACTTATTTTTAGATACGTATTTGCTTAGGGTCAGGATAAAAAATTAAACACTAAAAAAAATGTTTGAAATGAATGAATGAAATTGTGTGTCTCAAAAACAAATTAGTTAAAAGATATATGTTCAAGCTTCAAGGCTTTTGTGGATTTTTATATGATCTTTTAGTAAAACTTTATTTTATCTTTAGGTAGGGAACAACATCCACATTAATAACAGATGGGGACTCAATCCTATATAGTAACAAATAAGATTAACTTACATACCTAGTTTAAAAGTAGAAGGTTTAAAATCATCTGAATGCAAACAAGTAATAACCTCTTCCTGGGCATTCCAACAATTTTTTTTTCTATATTCAATCTCCATTATTCCATTAAATAGAAATTATCCTGTGACAAACAAATACTTTATAATAAACAAAAAAAAACAGTCAAAATATTTTCACTTCAAAGTTAGAATGCAGGCAAATACGCTAACATCATTTTTTCATGGTGTGGTTTTGATTAACAATGAATAAACAATATATTTATTTTTATCAATAAAACTTGACAACACAACAGGCCCATTTAAAGAATTTTTAGTCAGTAGCGTAGCTCGCCAATTCGCTATTTAAAGTGTCGGGCTAGCGCCGCATTCCGCACATTCCAATCTGTCGGGATTTCGACTGTTAGGGCCAGTGAAGTTTCGGTCCACTAACTGTTTGGGCCGGTGTAGTTTAGGGGAAAACACGCACTACCGTAAATTTCAATGCATCCATTCTCTATCGTGCATATTACTCCCACCATTAACCTTCTACAATCATGCTCGTATAAATTAATCATTATTGGTCGTAAAAATCTCATCATAATAAGCTTGACAGTTCAGTGAGTTGCTGTGGCTGTGATGTCCCGAGAAAACTGTTAGTGGACGGCACCTTAGAAAATAATAAGTATCAAAATTAAGTTTTTCTTACGTAGTGATTGTATTATGTGTAAATAACTTAATGTCGCATTGAATAAAACATATCTAACAATGTTTTAATCAATTTTTACCATAAAATTCGTATGGTGGGGCAACTGATTCACAGAAAATACGGTAGTCACTTTCTCGACCGATCGGTCGAGAACCGGGCATATGACCGTTATGAATTTTTCTCTCTCACACGAATATCGGTCTGTATAGTCTTTCTTTTACTAACTTATTAGAGGGTATTTGTTGGCTAAATTTTAAAATCCAGTTCTCGTCTAGATGTTCCTGTATTAATTTTCTCACTACAAATGTAAACGATTGGAACTAAATGTAGTCTTCGAAAAATAGGTCTATTAGTCGACCAACAAACTTAATACTACATTTAAATAGGTATTTTAGTAGAGGGGATTGGGGGGTTAGTCTCGCTCCCCCCACCACTTTTTTCATTGGTCTCCCACTTCCCGCGCCTGTCCCTGCCACGCCTACTTGACTCTGCTTGATTCTGATTGGTCTTCCCCACTCTTACGTGTGCATCCGGAGGGAGATGTTTTATTTAAGCGCTAGCAACCAACCTAACAGATCAATTCATTTTCATCTCTTAAATTTAGTCAGATGGGTTCGTTGAATACAGTACCTACCGAAGATATTATTGAACGTGTTGGTGAAGTTATTTGTTTAGCACTAACGGCGCCATTGTGGGACATTCCGGTGGGTGATCTAAAATATATTCCTCTTAATTACTTAAGAAGATTTGTAGAGTCAGTGGAGTTGTTACAAATTTGGGAAAAGCTACCAGAACGCTATAGACGTGACAAGAAATTACAGTTAAATTTACCGTGTTATACTCATCATAACCAAGAGGGTGACTGTATAGATGGACCACCGCGATCTATAAAAAGGTGTTGTGGTCATGTGCAAGTTAGTGAAAGCTGTTAAAAAGTTAAGTAAAGAATTCTACTTGTTATCATTTTCTTATAGGATTCTATGCAAAGCAGACCACAATGGTGTCATTATTACGAGAAACTATCGAACGAGTATGCGAGTGCTGCATCTGCATGTGACAAATATTGTGAAATATTAGATTTAATACAACTTATTCATGACATAAAGGGATTGGGATTTGGTTATCATCTTCTTAAATTGAAAAAATATATTGAAGATCCCGTTCTAGTGAAAGACATTTTAAAAGAGGAAGAACTTTTAGTGTAATCATGGAGGAAGTTGTTAGAGAAATGTATGAAGAATTCATAATGTCTAAAGCTGGCTCTGAGTTTTTTGCGTTTGACGGACAAAGCAGTGAAGCTCAAAACATTACTGTTTATTTGCACTATATGGAACATGCAGAATTATGTGAACTAGCTGCTAAGGCATGTATAGATTTTCTTAAAAGTAAAAATGAAAGAAAATTTATACATGATTTAAAACAATTAGAGTTAAGCGAACATATATTATGTATAAAGGAATATAATAATAACCAATAAAACAAATATATTTTAAAACGAATCGTTTTATTTCATAAAAAAATAGTTATACAAATGAAAAACATTTGCTAATGCACAAAAACATGGATTTTTCTGATGATAAAAGCAGCATGGTTCCAATTTCTGTAAAGCTGGCTGTTCATCAAATTCAATAACTGGTTTTTGAGAATATTTTCTGACAAACTCCGCCTTTTCTTCACCCTTAACATAGATAAACTCGACTTTTTCGGTTAAATTTCTGATAACATCTCGACATCTATGATAAGGAGTAAATCCTTCATCGCAATCGATACAATGATGATTGTTCATTAGCCAAAATAGCGTTGCTGTATAGTTTTGATGGTAAATGATTCATAGGAAAGGGCGCTTTAAATATGTGGTGGCTGATTTTAAACCCATCGTATGCTGCCAATTCTTTAACAATTAACTTATTGTTCTCCACTTTAAATCCTTGTATATCTACAATTACTTTCATATCTTTAAATAGTGAAATTTTTTTACCATTTCAAATTTTAATTGGTATTCTTCTATCTGTTTCTTTAACTCTTGTAATGTGTGTTGAAAAATGATTAACCGATGCATATAATCCATAATGAAAGAAATTTCTTTGTGTCATGCTATAAATATTAAAACTGACGCATGCGTATTAAAGTTGTTTAACTATTTTTGTTAGAGGATTATAGCTAAATATTTTATCGTGTAGGATGAGACAATAAACAGAGGTATTTTTTTGAATATTTTCATTTGTTTCAAATTCAACTCTTATAACTACAGAACCACTTTGAAGCGATTCCTTCTGATGAGAGCAATCAATGTGTGAAATAGGCGAAGTTGTCTTAAATTTTTCAGGCGCAAAAATTGGTTCACTTGTCAATCCATAGTAAGAATTTCTAAAATTGGCAAACATTTCATATAGAGCAGAAAATTTGTTGTCTTTAAAATTTAAATATAAATCATGATATGGATATCTCTCAGAAGTTAAAAAAATTCTTAAGTTTGTTAGGTCAACGTTATCAAATTGACTCATGTCCTTTTTTAATTTTCCTTTTCGATCTACTTGGAAGGCAATAACAGCATGACGGGGCGTCTCCAGTTTACTAGTTGTTTTTACCGGCCATGTATGACGCGTTGCTTCAGGTAATTCGGAATATTCAACACATTCCCAGCTTCGAAATCCTAACAATATTTCCTTGTTTGTTTCTAATATTTTCGTTAAGGTAAGTTGTTGAGGAATATCTACCTCGATATGTGGCACTTTCCAATACAATTTTTCAATCGTGACTTTTGGAGTAGGAAGTTCTAATGTTTTGGGTTCCGTATCATCTATAAAGAGCACAGCATCTAAATCATTACTTGCTCTGATGAGTACTAATCCTTGCTTCATATTTAAAATAATTTTTTTATAATCCTCGAAGAATCCAAGTAGCATCTTTAGGGGTATCGATACATTAAATTTACCTTTATTATCTACCAAAATTCTGTCTGCTTCATTTCTGTTGGGAAACCACCCAGCATTGTGAAGCTTTACGCTTTCATTGTTATTAAAAGATAAATATCCTTTGAGTGTTGATGTTAAACCAACATTTCTTACAGAGTCTACAGTTACTCCATTTAATTCATAACGTATTTCTCGAAACAAAAACGCAATACCATTGTTGACAAATCTTAATTTTTCTGTATATTTTCCTTCTTGATTAGCGAGATTTCCTTCTATATATAGAATACTTTCTGAAGGTAATGTGTATGTGTCTAATTCTTGGATTGGAATACGTATTTCATCATTATAATCAAATTTTGAAGAAATGAATGGTTGATAGGTATGTAATTCGGAGCCAATTACAGAGTTGTCAACATATAGACTTTCATTAACGTTTAAAATATCCATTATTTAAAACTTTAAAACCCAACGATTTCAGAAACTGATGGTTTTCTGTTGTTAACCGTTTGATGTTTTTGGAACTACTAACTTTGTAGTTAAGTTTTTCTTTTTTATAAGATTTACTTACGGTAATAGGTTCAAATTTAGATACAAATGGTCTATTATATCTAATAACCATTTTTGTTAGTTTTTAAATGTAATCTTACGGTAATGGTTTCGTTTCTGAAATTTATAAGGGGACCGTCTTGATCAATTATTTTTACAGTAATGTTGTTGATTATTTGAACGCTAATTGGAAAGTATAATATAGGTAATGGTGATTCCACTATTTTATACCCTGGTGGTACCGTTGGAAAAAATTGGTGAATTATGTGAACTGGTTTGCCATTGTTGAATAAACCTACACAAATGTTACAATCAATACAAATAGCATTAACCTTGGAAATATTTACATCATTGTCAGATTCACTCCATTCATGAGGCTTAATTTTCCGTTTATTAAAACCTAAAAGGTTTCCTATTGAATCATCTTTTGTGAAATCAATTTCTTTACTGCATTTTAGGGTATTGAGATTTGTCGTTAATCTAAACGAAGAGGGTTCTATAGTAAAAATTTCATGCAGTTTGTTATTTATCAATGTACTTAAGTCTTTTATGTCATAAGTTCCATCCGGAATAACAATCACTTTATTATCTACGTAAATTTTATTGTTTCCATCCTCTATATTAGGGATACTCATAAATGACTCAAAATCAGCTAAACCTAATAAATATTGCTTGTCGTCATCCAAATAGATGGGATGATTAAAATCAGATGATAAAATAGAAGAATTCCCTGTAAGCGTAAATGTTGTAGACATTCTGTTAATTTTTAAGAAATGCCGTAATAATTTATTTCATGTGCTTATATAGAAAACTAAGAGCTAGCTGTCCACAATTATAGTTATTAAATTTTTGTTTGACCTCATAGGTGTAATATATATTTACACCCTTACTTGTATTAAAATATTGGATCAACTCAAGAGGTGGTTTGAGATTACCATAACTATCAAAATACACGACATCTTTTTGCTTTTTTATGTAAGCTACCCAATGAGAATCATCATTTTTTTCACTATCCAAATTAACAATACCAGTTTCTTTTTGTCTAATTTTTCGCGGGAGATTATCACGCATAAAAACCCCTCTAAAGTTAGGTATCTCTAAAATGTTTGCATATTTTATTATATCAATATTTGTTAAAGCTCTTTGCGGAAACTTTATTTGAGCTTTTTTTTTAATGTTTTTTTTACGGAGCCCCCTTTATAGGGCTTAATGAACAATCCTTTTCCTCTTCTATATGGCTTTACAAATAGACCTTTTCCGGCTGCAACGTTTTCCATGGCTTTGTTATGACGTTGAGTTTCTTCAAGCAATTGTCTTGATGCTTTTACATCATCAACAGCTTTAGCAATTCCGGCTGCACCACCTCCCAATGCACCGAGGGCACCCAAAATTGGAAGCAAAAGAGGTAAAAATCCACCAATTTTTTTTGGAGTTTTTATAACGCGTTTTTTTATCCTGAGTTTTCGTTTGGATGTCTTAACACCCATACCAAACTTTTTTTTTCCTTTCATAATACCTGTAACCATCAAAGCTGCAGTTTTTTCGCCCAGCGATGAATCCTTAGCCTTTACTCTTTGCCAAGCCTTATCTGCTAAAATCTTATCTGCTTCGTATCTGTTTGATAAATTGTTAGATTGCGAGTACGCTATGTCATGATCTTTACAAGCATCGTCTAAAGGATTTATGCCACTATCCCCCCTACTTAATCTTTTTTCCAACTTTGTTCCCGGACCGCAATAGTTATAACCAGGAATGTGTAGTTCAACAGGTAGACTATTAATAAGTTTATTTACTAAACCCGTACCTTTCTTCTTGCTCTTCTTATTGGATGTAATCGAGTAAGGGTTGTGTATGATCATTTTATAGTTTTTGTAAACTGAGTCGATAGAGCTGCTCGTCTTCTATAAATAGTAAAACGGGCAGCAAATTGACTTGGCTGTTTTTTTTATAAATACATATTATTTAGAATGTTATGTCAGTTATTGCTGACGATGTGGATTGAAAAGCAAGCTTTTTCTTTACCTATTAAAAACCATGATGAAAAAATCTTAAACAAATCATTTAGAAAACATGGCGATCTCTTTGGTGGTGAATCAAAGAGATGTCTTGTTGTAGGAGCATCAGGGGTTGGCAAAACGAACTCCATTCTCACATTACTTGAACATCCAAACGGAATAAGATTCGAAAATATTTATTTATACTCAAAATCGTTACATCAACCCAAGTATGAGTATTTAAGAAATTTGCTAAAACCTATTAAAGAGATTGGTTATTTTGAATATGACAATAATGAAAATATTATATCCCCTCACGATATTAAACCAAATTCAGTTATTATATTTGATGACATTCCATGTCAGAATCAAACTTTTATAAGGGACTATTTTACATTTGGGAGACATAAAAATACGGATTGTTTTTTCATTTTTCAAGGTTATTCATCAATTCTCAAGAGGCTTATACGTGAAAATGCAAATCTCTTAATTTTATTTAAACAGGACCTAACTAGTTTAAAACACATATATAATGACCATTGCATGATGGATATAACATTTGAGAAATTTAAAGCTCTCTGTGAACACTGTTGGAAAGAAGACTACGGTTTCGTTGTAATCGATAAGGACTGTCCCTTAAATTCTGGCAGATATAGAAGCAGGTTCGATTCATTCATACACTTATAAACATGGATAAACGACTAGCAAGAGAGTTAGTTAAATCAAGAAGAGCAGTAAAACAAAAATATCAAGCATTAAAGTCAGAAGCCTCAATGACTCAAAGCCAATTAGAAAAAACGTATCAACCGATAACACAACCACTACAGCAATTAATTTCAAATATTGCAAAAACGGAACCAACTGACATAAAAGAAGAACCTCATACTTTTAAGGAATTTTATAGTACTTCTACTCCAACAAGGACAGCTAAGAGAAAAACCGGGAAAACTCCCGTTTTACCCACTGAGTTACCATCATTTTTTGATAGGAGTATTGCATCTACTAGTAATTTCCCTACCATTCAAGAAACAAGCACAGTAGCTGAAACTACACCCCCATCGGGTGATAGTACTGTAGAGAATTTAAATATCTCTGATATTTTAGAGCAAACTAGACAAACAATTCAACAATATGTTGACACTCCAGGATAAAAAGACTGGTTGGAAGATTTTGATGAATTGCCAAGAAAATATATCGATGAAGGAGTTAGGGATACAAGACATATATTTGATCACAATTATGGTATTGTTCATGATTTGGAAACAAACAAATTTGTTTTAGGGACAACAATGAAACCAGTTGAAATTATTAATAAAAATATAAAAGTTGAGGGTGTAACCTACAAAGGCACTCCAGGTTTATACGAACTACTTTTTAAAAAAGAACCTATTGGTTACAAGAAAGAAGACTTAGATCATTATATGGACATTCTAGCAAGAACTAATGCATATCGCAGAAATCACGACCGTAATGAGCAAGTTCAAGGTAACGGTTCAGTCAAATATGTAACTATTATAGGACCGTACTTACAAACCAAAGGGGTAACGAAAACAAGAAATATTAAAACACCTGCAAAAAATCTCATAGAAGCATTTAGTAGACCTAAGGCTCCATATAGGCAAACAAGGCAGAAACTGGGAATGGGGATATTGAAACTTAACAAAACAGATACGGACTATGTATATTGGGACAACATCAACGAACTTGTTGATAGACTTAGACTTTTAATGGCTTTGCGGGTTGCCGGGCATACTGGACATAATAATGAAATAATCTCAATTATTGAAGAACTACGAGAAGCCAAAGTAATTCTATAAATAAAAGTTTTTGAAGTAAAAAGCTACAGTTGCATATTATATATTGAGTATGTCGGTAAATAAATTTGGAACTCATATCCTAAATGCCAATGAAGACTTATATTACTTTTGCATCCTTCCCATGGTTCTTGGACATTCGACAAAATCAATTAATCTACCGAATGGTGAAACAAGACGTTGTTTTACTATTAGCGGCGATGAAACTACTTTAGCGTTTCCATTTCCAGAAGCAGACGTGATAAAAGTTCACTGTAGTAAAGACATAGATTTTATCATAAATAACAATATATTTAGTTCGATTGAACTATTAGGTCATAAACTCGGTAATGGTGATAATATTTCTGTTGTAAGATCTCTTAAATATTCTGCATCACCTGGAGTGTTATACGCAGGATTGGTTTTAAAGTGTAAGACTGAAAATGAATAAAATTAAGGAGGATGTCGTTAATGAATTGCATAGACCCGCTAGAAGAAATTTTAAACGAAGACGAGTAATCGTAAAAGAGCTTAATGATTTGTTTCAAGCAGATTTAGTTGAAATGTAACCTTACTCAAAATTTAATAGAGGATATAGATATATATTAGTGGTAATCAACACTTTTTCTAAATTCGTTTGGGCACTACCTATTAAAACAAAAACTGGTAAAGAGGTGGCTGCAGCAATGAAAAAAATTCTCAAAGACTTAAAAGAAGCCCCTAAACACCTGCAAGGCGTTCCAAAAAATATACAAACAGATAAAGGAACAGAATTTTATTCCAAAGATTTTCAGAAGGTAATGAAACAGTTTAAAATCAATCACTATAGTACTTTTTCTAATTTGAAAGCAAGTATCGTTGAGCGAGTGAACCGAACATTAAAGAATAAAATGTGGAAAAAGTTTAGTCTTCAAGGAAATTATAAATGGTTAGATATATTGCCTGAAATTGTTAGTGTGTACAATAATACAGTACACTCTACAATTGGTAAAAAACCTAATGCTGTTAATAAGGGAAATGAAAAAAATATATTGAAATCATCATTTACTCATATGAAAACAGTTGATCCCGATTTAAAAAAATTTAAAGTTAGTGACTTTGTTCGTATAAGCAAACACAGAGAATTTTTTTCTAAAGGGTACACACCCAACTGGTCAAATGAAATTTTTAGAATAAAAAAGTTACAACTTACAAATCCTACAACCTATTTACTTGAAGATGAAAACAAATCAGAAATTCAAGGAGGCTTTTACGGAAAAGAATTACAAAAAGTCAGACATTCAGACATATACTTAATAGAAAAAGTAATAAGAAGAAAAGGAAATAAGGTGTTAGTTAAATGGTTGGGATTAGACAAAACAAATAACTCATGGATATTAAAAAAGGATATTTTGGAAAATATTCATCAATAAAACACATTTTTTTTATATTACTATTGTTTTATTTTATAATCATATTTAACATATTATTTAAAACAGGTTTTAAAATAATTTCACATAATTCAATTCGTCTTTTAAAATGTTGTTGGTCTACAAACTCTTGAGGCGACATACGAGATTTTCTATATGCAAACGTCCATGCATGCCTCGTATGAAGTTGATTTTTAGTTTCATCAAAACTTACTGATTTCTTCATAATATTTTCTTTCTCTTAATTTTTGTTCGAGCTGGATTGGATGCATTAGTAATAATTCCAGCATTGTACAAACATTCTCACTATTGGTGTTTTCACTTGGCGAAAGAGTATCATATACTTTTTGAAGACAATTGATTTCGGAAAACAGACTATTCTTAAAAATGTCGAAGTAACTGTTAAATTGCTGTTTTTGTAAAATATTTAATCTGTATTCGATTAAAGGTATTTGTGCCCATAATCTGCACACAGTTTCATTTCCAAAACAGACGTAATCATCATGTTTTGTAATCCTCACTATTGGCATTTCACCAAATTTCTCAAAAAGAATGGACATATTTTTCAAAAATATAGTTTCTTGAAAGGCGTTTGATGAGAAAAAGTAATTCGTTATAACACCCTGATATTTTAGTAGGTCTTTCCAATCATCTTTACTTAGAACAATAGATTGGTTCTTGTTTCCACCAAATTCAACACATGGCGTAAAATCACTTTCTAAACACAAACCAATATTCACAAACTTTGATTTGGATTTATTTAAAGGGTACTGTTTACAATTTACTATGGTTTGTTTTTCGATAGAATGTATAGATGTTTTAAACACATTGGACGTTACTCTCTGAGGGCTGAACATTATTAGACCGTAGAATATAGAAACTAACTAAACAATGATTTGCAGCACATTTTTATAGTCTACTGTCCCCTCCACTTAAATGGAGGAGGGAGATTACTTAACGTTGGAGGAGATAAAAAATTAAACTACAAAAAAATCAAATACTAAAACTTTTAATTCAGGTTTTCAAATACATTACAAAAGCAACGTAAGATGAAATAATTGATATTAAGGTCAGAAACAATAATATTATATAAAAATATACATAATTACAATTATGTTTTTTATGAACAAATTCTATCCATTCTGAATAAATGACAGGCTTTTTATCAAAGAAATATTTAATTTTCATATAATTATTAACACTTAAATCATTTTCTGAAATATTATAAGTAAACAAATGTGAGTTTCCATCTATGTAAATCATTCTCATTTGCTTATAACAATCAGTTTCAATTTTATTCTTATTGATGCACACGTCGGCTCTAATTGTGTTAGGAATATGATTAACATATGGTATTCTGCCAACAAGGGAGACTAACACGACTAATGAAGTAGTAGTCATTGTTCTAAAACAACTAAATAATACTGTTTGTTACAACATTTTATATATTCACAGAAATTAGTGAAACAGATCATCAATGAAACAAATTTTATAAAACTTGACACCTTTAACCTTTTCCAATTTCAAAACCGGATAACAATTGTGTATCAAAACCACTTTTATTGCGAGTCTCTTCTAAACATAGTCTTTTAGATTTGGGTTCTTGTTCAGATTGTAAAATAGATAAATTTTTAATCATTGATTCTATATTGACAATATCTTTGTGACCCCATGCTAAAGTTTTTGTGGTATTTGAAAGACGATATCGTTTATCGTCATGACTTGTCAAGGCTAGTTTGTTAATCAAATTCGTATAAATATTGTGTAGATGTGACTTAAAAACATACATTGTGCAGTATACTTTTTGACCTTTTTCCACAACATCTTTATAATCTGATAAGTTTAATTGTTTTTGTACGGCCGATTTACGAATACCTTTTGCCTTTTTATCTAAACTATCTTTGGTTTTTACACAGTATGCCTTAGCACCGGTACCAAAAAAACTTTCTAAAGGTACACCTTTATATTCATCCTTAAATTTACCAACCACTGATGTGGATATCGGCATATTATGAATATTTGGTTCAGGATAGTTAGAGGTGTCAAATTGATCCAGATTTTGCTTCATATCTTCATAAAAATTTTCCGTTTCAATTTCCAGTATTAAAGAATCAGTATCAGTGTACAATAAACTTACATTATCTCCATATTTTAATTTTAAATATCCGTAATAAAAATCATACATTACAGTTTTTGCAATATCCAATATACTCATTCCAACATAAATGGGCTTATTATATTCGATACATATCTTTTGAAGTTGAATAGCTACTAGATTTTCTGAAAAAATGTTTAAATCTTTAAATTGAGGTTTTGCAATTAATTTCTCAGCACTTAATTTGTTTCGCTCTCTCTCCCATTGAGTTACTAGCTTAATATCTACTCGGTTATCGACATTCTCCATAGTTTTACCAAAAATACTGTTATTTGCCAATTTGTACGAATTTTTTTCAAATTTATTTTGTGAAGCATTTCGTAAATTAGTATTTAAATCAATATATTTAGCTAAACATGGCGATTGTGTAAATTTAATTCCCCTGTGTATTTTGAGAAGTTTAAGTCCAAATTTTAAGCTTTGCTTCAAAGCACGATAATGAAGAACATAATTGTACTTATTGTTTAAATTGGGAATTAGTTTAGAAAACTTGGAAATTGGTGGCTTAAATTGTTCGGGACAGAGCGGAAAGTCGTTATGGCTTTCATGTAAATTCTGAGGATATTCTAAGTCAACTTCAAATACATAACCCGTAGATGATGTATCTGAAATATTTAAAATATTAAATTAATTTCGTCCTCAGATAGCCAAAGTTTTTTTCTAACAAATACTGTTTCATTGCAAAACCATACAAATTTGTTGCATCTAAATAGGCAATATATTTTGTTGGATACTTAGGATTGAAATTATCAAGAAAAGGATTATTTGCCTCCGATTTTCGAGCTGAACAAGTACTAACTCCCCCGCGAACCCCTTTTTTGAAGAAATGAAGCATATCTGGATCAGTCAATAATTCCAATTCTACATTTGTAAATTTCATGATAGCATCCCAACACATTGAAGGGCTTGTTACATAATTCACGGGATCTAATTTATAAGTTTTATAATAAGTATTTCTATAATTTTCAAAAACATCGGCTAAAAGGAGAACGTCAGATTTCAAATATATATCTGAATATTCACCTATCGTGGAGCAATTGAATACATTCCATACCTCTTTAGCTCTAATGTAATCTGCATTACTAATATTTTCATCAATTAAGTCATTATAAAATTTATCAATATCGGGCAAAGATTTATCATCCAACTTTTCGTAAAAGTCAATATATGAATAAGGAAAAACTCCTTTTTGCCCAACATATTTAAATTGCTCTGCGTCTGAAAAATATTTCTTAATTTCAAGACATTGAGAATTATCTAAAATATTAGATAGTGATTCAAGAGATTCTGGTAAAAACTGAAATGAGTCTATAAATCGTAAATTTAAGTAAACTATCTTTTTATTTTTATAGTCATACGTGTTTACCATAATTTTTTTACTAAAAGAAATATATTTTTCTTTGTTTTGAGCAATAACGCTAATTGATTCTTTATTGTTACATAATGACTTAATAAATAGATGAGAATCGTAATTCTTTAGATTATGAAAAATTATTGGAATGTAAGTTGGAGGTATGAAATGTAAATTACAAATAGAATGAGCAGCGCCCCTATAGTTACCGCTAAAATGACAGTGGTCCTTACATTTTTTAAAATTTCCGTCTGAAAAAGGTTTTTCACATATATAACACACAAATGCATTTTCAAATTCTTTTTGTTGCAAACTAGTTGACTTATTCATAGGCTTTTGATTTCTAAAATAATTGTTATAAAGATTTTTCACATCAAGTTCAATATATTCAATAAACTTTTCAGCACAATCAGTTCCACGATAAAGTTTTAAAGATGTGAGATTATTATCAAATGATGATTTAATGTAATAAGCGAACGAATATGGCACATGTTCAGCAGTTTTAACTGTATAGGAAGTTGTAGGATCAAGCTTTTCGTTTTCAACGTTTTTTAAATAGCATTCGAAATCAGCATAAATTACAAAAGATGCTTTATACTGCTTTTGAATATTTTGAAACTTTAATATGTTTTCTGGAATTTGATTTCCAAACTTATCTAAAATAAGTTCATCTGAAAGATATTCAATACGAACAGATGTGCAATCATATTCTAAGTGTCTTTGTAATTTTGCGTAGGTACCAAAATATTGTAAACATCCTTCACACAAATTTTTTCTACATTTCTTTTTTGACAGTTGTTTAAAAAGTAATTTAGATAAATCTTTTATCCAACAATAATGACTATTACCATCATCAGAAGTATTTAAAAGTAGATTGATATGTAAATTCTTTTTATGTCTATTATAGTGTAATGGTCCTACAATCTCATTTACATATACTCCATTTCTAAAAAATTTCTCAACCCCATAGACATTTATGGATAAATTATTTTTGTTTTAAAATGTACTTATCTGCTCTAATTTAACTGGAAAATTAATACCTGTAAAATCAAAGACAGTTCTGAAGTCCGGGTACGAGGAAGTTTTCCTAGGGTCACCTGAAGGTTTACATATTGCTGATACAATGGCATATGCAAAACAGAAATCATCTTCATTCAAAATGTTTACCAAACTACCTCGGAACTCTGGAATTGGAATATAAGAGTAGCCACATAAAGGATTGTACTTGTTGATGTTTACTTCTAAATGGAGAATTTGTTGTAAAATCCAACTGCAATTTAAAAAAAAGATAATTAGTATTTATTAAAAGAGACTGTTGTAAATTAAGATAAATTGAAGCAATAGCGTTTGAAATTTAATATTTTTGCAAGTAATTATTAACTTACCAGAATCTCGTTCAGGTAGTTCATCTGCTTTGGTTGTTAGAATTTTGAATAGTTCGTCATAGAGATTATTTAAATCAGTCGTCTCAGTCACGTTATGGAAGGCTGTGTTGAATGATTTAACGGATGTAGACTTCAAAACTGGCGAGTAGTAGATACCAAATAATTCTGCATTTATCTTAACGCATCTATATAATTGCTGTTGCTGGCGAATTAATGTTACGACTTTCTCGGAAATTTCTTGCTCAAACTTTTTAAGGTTGACATGCATTTTGGGTGAGTAAACCTTGTATGCAGCAATTCGACTCTTAAAAGCACTTCTAATAAGGTCTATTCCACTCCATATTTAATAGTACTCTTGCTTTTGTGGACATTTGTTCTTAGATGAGAGTTCCAAGCATTAAAATTAATATCAGCTTTACAGTCTTCGCAATAGCGAGTTGCATTATTCCTGAAGAATTTTGCATCAACTGAAACAAAAAATAATTTTTTTTAATTCACTATAATAATTTATATGCAATATAACATAATGAGCGGCGTAGCAAGATGGGGGAGAGGACTGACCACCTGCCCTGCCCCTGGACGTTTAGTAAGTCAAGCAAAAAAGATCATTGAAATAGCACAAAACAAATTTTATTGTTTTTCTTATATTTTAATTTATCCTAATTCTTAGTAAATAATGTAAATATACTTACTATCGATTAAATACTCATCCGGATTATGATTTGTGTCTCTTTTTAAACATGATTCTTTAATGTGTCTTATGGCATTTCGTCTCTGTGTAAATTCTTTTAGACAAAGTGTGCAGAGAAGGGTCATTTTGAACTGGATATTTATAGGTTTAGTTTCTCTTTAAATAAGGAATTGTGAATTTAAATTTAAAAGTTTGCGCTTACGTGTTTTTTTTTATTTTTAAAATATTTATTTACCACTAAGATTTACCACCAAAGCAAGGATTTTTCATAAAAATATTACCTAAATTTAAAAGAAGCTCACCCTGTCTATGAATTATTTTTTAAACAGTTGAGCAAGTAAAATTACTCAAATTTTTACATTAATTCAAATTGAAATAGTTGTTTACCATTGATTTGAACGTCGCACAACCACGCCTTTGATCTGTTTTTGATAAATTTTGCTTTGGTTTTGAATCTAAAAATTTGTTTAATTCACTTCTGTAGGGAGTTTTTAATGAATTGCTGAGTTGGGTTGTAACAACGGCCCCTGATTTTTCGATATCATCGGTTTTGATTTTTTTCATTACATTTGTTTCGTCTCTTCAGAAGATTCAGAAGCAGAACGTTTTCGTTTGTTCTGAACTTCTTTATATTCGACAATTTCACACGAATTGAGGTGAGGTTTCGGTGGACTATGGTTGCAATTTTGAACAATATTGTACACCTCAACATCACCTACAATTTCGTTACAGGTTTGGTCGAACACCGCTATCGATTTTTGGTGGAAATGTAATTTAGGAGCTGGTTGGTATTCCTCCCTGATTATTTTAACCTCAATAACGGTCTCTGTTGAATCTTCTGACGACGAAACAGAAATTGGTGAGTAGACTTTTTGCTCTACCTGAAATTTATTTTCACCCTCAACTCCCTGAAATTCATTTTCACCCTGTTTCCCCTCAACTCCCTGGCTCGAATAAACATCATTGACCAACATTTCAAACTTTTGATTTTCTAAATTAATTTCCTCCTCATTAACAGTGAAATATTTTGAGGAGGCCTCTCTAAGACTGTCTAATGATTCATTGACTGGATTAATATCTGAATTAAATTCCCCAAAGCTCGCTATTTCTTCAAAATTTATTGTTGAAATCAGTTCAGGGTGAACTGCATTATTTTGATTATTAAAAATTGTAACTAAAATGTTTATAATTGTAGCGTCATCGATACCACCAATTTCTGATTGAGTATTATCCATGTTCTCATTAAAATATTTTTCTAACGCGTCCGGTTTTAATTGACACAAATGACAATCCATTAAATCATGGACTGGGCAAGCCTCTTCCAAATCAAATAAGGTAAAATCAAATTCAAAATCAAAGTCAGTTAGAGAATTCATAGTGGTAAAAAATAAAAATCAAATCTGCAAAAATCACAAAACGAAAGAAAGCTGTAAACTAGATCACACAATGTAGGATAAATTTTCAACACTCAAAACATAAAATTTAGGAGTAGGATAATTAGGGATTTGCAGTCTAAAAGGCACGAAAACACAATTACGCAAGAGAATTCACCGCAGACACTTAGAAGCACGATAGGAACTGGCGTACAAGAAATACGACTTTCAACTGACGGTACATGTAAACTCGAAAGCCGCTTAAAACCACTTCTTGTTAAGTCACGCCCACTGGCAAGCAATGTTGGTGGCTGGTACAGCGTGGTACCAAGGTCAACTGGTGTCAAATACCTCCCGACGTGAACTCGGCAACTATAAATTCTTTTTTTTTTGTTTTTTTTTTTTTTAATTTTGCAACTTGACTTTTTTTTTTTTTTTTTTTTTTGTTAGTGGTTCTTGGTTGGTAAGTGAGGGTGGTACTTAGGCGTGTTGGGACTGTCTCTTTTGTGCTTTATATTCTCGTGATTCTACTGCAATATTCAGTCTTTGTCATTTGATTCAGTCTAGATTGTTTTGTATCAAAATGTCGTGTGTGCCAAACGAACTAACAACATCAGTTGAAGTACAAATATCCGAAAAAATGTGGTGTATACCGGAGAAACCAACAACTTCAGTAGAAGTACCAATATCACCCAAAATGTGGTGTTCACAGGAGGAACCAGGAACATCTGCCGAAATACCAATGTCCTCCAAAAAGTGGTGTTTACCGGAGGTAATAGAAACAACTTCAGCTGGAGTATCCATGACTCCACCTAGACAACAGCAGTTGATGTCACCAGAGCTTACACCAACAGAAACATCACCCCCAGCATCAGCTCCATCAGAATGGTCAGAAACTGTGGATGAGGTCGTGCTAAGACTTCTGCACGATTTAGAACTTTTATTTGGTATAAAGGTAAGCAATGGACCTATTCAAATTGATATTGTGCCGTTAGTGTCAATCCCAATAAGTGCCAAGAGAAAACAACCCAAAAGGTTGTGCAAAAGACTGTTCAATTATAAATATAATTTTTAGTTTTAGGAGCAGAAGACTATTATAATTTATAGTGTTAAATGTAAATGACCATTATAATACAATACAAAGTGCAAAAGGTAATTTTAAATATATTTTTTAGTAATATTAATTCGATGTATAATAAATATTCTTAAATTTTATTTTGTTTCTTTTTTTGCGTCCGCATTTAATTGGTAATAAAACGTACTAAGGAGCATATCAAATATGGAAGTGTGTGGGACTAAAAAAAAATTATGTATGATAATAATATTCTTTATTATGTGTTTAAACAAAAATTAATTATATTTTCTTATATTTTATTAATAATTAAATTGTCTTGTGATAAATCTACTTCTATTTTTTTTTTCATTTAACAAGTTTTATAACAATTTTTATAATCATATAATATTTTTATAATCATATAATATTTTTACATTAGCCAAGGACTTAAATTTTTATGAAAATAACATTCTGGAATTTTCTTAAATTTGCGTAGTTTGGGTTCCTCGTTGACTGGAATGCTTATGATCAGCTCTGGGGTGAAAATTTTTCTTAAAAAGTTTGTCTTTATAATGCCTTTGACATAGATCTTCGGATTACTATATGTCTTTACAATATTCTTGAGTATTTCTTCTATTTCATTTAATTCTATATATCTAACGTCCCATTCCAACCCATGATATTCTTCAGACCAATCAACTATTTCTTGATCCTTGGCAGATAACATGGTTCTTTTAAATGGTGACTTAAAAAGAAAATTAGACCAGCGTACACCATCGTAGATAGCAAGCTCCTTTGATACCAAGTCAAAATAGACAATTATAATCTTGAATGTCCACGAATAGTTCTGAATAGCACTCGACCATGATTAATCTCCTACTATTAATTGTAAAGGTTATTCTGCAATTTTATTTTTAAAATAACTTTTGTCCACTAAATGGTTTCTAATTTTTTTTTTACACTTCACTGCATATTCTACTGCTTTTTTATAGTGCGTAGAAAAAAAACCCCTAGGTAATTTTTTGTTACTGCATATATTTACAAGTCTTTCCACCACAATCCCATCATTCTATCCTTTTCAAAATGTATTGTATCTTTTTTTTTGCTTAACTTTATTCAAAATTACTTTTGTCCACTAAATGGTTTTCAATTTTTTTCTCTTCAGTTTTATTACACACTACACAAGTTTCAGGGGCACTGAAATGAAAAAGATTGTCATTGCACAATGTACAGCGCAAGTCTTTTTCACAACATTCCATTGCTCTTTTGTAATGTGTAGACACAAAACTGTGTTTGCCAAGGGGTGCTTCTAATGCGTGCAAATAATAGCATCGTAAGCACAAACTATAAGCACCACCAAACGAAGACATTATGACGACATAATCTTGAAAAACACAAACTTCGCGGCGTAGATAATTTGGTTCAACAGCATCACTAGCACTTATTTTTTTAATATTTACTAGACCTTTTTCACCACAACCGGCATCAAAGAAATTATGTATCCCCTCATCTTCACTATCGTCTTGAACCTCTTCAAAATTGTTTTTATCTAGATCGGCTAACCATGCTTGTTTAACGTCGAAAATGTTTTTTCCTCCCACCGTGAAATAGAGTATTTCATCTTCGTACATTGAAGACATTTTTTCCAATTGCTCAAAATGTAGGTCACTTGATTCTTGCAAAACAAGGTGGCGACAACTCATTTTAATTAATATATATTTTTTAATTTCGTTACTTTTAAAAATACTGATACTACAGTAAGAATGAATTGCTCTGTTGGCTGCTAACACTTAAATAAAACATCTTCCTCCGGATGCACACGTAAGAGTGGGGAAGACCAATCAGAATCAAGCAGAGTCAAGTAGGCGTGGCAGGGACAGGCGCGGGAAGTGGGAGACCAATGAAAAAAGTGGTGGGGGGAGCGAGACTAACCCCCCAATCCCCTCTACTTATTTTAGATAAAATAGGTACATATCTTTAATAAGAACTCGTTTCTATTCCTTTTGAAATAATATGTTTGCTTTAATCCTTTGAAATCATGATACTTTTGACCGAGACTCGGAAAAAATATGAGTACTTTTTTAGTCTGGCAACGCTGTTAAACGAATGTTTAATTTACATACTAGTAGTGCTCGATTGCCAGATTGCTAAAAAATCCTAGTTTTCTTACTGATATGACGTATATTATGTCTTCGCATACCTATGTAGTAGTTCTCACATCACACCTGTTTAATCATTAATAGGTACATATTTATTTACAGATATGACACCAAAACGGAAATCTGAAACAATGAGAGTCCAAAATGGAGTCAAGAGACTAAAAATTAAAACAAAAAGAAAACTCTTGCAATACTCGCCCGAAGCCTTGTAAGCAGCTTTGATGGAGATAGCAGCTGGACGAATGAGCATCAGTGCAGCTGGTCGTCATTTCAATATCCCAAAATCAACACTGAGTGACAGAATAAAAGGCAGATCCAGTGACACTAAAACTAAACCTGGATCCACACCACTATTGGGAGATCATGTGGAAAAAAAATTAAAACATGGGTTATCAATATTGCGAAGTGCGGTTTCCCGTTAACAAGAGAAGATTTGTTTGATACCGTTGCGAAAGTCGCTAAAGAGTTAGGAAAAGAGAATTTGTTCAGAGAAGGCAAGCCAGGTGAGAAATGGTATCGAAATTTTATGAGACGGCATCCAGAAATTGCGTTGAGGGAGGCAGAAGGGGTGAATAAAGCACGTGCCATAATAACTGAACAATACATAAGATCGTGGTTTACTGATTTGAAGCAGTATTTAGAAGAAAATAATTTAAAAGAAGTCATGTTGAACCCTGAAAGAATTTTTAACGCTGCGAATCGGGGTTTGGGCTTTGTCCAAAAACAGGGAAAGTATTAGTACCGAAAGGATACAAGAACCTTTTCAACGTTAAGTTAGGGAATGAAAAAGAGCTGATTACTGTTCTGATCCTGTTCTCAGCTAGTGGAAGAATTGGGCCAGCTTTGGTAGTGTTTCCATATATTAGTCCTCCAAAAGCTTTGGTAGAGATTATGCCACACAACTGGGTGCTAGGGAAATCAGAAAGCGGATGGATGAAAGGAGATGTGTTTTTCGAGTATATTGTTAATGAATTTAATGCTTGGCTGGATGAAAATGAGATTGAAAGGTCTATCATATTGTTTTTAGATGGACACAAGTCTCACCTCACACTGCCACTCAGTGAAGCCTGCGAAAAATTGGGCATAGTGCTATATACCCTACCTCCCAACACCTCGCATATTTTGCAACCCGCCGACGTTAGCGTTTGCCGCCCTATGAAGGTGGAGTGGAGAAAAACTCTCAGAAAGTGGCAAGAAAGGCCTGAAAATGTCAATCAAAGTATTAGCAAACTAAATTTCTGTAGAGTCTTCCAAGAAAGCTTGAATTCAAACGAAATGACTAACATAACCATCAATGGGTTCAGAAAATGTGGCCTCTACCCTCCTAACCCAGACAACGTTGACTACACAAAATGTGTACAGAATGTTTTAGAGGAAGTAAATCAGTAAAATCAGAAAAAAGACGAGTCAATTATTTCAGAAAATGACCTAGAGATCGCGGAAAAAGTTATTGGTAAAATAAAAGGCATAAATGTCCAGAATATAAATAGTAATAATTTGAATGTAGGAGAAATAATATCTCTAAATGACGCACTAATTGTGCCTTGTGAGATAGTTTTTGAAGGTCAACAACCTGATATGGATTTAGATACATCCTTTTCATCTTTGAAAGAAAGTGTAGAAGATAATTATGTCAGTTTAGTCGAAATCGAACCAACTTTCATCAGTGGAGATGATTTCAGAAATGAAACAGATGAGCATGTTAATTTAGTTCCAGAAAACAAATACTGTGATAAAAAGGTTGATTCTAAGGATGAAAATGCTGATCCTCAGAAAAAGATTGACAAGGAAACTTATATCGCCAGTGATCTTGATAAAAATATTGTCAATAGTCATATGTCGACTGACAACCAAAACTATTTCCCAGAAGGAAAGATAGAGCAGTACGATGAAAAGTTTACCATAAAAAAAAAATCCCCTTAGATCGAAAATACAGATTCCAAAGATTCTTCAGAAAACCAAAACGTTGACGATAAAATCGATCTTGACAACAAACAACTACCGGGAATTTCCAGCGAAAATTAAAAAAGGAATTAAAATCGTATCAAATATTGAAAGAAAAACACGCCAGCATATTCGTCGAAGGTCATCAAGATAATGAGAAAAACTTGGAGAGTGCCGGCGATTTATCGAGCGCGTTAATCGAAAACGAGAAGATACCTAACAGTTGTTCCTCGAACTCATCAAGTTGTTCATTTGAAAAACATCTTATGTACCCCGAGCCTCTAAAAAAATCCACTAAGAACCAAAAAGAAAGAATGCCTAGTGCTGTATCCTCAGTCAAATGGAGAAACTATTATAATAAAAAGAACAATGTCAAGATAATGAAAACTGAGGAAATTGAAAAGGGAAAACAAGAAAGAAGGATTGCCAAAGAAAATAAAGAAATAGAAAAAAGTCACAAGAATAAACAAAAAACGAATAAAAAGACAAACAAAAAGAAATCTGACCAACAAGCTCAGCCACTAACGTTAAACTCTGAGCCCAACGAAAAATTAAAATGTACAGTTTGTGAAGAGGAGCTCATCAGTGATGCAGAAGAGGAAGATGAAAAAACATAGGGTGTGCCAATTATCCGGAGTGGTTCCATCTGAAATGCACCAAGTTTTATGGTCTTTCGTATGAAGACGCATCCACTAAAGACTATCAGCCGGTTGCACAAAACTTAATTGCTGTTTAGAATATTTAACCGAGCTTTCGGATTTGACAAGCTCCTTATAGAAATCTAGGAACTCGCCGTCAAATTTGATATTCCATTAAACATTCTAAACTTTAATTGAGCTTTCTGCAACTGGCCGTGAATCTGTTTTAAATGTACTGAAAATGGAAGCCAAAGTTCTTTTAGTTTTAAGCACTGAATTTTAGAAAGAATCTTGTACTTTTTAAATAACATTTTGTGATATTTTCGATATTGAAATATATTTTAAGTTTATTACATCCAGTGAGAGAAAAATTATTACGTTTCTAGGTAATATAAGTTGTAATTTTTTTTTGGTGCCAAAGGCCTGTTAGTTGAATTAATCCCTAACTTTAAGGGTTCGTTTGAATCCAGTCGAGCAATAGGTCTATTCTCGAGCACCTGGACGAGAACTAGGTTGGTTTCGGTCGAGTCCAGATCTCGAGAGGTCGACAACCGGGCAAAATGCCCTCTTTCTTTTTATTAATTAAAAAAAATACTGTATCAGTCAACAGATAAACTAGAAATAGTTTTATTAATTTTAAAATGAATATTAATTGGTTGGGTATATATTTTGACCTCATGAAATAAAAAAAATCCGCTATTTTCTTGTTCAAAGTCAAAAGATCCACAAATTTTCAGTAGTAAAAAGAACGATTAATAGACTTCACTTTCACTCAATCATCGATAAAAAACTCATTTCTACTCACCAGACTTACGAATTAACTGATATCGTTTTATTTCAAAACAAAATAGTAAATTTATCAATTCGAAGCTCACCTTTCTTGGCCCCCATTCATTAATTAATTGATAACATTTTATTTCTATTATATTTGCATATATTTTTTGTTAAATCATACAAATAAATGAAAAACTATTAATCCCTTTTTGACGCTTACGCAGATGAGCAATATTGATGCTTTTCCGTAAAACGATTGAGAAAAACATGCGTACTATGCGGCAAAAGTGGCTTTGCTACTAAAAAAAGATAGCGATCTTTACGAAAAATAGGCCATCCAAATTTTGCCCTTTTTGCATATGTTTTATTAATTATTCAGCTTTATATATATTTATATGTATAATGTTTGCTTTCATTTGAAGACGAAAATAGTAGCAGTTTAGTTTAGCAGATGTTAAATCATTTTGTGGTTTTTTATACACATACTTTTTGATAACGATCTTTACGAAAAAATCCCCTCAAAGTACCTTTTTGACATCAGGATTTTACATATTTATATGTATACTTTTACTCCTATTCGATGACGAAAGTAGTAATTTTATCAAGCTTATTACAAATTTAACAATATCTTACCGACACTGATCATCACTAGTGATATAAAAACCAATATTGTTCTAGGTTCTTCTTAACTGGACAAGGTACAGGAGACCTAGACACAGGCTCCTGCACTAATATACTCTAGGATGGAAGTGGGCAAATCGAAATTTCTGAGTCTCCGTACTCCTCAGAAACTAGATCTTGCCCGCTGAAACCCTAAGAGTATCAACAAGTGGCCATCAAACTCCAAGAAGAGGATTCCCAGGTACCTCAGCTGGCTCCGGCGTGAGTTGCAGCTGAACCTGAGGTAAAAGAAGAGGATCCCAGGTACCTCAACTGGCTCCGGCGTGAGCTGCAGTTGAACCTGAGGTAAAAGAACACCCCATCTCAGCCTCAACACTGCCGGATCACAGAACAGCAGTGTCGCTGAGGGCACAGAAGAGGACCAAAAATTCGAAGACCACCAGGTATACCGACGGAGGGACACTGGCAACGGCAGACTGGACCACGGGACAGTAGGACGTAGGCACAGGCAAACCGGACAGAAGAGAGGAGGACAGCAGAAAAATATCCCACCTGGTAAGACGACACTTTCCCTATTAATAATATTTTTTATTTCAAATGACTACAAGTATCGAGAGGTGGCAAAAACGTCCTGCCAAGTGAGGACCTCCCCCCACGACAGCGAGGACCATGTCCTTCATAGGAGTTTCTACCGAAAGGACGGCATCAACCACATCGAAGGATCCTTGGCTGCCCCAATGATGGTCCATCTGATGGGGGCCCGTTGGGGTTTAGTGGGTATTGTTGACTCCGACAGGTGAAAACCTGACAGAGCAACAAGTCCCACACTGTCTTCCCTTCTACTAGAAGGGAATTCGTGCCTAAAAGCATTCCCCATCGTCAAATAAAAAAAAAAAAAAAGGTTCTTCTTAGTTCTTATTAAGAATCCGAAGAGACAACATCGTTGTTTGTGCCGCACGATTCGTTGCTATCCAGCCTTTTCGAACGACAAAATGTTTTCCTGTCAGTTTTGCTCCAAATCATACACCCAGAAGAGACAGAATTTAGGGGAAGCGCATCAGCCTCTAATGGCTATTTAGCTTTACACGTTTTTGTTTAGACACATATAGGGGAGATGAAAGGGTGCGCGGAAAGGGGGATCAGAATCACGCTTCGAGGATGGGGGAAGGAATTTTTACGTCTGGGGAATATCAGCCAGTCGGACCCTACAGTTTATCGAGGAGTCCTCGGCCATCACCTCCACCTGAGAGAGTATGTGATGGCGGGAAGTGTGAATTTATCCTCAAACAACCACGGGAACATCCGGGTCCCCCCGGCCTGGTTACCGGCGTGAATGGCAGCGTGGAAAGTGAAATTCATTTTACACTCTTCCCTGTTCGATTTTTAACAACTAATATTGGCTGCAGACTTGAAAAGTCGTGCACCCACTTAGGATTCGAACCCAGGCCCCCAGACCAACTCCGGTGTAAACCCAAAGCTTTACGCTCTCGGCCACCGGCTAGCTATACACCAAGAAGAGAAATTTAATTCGTCATGGGCATGGGGACTGTCGACCGAAAGACTTACGTTGCGAGTTTTGCAATCGTGGATATAAGTTCGAGGGGATCTTGAAAAGACATCAGCAGGATGATTGTCTTGGTAAAAAGACGCAAAAGCAATTCATCAATGACAGCAGTTGAAGTCAAAAAACCTAAATTGAAGCCTGCAGTGACTGCATTGTCACCAATGTCGTGTTGTAGCTCATTTGCGATCTCAGCAACATAAGAATATCAGTATGGCTGAGTATGTAAACGGTGCTATGGTTGTAAACTCGTTGTTTACTCGTAGCTCCTCAGATCTGGATGTTTTATATACAAGTCTTTTATTGATATGCTAACAGCAAAATCATGTGAATTTCAGGAAAAAGATAGTGGGTGGGCGCTTCAGTCGTTAAAATTCTTAGAAGTGAACATCAATAAATATAACCCCCTACGAGCGTCGTCCTATATCCCATTACCAAAAGATATAGGTGCAAAATTAGCAGTTCTTAACAGTCAGAGTATTTTGGCAGCTCTTTATCCTATAGACAGGAAAAACAATGCTAATCGAGTAAGCCATTACCAAAAGTATGAGAATTAGCTAAATTTTAGCGGAATTGATTTTACGATTAATCTCCCTAATATTAAAAAAATGAGAAACTAAATAACAAATCAGTAAATATTTATGGTTTAGAAAAATTATTTAGTAACAATAAATGCTCGAATATCATTGTTGCACCACTTTATTACAGATCCTTTCTACAAGCGGTACATGTGAATTTATTCTTAATAACAGACGATGTTGGTAATAATCACTACTGTCTAATTCGAAATTTATCTCGCTTAGTATCAAACCAAATAAATAATCGCAAGCTTTCTAAATTCTTATGTGATGGTTGTTTAGTTAATTTCATGTTTAGATATAAACTTTCCAAGCATCAAATGTATGATTGTAAACATATTACTGTAAAACTGCCTAATTTAGAATCAGGGAAAGATAAATATGGTGATACGGTTCCTGGAAATAAACTGAAATTTGAAAATTTCAAGAAAAAACTTAAAGTCCTCTTTGTAGCTTATGCAGATTTCGAAACCATCTTAAAACCACTGGATCATGATGTGGATGAAATGGATCTGTGTCTGAGGAAGATTATTTGCGTGCTTTAGAGGCATGGTCTTTATTTTAATGCAGGACATTAGGTGATTATTCGGATGTATATTTAAAATCTGATGTGCTCCTCCTGACTGATGTTTTTGAAAATTTCTGTGATGTATGTATGAAAACGTATGGCATTGATGCTGCACAAGTATTCACCAGTCCGGGCTTGAGCTAGCTTAGTATGCAATTAACACATCATTTATTATGTATCTTGATGCTACAAATCTATATGGAGTTGCACTGTCGCAATATTTACCAACAGGGAATTTTAATTGGTTTTCAGAGGATATCAAAAATTTTATTTTCATGGATATTCCAAAAAATTCTAACAAGGGGTATTCATTGAAGCAGATCTTGAATATCTGCAACATTTACATGACAAGCACAATGACATGCCGTTCTGTCCTGAATCAATTGTTCCATTAAACTCTAAATCTAAAATCAAAAAACTCACACCAAACTTGTATTCAAAAACCCCAAGTTCAAAAAAATTCATTATCAAAATCTGAAACACTGTATAAAGCATGGTTTAGAACTTCAGAATATTCACCGTATATCAGCTTGATCAGAGTCCTTAGTGAAAAAAATATATTGACTTAAATACATCCTTGCGTAATCAAGCTAAAAGCAAATTTGAGTGAGATTTTTATAAGTTAATGAATAATTCTGTGTTTGGTAAGGCACTTGAAAATGTTGAAAAAAGAACTGATGTTAGATTAGTTCCCCACTGTGAAAACCTTGGTAAAAAACTTGGCGCCGAGGTATTAATTTCAAAACCAAATTTTAAAAATGTAACGATATTTACGGATGATTTTGTCGGGATTTAGATGAATATATTACAAGTTATTTATGATAAGTCAATATATGTTGGATTTTGTATATTGGAACTTTCAAAAACCATAATGTATATTTTTTATTACGATTTCATCACGGAAAAATATGGCGATAATGCTAAGTTGCTATACATGGATACCAGGGGCGTGCAGTCCATGGAAGCAAGGGAAGCAGTGCTTCCCCAAAAAAATTACAAAACATCTTCTAAAATGTAATTTTTGAAATAGGAAACCATTAATTTAGTTTATATTAAAAATGTTAAAATAATATCTTAATTATCAAGCCCATAATAAATGCGGCCTTGACTCCGACCCAGCCCACAATAGAAAATCTAATAGAACCTATGCGGGCCGCTAGCTTCTCTGCAGCCAAGTCCTGTATGCTTGATTTCCTGTGAATCGAGCCAGAGGTTATTGTACTTTCCACCGGCTGTTCGCAATTTTTGCATATCAGTCGCGTGCTTTAAGTGGGGGCGGAAGCTATCATTGGAGTAGGTTCTTTGTTTCAATGGCTATTCGTGTGTTGTGTGATACGTACGTCCCGTCGTGCATGGTACGATACGGAAGACAATAATACGGACGTGGATATGCAAATACCGTCAACTTCGTTCAAGCTGTCGGTAATAACGTTGAAAATGTTGGAGAATTTAGTAAGAAGAGTATGTGTGAATATGTGGTGTGTGTCTTAATAATAAAGGGATTTTCAACATTAAACTTCGCTGATAAGCTTCAAATAATTTCCAAAGGAAGGGTAAAACCGGCTATGAAAAATTTAACCACAAAAATGAAAAACTGTATTAGACATTTTTATCCGGAAAAACAATACGAACAATTTAAATGGCTAACAGGGTGTGAAAATATAAGTAAATTATTTTGTTGGCTATGTTTACTTTTTGAAAATGAAAAAGGTCTCTGGAATAAAACTGGTTTTTCCGATTTAAAAATGTTTCATAAAGTTGTAAAAAGACACATTATGTCCAAAATGCATTTGCCGCCCGTCATAAAAGAAAAAGACTTCGGCAAAACCAGAATTGAACACGCCCTTAATAAACAGTTGGAAGTTAGTCACCGCCAACACAATGAACTAACCGATGAAAATGGGCAAATATTAAGAAGACTTATCGATGTTGTTTGTTTTCTCGGACAGCACGAATTGAGATTTAGAGGTCATGACGAAACAAGGGTTTCTTCAAATAGAGGAAATTTTCAAGATTTACTTAGTTTAATGGCTAAATATGACGATTGCTAAAAAAATCATTTAGAGCAGTCTAGCGTTTTTCGCGGAAAGTCGAATCGAATCCACAATGATTTAACTTCCGCTGTTGCAACCATTATTCTAAAAAGAATTAAGCAGGAGATTGGCGAGGCGCGGTTCATTGATATTGTTCTGGACGAAACAACTGATATTACTAATTTTAGCCAATTATCTATAGTAATACGCTACGTTAAAACAGACGGAAGTATTCAAGAGCGATTTTTAGGTTTTAAGAATGTGTTCGAAAATCGTACAGCAGATGCATTATATACCGTAATTAACGTTACTATAATTAATGGAGAGAAAAAATTATGATGGAGCTGCAGTGATGGCAGGACAATTAGGGGGTCTGCAAGCTAGAGTTCGAGAAACTTTCCCAAGTGCTGTGTTTGTCCATTGTTTTGCTCATAAATTAAATTTAGTTTTATCCCATTCCATCAATCACATTAAAGAGTGTAAAGTATTTTTCTTTACTTTAAGTGGCATGGCTGCTTTTTTTTCCAAGTCAACAAAACGTACACAAGCTTTGGACTCCATTGTCCACAAACGATTGCCCAAAGTAGCTCCTACTAGGTGGAACTATAATGGAAGATTTGTGTTAACAGTATCTGAAAATCGTGAATCACTGATTGAACTATTTGAGAATATAATAGAGAATAATGAAACGTGGGACTCAGAAGCAAAAAATAGTTCGAGGGGGTTTTTGGATTGTTTGAAACGAGATTTTAATTTCAATTATTTGTTGAACATATTTTCAGAAATATTTCCATTCTCGGACAATGTTTTTAATATATTACAAACTAAAACAAATGATATTGCTTTTTGCCTAAAAAAAGTGGATAATTTTAAGTGCATGTTAAGCCAAAAAAGAGATGACTTTGACCTATTTTGGGAGAAAACGATGACGTTAAATGTAGAGCCACAAGCCAAGCGTCTTCAAACAGACAAGGTGGGAGATGTTCCAACATAATACAGACGTCTCTTTTATGAAATAATTGATCAAATTCAGCAACAAATAAACTATAGATTTAACGGTTTAAATGATTTTAAATTCCTCATGCGTTTAAATCTCTTCTTCTTCATTATGGCCAGTTCTTCGGCCGAGTGTTACTGCGATCTGAACTAAAAGTGATTTACGAAACTGATGACATTAGGGCAAAAAATAAAGCTAATGCAATTTTTAAAAGAAAAGGAGCTGGAAGATGCCTACACCGAAGTGTCGAAATTGTCTGAATTAGTATTGACAATACCTCCCACAAATTCATCAGTAGAACGCAATTTTTCAACACTTAAACGTATAAAAAATTTCGTGAGAAATTCAACGGGACAGGAGAGACTTTCGCATACATCGCTGTTGTCCATTGAAAATAAACTTCTCCAAAATATGTCGGAGCATCGACGTTTTTATGATGATGTCATTGACGAATTTGCAAAAAATGATCGAAGAATCGAATTATATTACACATGAAAAGTTTCTAAAAATTGCTTCCCTTTCTTAAAATTTCACCGCACGCCCCTGATGGATACTGATAGTTTTATTTTATCAGTTTTAACAAATAAATTTTATGATGACATGAAAACTCATATAGATTTGTATGACACTTCAAATTATTCTCCAGAAAATCAGCATAATATACCGGTGAACCAATCAGTTCTGGGTTGAATGAGAAGCGAATTCCCCAACGATTGGATAAGTTTTTTTAGAACTGATGCTAAAGCGTGTTGTGTAAATGTTGATAGGCACGTTGAAAAGCGAGCGAAAGGTATATCAAAACGTGTAACTAGTAAAAATTTATTTCTAGATAATTATAAGCAAGCAATTGAAATCGATGGTACAAAAGTATTTAGAGAAATATCAATGTCTCGGTCTCGAAAGCATGAGATGTTTAAGGAAACTAGAAACAAGGTATCGCTTGTAATCGCTGTCATATTCTGATGATAAGCGATACCTTATTCCTGGTTCTCATAATACTTTAGCACGAGGGCGTTATCAAATTCCCAATAAAACACAATGATAGAATACCATTTTGCTCCAGATTTTTTATAAATTGACATGTATCGTAATAAAAGTGTTTATATTTTTATATTTTCTATACTTTGCCGTAAAGGACCATATGATATTTTTCGGACTTTTATTATAAGCGAGGTACATATTGCCATCAGTATACAGGGCCGTAGCGAACGGGGGGAGCCTCACCAGGGGATGACTTCATAGGGGCGTCAAAACATGCACATGCAAAAAACACAAGGCGCCAAAACAGGCACAGGCAAAAAAATATTGGCCATTTACCACAAGGAAACCAGCAATTGGGAATTTTTTTTCTATAGATAATAACATACATTCATACATTACCATGTTTAAATTTTATTAGAATTCGGAATGGATAATATTATTTTTATTTTATTGATGCAGCAACTGACCGCTGATATATTATGCGTCCTAAAAAGTTCTAACATATTTTGTGTGTTCGGTTCGGACTTCGGCGTATTTTGCCTGTGCAATGCAAGTCCTTGTGCTGGTCGACGAATTGACGCTTAGGTTTAATTTGCACATAGCAATAGCGATTAGCAATTTTAGTTAATTTGATGAATTGATGATGAATAGAATTACTAAAAAGTCAGGGGCGGCATATCGTCGGGAAAAACGAAAAAGGATTATTTTAACCGCAGAGTTGAAAGGCGCTATGGAGCAGTTTTTAAGAAGAAAGCCCGAGAATACCAATACGTAAATAATAAAGCTATTTGTTTGTAGTTTAGTCACTAGTTTGTTCTACGCAAGTAGTATTATATAAATCTCGAAAATATATAAAAATGAAATATTCTCTGAGAATATTCACGAATGGTTTAGAATTTAAAGAAAAATTTGAGAGTTTATGACATCAATGGAATTTTTTAAAATTCTCTCTCTTACACAATTCTCTGGAAAGATTTCCGAAAGATTAAGAATTTATGGTAAATTACGAGCATATATGAAATCCATAAGATTTTTTAAGGAGACAGTTTGTTTTGTTTAGTTGAACGTCACAGATGTTTTAGAAAAGTTAAAGATGTTAAAGCTAGCAAAATTTGTGATACGTTTTATTGTAACTACCGGCTACGTAACCACGACTAATGAAAGGTCATTTAGTCAATTAAAAATTGTTAAAAATTTTGTTGTTAAAATGTGAAAAAGAAACAAATTTTGAAAACCGAATTATCGAATTAAAGTAAATATCCCCCGTATTCACTAAAAAGGTTAAAGGGCCGATTTATCTACCATTGCTCGGCTAAGTAAAACGTCTTGGTTTCGTTGTAAATATCAGTTAAATCGTTAGTTAGTGTAGCTAATAAACGATTTAACTGATAGTTACAACGAAATCAACAGCTACTTTAACTTAGCTTAGCACTGATAAACCTGCCCTAAGAGTTAGACCGGATCTATTTGACTTCCCTTGGTAGTTAAAACAGTTAGTTCATCAGTTATGTTTTGCTTATGTCACTGTCATTTTGTAATTGTGATATTTAGAAGAATGTTTTGTGCTTATGCCATTTTAAACCTATAACTGTCAAGTTATACCTTAAATAAAATAAATTTAAACCTTTTTAGTGAACAAAGCTGTATGTTAAAAAACGAATAAGTTTTTTTAATTTCCCATCTGCGCGAGTAAACTGAAAATAGAAGATGTCGAAGCTAAACCCTAAAACCAAATGTTTATGATTTGTTTGTAGAGCTAGAAGTTTCGTTTACATTTTCCATCTAACAGTAAGGCTTCTTGTTTAAAAGATGTAATAAACGTTTTAGAAAGTAAGTTAAAGACGGAAAATTTGTGATACTGCCGGCTACGTAAGCACCACTAAGGAAAGGTCATTTAGGAACGCTTTATCAGTGCTCAGCTAAGTTAAAGTAGTTCCTCGTTTCCTTGTAACTATCGTTAATTAGCGACGCTGATAAACCATTTAACTGATAGTTACGGATGGATTTATTTGGCCCGAAACTTCACTGGCCCGAACAGGCAATGTTCCGAAAAGTCATTGGCCCGAAACTTCGATTTACCTCAATGATTTAAAACAGACACTGGCCCGAACAGTCGAAATACCGAAAATTCGGTCACTTGACTATAAATCCACTCAAACAGGCAATGGCCCGAAACGTCGTTTTACCTCAGTGATTAAAAACCGCTATTGGCTCGAACAAGCGAAATCCCGAAAGAAGGACCTGTATGCACGCCCATGACGGCGCTGTGGTCGAGATACTCCTGTCGTTGTTGCCAAACTGTCTTATTGTTTGGATACACCTAGATATGACTTTATTTATTTTATTACGTAATCAATCAAATATCATGTCATGATAGTTAATGTTGATATTACTTATTAGTTGATCATCTCATGGTTTTCTTGTTCAACATTTACTATTCGTTTATTTTGAATGCGATAAAATGTTTCCTTGGTTATGAGATTTATATTATTGTAATAATTACAGAGTTTTTATTAAAGCACGTTTTAAACTTTTAACACTTAAAAAAGATCTTAATAAGGTCTGTAATGAATTTTTTCTGACGTTTATTATTTATTCACTGGACTGTTTTTAATTCATGTATCTATTTAACAGTACCGATTACTTGACAGTAAAAAGTGCATTGTGGCAAAAGCAATTTACAAATAAGAGTTTTACAACAACAATATTTTGCCAAATACGTTTATTAAAAATTACATCAAACCTTGCTGATTAAGAAATAAGTTTTAGGGAACGCTATTCCAGAGTCCAGACCATATTAAATTATGCATTAGAATCCATTTACGACCAATTTTGGTCAGAGAAAGCGACTTATCAGCCACAGAAAAAAGATGCTTTATATTTACTGTGATTTAGCATTGCAGAGCATAATTAAAAACACTAATCTTTATAAATTTTGAGCCGGTATTAAGAAACACTCTCCTCTCATTCCGAAAGACCTACTAAAGTGTTAATTTAATTTTCCGGTTGCATCTATGAAAGCAAAGAAATAGACAAATAGATTAAAAGTAGATTTTGATAAAATATTAGCCAGCACATTGGTATTTATGACATATATAATAATTTAGATTTTAGAAATAATATAATAATTCCACAATATTCTAGTTCAGTAACTTATAATTCTCTTTATCATTTTGGAAAATGTCTATATAATAAAATACCTGATCATATAAAGCAAAGCCCAATAACAAAATTCAATTTCAAATTAAAACATTTTCTTACTGATTCTGCTCATTACTCTATAACTGAATTCACAGAAAAGACACATATATTTAACTCAAATGTAGGTAGCGATTAGGGGAAAACCATTGTTGCGGTACTTTATTTATACAGGTTAGAATAAGTTTCTTTTAGTATAGTCTAGTATTACTGGTAGTATAGGAAAATTAGTGTATTGCACAACTGTTATGCTTTTCAATAAATGTTTCATTCATTCATTATCAAATTAGGTTTTTCATTTAAGTGGGCGATAATTTTACTGGTATCAGAGAATTATTGTTATTAAATTTTATATTAGACTTTTTTATACCTATAGGTGGGAGTCCATCGTTTGGTAAAACTTGGACAAAGGTCTGCTTATACTGAAAGGTTGACAAACGTTGGTGTATGCCAAGATGCTCCAACAATTTTACATACTGTAGAATCATTTTGGACTGCCTAGAGATTTATGGTTCACTGCCAAAAAAATCAAAAAACGAAATAGAAATACATTAAAAGCTTTAATTCGTGAATAATTACCTATGCGAGTGAATTGTATTTGGTCTCATTATTTCATCAAAAAAAAGGTTAAGCATTGTGGTATTTTAAATCTTATGGTATCTGCGAGACTTAATAAAGGATTTCTAATATCTATTTAGCTTCCTCCAGGTAGAAGTTTAAATATTCCACCTTGTTTAAGAACTGAAATGTTTGCACCACAAGTTATTTAAACTAGAATTATTTCAAAGGCAAGAATTAATGTATAGCATACTATTAGATGCATCAAGCGTAGAAAATCCTTAATCTGAGGTCAAAGTCAAGTTTGTACAAACTTTTAAGTTTATGGAAGTTGTTTACAAGACTTTACTACTTTGTGTCCTAATTTTAAGGACCTGTATCTTTGCTCCAAATATTAAAACCAGCTGATTGACGCCTTGCCAATTTTTCGTTGTCACCCGGTATACTGTCTCCGGCTCTAGCTTAAACATCAAAAAGATAGATACCTATTAAAAATGGCGCCGTTTTAAAGATGTTCTAATATGCTTGCTATGGGACCACTCAAGCAATATCCTGAATATACCCTGAAAATTTCATCCAAATTGGACAAACCATCGAGGAGTAATCGTGTACATGCAAAAAATACAGTGTTGAATTGATAACCTCCTTCTTTTTTGAAGTCGTTAATTAACCGACTAATTGGCAGATACTCAAATGAACAAGTCAACTACACAAACCTAAAAAGTCGTACAAACTAAGATAGCTTAAACTAAGCATATAGACTTAAAATTGACATCACAATAATTACATAACGCTAAAAAAAAGTAAATGGTTAAAATTACAGTAATGTAGTAACAAATTGGACATCACAAAATAAAACGGCTAAAATTACTAATATAACAATAAATTGGGCAGTCACAAGTGGTTGTCATTAAATTCCTGCAAACTGTACAATGATTTTGCTATTAAAATATGTTTTAAAAAACTTCTAAAAAATTTAATGCTTGTTATTTGTTTTATACCTAGTGGAAGGTTGCTCTCTTTTGCAAAATAGAAACTGAAATAAACTAATACTGAGAGCAAAATCCCAGAATACCATATCCAACTTTTTCCAACCAAACTGAAGTAAGCATTTCTAGCCATGTCACTTCCCAGCTTTTTCGAAATTATGTGAACTGCGTAGCAATTCCAGATACCTTCTAATTTACACCACATGCTTCCATTAAATATCAAGCATGTGCAAAATTATTTAATTTAAAGTTTCCATTAATATGGGAAGTTGAAGATTTGTATAGCAGTGGAGATGAATCCCGTGATACAAGACGAATAGATCTAAATGTATGGAAAATAGTATGTATGTATGAATTATATATTTATTATTCTCTTATTTCAATAATTGTTTTAGCTTTTTAATGTTATATTAGTTTCTGTTCCATTGTTTGACGTGTGTATATGTATATATTTGAGTATATGCCAGTTAGTCTGTTAATAAAAGTCTGATAAAAAAGTAGGTATTGTTTCATTTTTTAAAATATAATTGGTGTGTTAGTTTAAAATACTAGGTAATAAAATGTTAGTTCAGATTTTAAAAAAATCTGCCTTGAACAAAAAAGAAATAAGGTTTTACAAAAATAAGAAACTTGTTGTCCCTTTTTATTTTACCCAGAAAATCCAAATCCATTCGAACCTATGTATATACAACAATTACTCCGGGCTGGACGAAATCTGTAAGGAATATTTAGTATATTGGTGTGCTTTCATAGCAAGCATACTGAAAAAACGTTAAAATTTACGCTACAGGATGTAATATAATGCTAGCGTTCACGATCTTATCAGCAAATAACATACACATATGGGGCTATTTTTGTTAAATCTAACTTTTACAATAAAACTCCTGTAAATAGAATTAAAAAGGATGAAATAAAAAAAATAAGTCCGTCTTCAAAAAAATGTACTAAAATTTGAAAAATATTTTATTCCATTATTTAGTTAAAAATTTCATTAAAATTATTAACTACTCCTAATAGGCTATATATTTATACTTTCAAGCGATCCTTTTCTAAAAATAAGTTCTCTAGCCTAAATTTGCAACGTTCAGTGCCAAATATTCATGAATTGTATTTTATCGCTAACATAAACGAGGCTTTGTATTGCTTTTCGAATAACTTCTTTTATTGTCTAAATTTGATGTGCCCTATAAAGAAAGTAAAATTTAAAACTCATTTAGGAGATACCAAGTGGTTACTTCCAAAATCATTACAGAGAGCTAATACATACCAACAACTATTAATCTATTAAATTAGAATTACTTAATTTACAACTTCCTTTGTATAGCACTGAAGGGGAATCCAGTGATCGATAGAATGTTTATAAATAAAATAGAACGCATAACAAAAAAGCACTAGAAAGTAAAAAATAATATTTTATTCCTTTTTATATTGCCTTAGGTACTCGTTGAAACAATTGAAAATGGCGTAAATCCGCTATGTTTTACATTTTTTAATCTGCTTGCTAAGGGATATCCTGAATATTCCCTGAAAACTTCATCCAAATTGGTCAATACATACATAAAAAAATACATGTAGTCAAATTGATAACCTTCCTTCTTTTTTGAAGTTGGTTTAAAAGACGAATCAAACTAAATGTATATATAATATGCTATATATATATTTAGTATTCTTCTATTTTGATAAAAAAAATTTATCTTTTTAATATTATATTAGTCTCTGTTGGACTTGTTCATTTGAGTATCTGCCAATTAGTCGGTTAATTAACGACTTCAAAAAAGAAGGAGGTTATCAATTCAACACTGTATTTTTTGCATGTACACGATTACTCCTCGATGGTTTGACCAATTTGGAGGAAATTTTCAGGGCATATTCAGGATCAACGACATGGAGATAACACTTGTTTACATTTTGGAGGAATCCAACATTAACCCTGGTTTGCCAAACCGTTACTGTGGCCAGATTATAACGGATATCATCCTTTATACTATTACCTAAATAAACAAGGAATTCCAGAAATTCCCAGTATAAATTTCCATATAGAATATTTTAAAACTGATAATTAAATAGCTTATTATAAATAACTCAAACCGAATCTGTTTTAAATGTAATTTAAATCTTCTTTATCTCTATCGAGTATACTACAGATTTCTTTCGGGATCATTCGGAAGACGCCAAAGACGGTCGTAGTCATTCACGATTTCGACCTATTTGATACGCGGCGTTGTAGTTGTTCTAGTTGGTGAAATAAGTGTTTTTCAGAAATCCAAATGTTTTGTTTGGCTATTTTCAAGAATCTGTTTAAAAAACTTTAAGAAAATGGTTCGAATTTGCTTTATTTGCAGAAAAAGAAACGTTGTAAACCCAGAAGTTTGTTTTCGAAGGTAAGTAAGGTTATGTCATACCAGTGCTGTAGTTAGTTGAAGGTAAAATTACCGTCTAATAGCGTTCTTATATTTGCAAATGAAGTTTTGTTTTTGTATTGCACATTTCCGTTGGGCTTAAATTAATTTTTTATAACTTCAACTTATCTATAAAGTCGAAGACACTGATGATAAACGGAGTACAGCGGTTTGCTAATTTATATATTTGTGAAAAGTCTCAAATATTCCTCTAAAATGTATCAAATCACCTTTTTTGATGGGTTAATAAACAACACAAATATACTATTTGGTAAAGCATAGGTACTACATTTTAATTAAGTAGGCTGTAAGACCCACTATTTTAGGTTGTCATTAATTACTCCTGGATGGTTTGCATTTTGGATGAAATTTTCAAGAAATATTTAGGTTAGTGTCTAAGCAAGCATATACAAAAAATGAAAATAACGCAATAACGTTACTTTTCAATTTTTCATTTACTATAGATTTTCTCTAATGAATTTGAAATGCTTTAATTTATTGCCTAAAAATTTGGTTTTTAAAAATAAGTAGTCAAAAAAGTAAATAAATACCATCCTGAGGTACATTATCAACTAGGGAGAATCTGTTTTTATCAGGTGATTTCGGTAATATAAACAATAATATAATATATTATAATGAATGTTAAAAAATATTAAACATCTTGGCACAAAATATTTATATTGTCAATAAGTGAAATGTATAGCGGGGAAGGTGGATGGTGGGGAAAAAAAGGGGGTAAATTGAGGGATAAATAGTGTAAAGATATTGTTTTTCATAATATGGTTTTTGTGGTTTTTAGGGACACGAAGTTCAATTTTATATTGATATTAATATTGGGCCATGTTTATTGCTGATTTTCTGTAAATATGAATAGATCCAGTACATGTAAAGGTGGTGCATTTTTATATAATATTACTTGCCGCGAGCCTGGCAAACTTTTAAAAGTAGTGTACCCAAATTTTTACCTAACTTCGCGTAAATAGAACTAAAATGTGTTGGAAAAAGGGTGAAATCAAAATGTTTTGAAAAACAAACCCGATTTCAAAAAATAGGTTGCATTAAAAAGTGATAAATTATATTTTATTACGTATTTCCTATGAAGTCGGTGATAAGCTGATAAAGAAAGGTATTAAATAAGCATTATACTCTTGGTATAGACATCAAAACACAAAGTGGGTCATGTAACAAAATTTAGTTTTATCTTCATCTTTAGTAACAATAATAATAAGAACTCACCCTGTTAGTGGTTGTATTTTGTCATGGAAATGCTTGTTCTTTAATGACTAAGCTTATTGCTAATAATAAATGTTGCCACATTAACCATTACGTAAATATGTCTTTTGCAGGCACGTAGCCAGGATTTCAGTTCTAGGGGATCCAACCCTGTCAAAACCAATTCAGTGATAAAAAAATTATTAAGAACAATCCTTTTTTTCACTTATTGCTAGCCCCCCTGCAAGTGCAACAAAATATGAAAAAAAGTTGCAAAAAACTAGTTATTTGCCAATATCTATTAAAACATTGCAGGCAATTATGAAAACGTAAAAAATTATAGGTATATCTTGAGCAAATAGGACGTTGGCGACTTTTGCTTAATATTTTTAGGTTTTATATATTTAATAGTATTTTAATAAATAAGTGCTTAGTCACTTTGCTAATATCGAGGTTAATGTGGTGTTATCTTCCATAGAGGGTCTGGAACCATATTGCTACATTAAAAATCTGGATTTCTTTAATCATAAATGTATTCATCTTTCTCTTTAGTACTTTCTCGAAATTCTAAAACTACTTTTAATGAGCGTTTGCTTAAAAGTTTTTCTTTTTTTGAGAATTCTAAATATTCCTTACTGTCAAAATCGAATGTTTTTTGGAGTTAATTTTTTTCAATCCCCAAAGGTAAATTCAATAAATTTCTTATTCCTTAAATCGTGTTTTGTATACGTAAAGATAAGAACTTCAAAATTGTGTGAAAATGGATCACGAAGAGAAATTTTCAGCAGCTACCATATATTCTAAGTTTAATAATAATAATTTTTGTTCGAATTATCATAAATTTATCATAAATTTCGGTACGCATTCGCAATTTTGCTTATGACAGGAGATTTTTGTAGAAGAAAAATGAAATTTATTTTTCTATCGATTTATGTTAGAAACTGTCGTACTTACGAAAAAATCATTAGGTTTTGTTTGTTTAAGGTAGCCTTTCTTAATTTTTTACATTTACATATTTGCGAAACTTCTTTGCAATCGCAGAATGTCTAACAGTGTAAATTTGGACTTGTTAAAAAACCCGTCAAAAAGTTAGAATTTCAAAAAAAGTAATAGACGAGTTTAATTATTATATAAATAATGAAATATTAAATTAATATGCTGCTACTTTTGTTTTTTCGATAATAATAGTTGTTTGTTATTATATCAAACCGTTTATAAATAAATTATATCAAACTTTTAAACTTTGTTTTATTTTTATAAGCCACGTGTCCGGGTGAAAATTTATAAAGTACAGCACCACTTTCAACCTTGTTATTTAAATTTTTATAAAAAAAAAATAAGTTTCAAATATAGTGTAAAATATTATACAGGGTGCTTCAGAATCACCAAAAAGTTTCGATGATTTTATTTTTAAACATCTTGCATTTTAATGCATATATTTACTTTTTGATCAACTTTAGATCAAGATATTCAAAAAAGTGGATTTCACTAACAATTTCAAAAAAATAAAATTTTTCTGACGGTAGTTTTAAAGGCCATAAAAAATCGTAAATATAAACTGAGTAAAATTTTTTATATTATAGTTATGGAGATATTTAAGGTCAAACAGCAAAAAAATATTTTTCTATTTAAATCTTTCCTCAGCTATTACTAATATGACATAACTAATACTAAACCTTTATTTACGATTTTTTACGGCTGCGGCAGTCACAAAAATATTAATTTTTGAAATGCACTTTTTCGTATTTTTTTGAATGCCCTGTATATCTGACTTAAAGTTAAATATTGTGAAAACTATTTTTTTGACAAACACACAAGTTTTATCAAGAAGAAAGTTTTTCGAGAAATTGATAATAAAAAAGTTTCCCATTTAGTGCAGACTTTTCCACGACATAATATCTAAATAAATTTTTTTCTCAAGTTATTATTAAAAATCACTTTTGCAATGTGAAGTCGTTCCTGTTCATCTTAGAACAGAAAAACTGTCGTATCCACCATACTAATATTTGGGCTCAAAAAAATATAGCAATTAAAACATTATCTCAAAAATAGCTAAGCCACTGGTAAGCCTCGCGAAGATATCTGACAGCGTTGCAATTTACACCGCAAACTATTCTTTATGCGATCAGTCCGTCTTTTTTCCACTCATACACAACAACAAATTGATGTTAGATTCTATTTATTTCATTTTTATGAATGAAATGCAGGGTCTATTTCTTTTTGACGTCATTGTTCAGGATATTGCTTGAGTGGTCCCATAGCAAGCATATTAGAACATCTTAAAAACGGCGCCATTTTTAATAGGTATCTATCTTTTTGATGTTTAAGCTAGAGCCGGAGACAGTATACCGGGTGACAACGAAAAATTGGCAAGGCTTCAATCAGCTGGTTTTAATATTTGGATCAAAGATACAGGTTCTTAAAATTAGGACCCATATATTCCGCGCAAGAACAATTATGTCATATTGCTTCCGGTGTAACTGGAAGTACCTAGGTCAAGAATTTTAAACGAACCCTGTATATAATTTTACGTCATTCGATAGCACGAAAAAATCCTCTTTCAATGACAAAATGGCGGCGGAGGAGATATTGTTTCTAAAATCAATATAGCGGTACTGTGTCGTCACCGATCGAGTTTTCGTCAAGCAACCTAATGAAACGGCAAACGGTTGCTAAAACATGCAAACATTTCGATGTATCTCCTATTTTGATACGTTTCGGTAGTTCTTTCCAATGGCATTTTGATTTTTATCGAAAATTTTAAATAGTTATCGATTTTTTCTTAAAATAACATTAAAGTATAAATCAGTATCTAAAATAAAATGATAAATGTCTAACACACTACACCTTTAGTTTGTATTTCCAAGCACTCAAGAAATCATTCAGAGATATCTTTTTCAGTATAAACAAATACCAACTTTTACATAAAATATTTAAACCTTTTTTAGCAAGATTACTATTTTCACATTTCTTGCAAATATTTTGGTTTATACATGAGAGCATCAAATTGACATTGACATACTGCTTATCGATATCTATGGCGAATGTAGTATAAATACCAGACAAGCGAAGGAATTATATCAAGAAAGGTTTTCAGGGCGTGACGCTCCTTCGGGAAATTATTTTCCATGGTTAGTTTAACACATAAAAAAATGAAAATAAAATAATGCAGATGAAGATGCTAATGCCTTCATAGTAAGCGGAGAACTTGAGACAAATATTTTAGCTTATATTGAATATGATCGAATTGCTTCCGTTCGAGTGTTGGAATACCAGTAATACCTCTCGTGAAAGTGCCAGGAAAATTTTAAAGAAGCACGGTTTTAAGTGTTATTATCACTTATACGAAAATGACATTGAGAGGCGCTTAAATTATTGTAATTGGTTTTTAGGAAATTTTAATGTATTCCACCATCAAATACTCTCCACAAATGAATCTAGATTTACCAATCTCGGTATGTTCAACAGATAAAACACTCACTATTGGGCTTGAGAAAATTAACGACTCTGTTTTAGTTCAGTTCAGTAGTAGTTCAAAATGCTTGGCGACCAGACGTGTCCGGTTTGCTTCGATAATTTTGTCGTAAATAGTAAACAGATAAAATGTAATTATTGTAAAAAAGTGTTTCACAATGTGTGTGTAAGGTTAAAAGACAGTGTTAGTAAAAGTATAGCTGATTGTGAGAACCTGTGGTTCTTATGTGACAATTGTTTACCCGAGGCAGTTCAATGTTTAAGAATTGGGGCAAAACTTTCCGCCATTGAACAGAAAAGTAACGAAATACCAGAAAATACATCTGAATGTTTAAAAACTGTGCAGTCGATTAATATTCGTAGTGATAAGAAATGGAGTGAAGTGGTCATGAATAAAAATTTACCGAGAAATCCGCCACTAATCATAAAACCGAGAAATGGTACCCAGGACAGTAAAGTAACAAAAAGTGATATCATACAAAATATCGACCCATCCGGAATAAACGTTAATGTAAACAAAAATGTAGCAGCGGCACAAGGCAGTGTTCGCATCGAATGCGATACGCAGGAATCATTGTTAAAATTAAAGCAGGTAGTTTCTCAAACCTTAGCTGATAAATACGATATAAAAATTCCACAAATGAAAAAACCCAAGGTTATTGTCGTTGGAATACCTGAAAACTATCTGATAAACACTGATGTGTTTATAGATAGTGTCAAAAATAAAATGCAGCACATTAAGGATCCACAAATAAATTTTGTAAAGAAGTATACCCCGAAAGGAAAACAGGTATATAATGTTCTTCTAGAAATCTCTAAAGAGGCCTTTGAATTTTTAATTGAATCAAAAAGAATTTGCTATGGGTGGGAAAGTTTTCCAGTACACGAATTTGTAAATGTCCTAAGATGCTTTAAATGCTGGAAGTATGGACATATGGCTGGAGATTGTAGACAAATAAATCATGTTTGCCCCAACTGTAGCGGCGAGCACGAACTTAGAAATTGTATCGCCGATGTAAAAATTTGTACAAATTGTAAATATGCTAAGGAAGTTTTGAAAATTCCAGACGTTGACTACAATCACTCGGTTTTCGATAGAAAATGCAGGTGTTATCAAAGAGAAATAGAAAAGTCTAAGCAAAAAATTCAGTCTGAATAGCAACTAATGTTATATGAAGAAGAACTGTGTTTTTGCCTAAATATAGCAGGTCAAAGCAGTAAAATGCCTGAGATATTAAATTTATTCTATGAAAAAAGGCCTCTTGTTAGATGTTTGACGGAAACTCACATAACAGAGGGCTTTCAAGACAATGAGATTGGAATTCCTGGATATAAACATTTCATATGTTTTTCACAAAGTCGTCATACTGGTGGTGTAATAATGTATGTTAAGAATACTGTACCTGCCTATATTGTAAAGAGTACATCGAGCCCGGGCCACTATTAGTAGCAATATTAGTAAGAATAAAACTTAAAACACAGGACATTGTAATAGGGGCCGTATACCGCTCACCAAATGGCAGTGCCGATGTGTTCATGCATTTTTGGGATGACTTAGTTAATGATTCAAGCATTGCATCATATAAGTTCATTTTTATGGGAGATTTCAACATAGACTGAAGATCTAACTCTACAAATAAAAGAAAACTAGAAGAAATAAGCAACGATGCTGGTTTGAGACAAATAATTGAAAACAATACACGTGTGTCCTTGAACACTTCGACATTGATTGATCTTTTGTTCACTAATGACTATAATCTGAGAGAATCGGCAAGGGATTTTCCACAACTGTCGGATCACATGGCTATTGGAACCTGGATAAAAGAGGAAAAATGCATAAAAAAATATGAATATAAATGTGTGCGTAATCTTAAGGAAGAAAACATGAACAAAATTAGATTAGAACTGATTGGCAAAGAGTGGAATTACAGCTCTACTAATGTGGATATACTTTATGCAGATTTTTTAAGTAATATTACCGAGGCAGTGGAAAAAGTAGCGCCCAAAAAAAACATTAGTGTTTGTACAGTGCCTTGGATCACAAATAGGATTAAAACATCACAAAAGGAAAGGGATATTGCTTACAAAAAATTTCAATTGACAAATAATTAATTATTTATTATTATTTTGAGAAAAATAACTATATTTTCTCGGGCCAATCGGGGTTCCGAGAAAACCACTCATGCGAATCTGCACTTCAGTATGTATGTACAAAGTGGCGTAAGGACATAAATGATGGCAATGTGGTTCTCAGTGTCTTTGTGGATCTCAAACGTGCGTTCGAGACCATCAGCCGCGATGATTTAATAAAGAAACTTAAAAGCTATGGCGTGTTGTCAGGTGCGGTTAAATGGCTCAGAAATTATTTATGTGACAGATACCATAAAACAAAAGTGAGAGGTGTCTTATCGGGACTTGTAAGGAACGACATAGGCGTCCCCCAGGGTAGTGTCCTGAGGCCGTTGTTGTTTGTTGTTTGTTGTTTATATAAACGATTTACATAAAATATTAAAAAAATCATTTCTAAGCTTATTTGCAGACGATACCCTAATTTCAGTAACTGGAAAAGACTACGCTCAGATGGTTAGTGACTTAAATTCTGAATTGTCTATATTGTTTAATTGGCTTTGTGTAAATAAATTAAAACTTAATTCTGAAAAAACAAAATATATGGTGTTAGGTAGCAAGCTTAATTGTAAGTCATACAGTGACAGTGAGTATAATGTATATATTGATGACCATAAAATTGATGTAGTTGATCAAATGAAATATTTGGGAGTTATTCTTGATCCTCAACTTAAGTTCTCTACTCACATTGATTTCATATGCAAAAAATTAGGTAAAAAGATAGGTTTTTTCTATAGAATATCTGAAAATTTAAGTTATTGGTCCAAACTACTAATTTATAACACTATACTTTATCCACATTTTAATTACTGTAATTCTTTACTTTTGGCATGCAATAAAGTGGAAATGAACAGATTACAACTTTTACAAAACAAAGTCATGCGGATTATTTTGGGATGTAACAGGTATACACCTATAAATTTTATGTTGAAATCACTAGGATGGCTTAGTGTTGAGCAGAGTATTGAAGTGTCAAATACTGTAATATTGTTTAAAATTAAAAATAATTTAATGCCGTCTTACCTACAACATTTCCTAATACCAAGATCCGAAAGATATACATATAATATTCGTTCAAGAAACAACTATGAAATTCAGTTTGAACAAAGTACGTACATGCAAAAACATTTATTTGGTAATGGTCTACGACTTTTTAATGCTCTTCCAACACAGATTAAAGAAATAAAGAAACTAAAATTATTTATAAACAATATTAAAAAATTTTATCTTAATAAATAGATTTTTTTTTCTTTGTGTCTAGGTAAAATGGGGTGATATATATGTATACTGTAGGTTTGTTAAGTTAAGGTATATAATTAATATAAATATAAATTATATTATTGTAAAACTAGTTTAAATAGCCAAGTGCTAAATAAAGCTTTATTTATTTATATTTATTTTATTTATTTTCAAGAGCGTTTCGGAGTGAATGTTTGGTTAGACGGAACGTCAGACCATTGAATGGTGGAATGTATTTGGGATTTCTTCAAAACAAAATTAGAAATTTTTTTGGAAAACTTACATTTAGATGTGAATGATGGAATGATGTTCCAACAAGATGGCGCTCCAGCTCATAATTCAAAATCTGTAACAATGAACGATTTGGGGAGAATTGGTTGGGTACTATATGGTTCAATTCGATGGCCAGCCAGTGGATTTCTCTATATGAGGTTTTCTCAAAGATAAAGTGTACATATCTCCTCCCTCATCTTTAGAGATCTTAGAAAATCGAATAAGAAAATTAAACTGTTGATATGATTTTGGAAGAGCATTTAAGGAACTTACTAAAAATATCAGAATTCAATTGTGTCAGCAACAAGGCGGTCAGCGGTTAGAATATTTGACTGAATGAGTTTTTTTAAATCGCAGTTTATTTATCGTATATATTGGAAATAAAAAAATGTTTAAAATTAAATAAACAAAACCAAAATAGTTAAAAAAACCTTCAATGATATTTATGATTTTTTCCTTGGAAATAAAATCAAAAAATGTAGTGTGTTTCATCTGTAGATACTGATTTATAATTTAATGTTAGTTAGTTAGTTAGTTAGTTTAGTTAGTTAGACGAATCAAAATTTTTGAATGTTTCCACCAAAAATAATCAAAGTGCTTCCTTTATTTGCCATTTCATTAAGTTGCTTGACGAAAATTTGATCGATGACGTACAGTGCCGCCATATTGATTTTAGAAACAATGTCTCCTGCACCGTCATTTTGAAAAGAAATGTCTACTTATGATAAGTCATTGAAAAGGGAATTTTTCTTGCTATCGAATGACGTAAAAATATATACAGGGTTCCCTTTAAAATTCTCGACCTAGGTCTACTTTCGGTAACACTGAAAACAAATTGTTTTTCCACGGAACGTATGTGTCCTAAGGACCTACATATTTGATCCAAATTTCAAAACTCTGCTTCTTCTTAAAAAGCAGCTGAATGACGTTTTGGCCAATATTTCGTTGTCACCCGGTATATACGTTCACCATATCAACATTGAAATTTTGATTCATGGATAAAACCTGCACTACTCTAGTAGAAATGCTCATCTTTAATTGCTAGTATGTTATAATTTCTATATAAAGTAGCAGCTTTGGATATTGCCTGCCCAAAGTGTACGAATTTTTTAAAGCTTTATTTTGAAGGGTTTACAATAACTTTAACAAAGATTTTCAGGCCGAGCCCCATATCAGTGTCAGGTAGAACAAGTAGGAGTGTGTCACCGAAAAATAAAACTAATCTCAGAAACTGCTTAGGAACTACATACTTTGTTTAACCTCTTCAGGATGCCAGTAAGAGCTACTATAGGAATCAACTGGCATTTAAATGGTAGTAAAACCAATTATATTATTTTTTATTTAAAATGCGAATTTCCAAACTTTGAGTTTACATTAAATGGCGTTGTTGGGTACATAATACTAAATTTCTGTGTTTGATGTTGGAATTCCAACTAAACCCGACTTACTGCGCGATTAATAATCTAACAAATATATTTTATCCAAAAGAGCTATTAAATATATACTATTCGCTGGCCTACAGTCGTCTCAGCTACTGTATCCTATATTGCAGTCAATCAACAGAATCGATGAGAATTTTCACTCACCAAAAGCGCGAGTTACATGTATGGAAACTGCTGACAGAAGTAATTCCCACGATAGTGATTTCAAGAACTGATGACGATTTGCTGATGCAGATTCCCAGGCCCGAAGTTAACATATTTAATCATATTTATATAATTCATTCTCATCTTTAAACTCTTACTGTTAAGACATATTTTAGAAATAAAATTGTTTTTAAAAAATAAATTTTGACTTCAAAGTATTTAAGTGGCGCAGTCGGTGGGATTAGTGCGGTGGTGATAATTTGGAATGATCCGGAAGAATTTCTGCTTGATGGTTTCAACCCTTTGACGCTATCCATTGAACCTACAATGAGTGCAAAGAAGAGGATTGGAAAGGGAGAAGAAATACATCATTGTAAGTGCTTTTCATTTTTACCCGTCCTAAACCCTCTGTACAAGGATTTTTAGTTAGGGATAATTTTAGGAACAGTGCATCGAGCACATTAGGTTAAATTATCTGTCTATTGAAGACACTGAAAAGATTTTAGTCAAAAAAAAACTTTCTTTCATTTTTACTCTATATTTATAAACGAACAGATATTCGAATGTATCTAAGAGAAGCTAGTTGGCAGGGCAGAAGCCATGGTCGGCAATCGTGTCGAACTAGATTCTTGGGATAAATTAAAACAAGCTCAAGTTCAATGTTTTTCTGATCGCAGGGACTTAGATTGTTTAGTTCAAGAACTAACAAGAACAAGACCCTACAAGTGTGAACATTTAATTAATTTTGGTAGTAGGTTACTATTAATTAGAAGTAACGTAGTGCAAAGAATAAGTAATGACGTAAATTTAAGCGTAGAAAAATTATGCCACATAAACTATTACGATAAAACCGCTTTAAATACTTTTACTGCAGGCTGTAGTGGTACATTAAAAAACAATATGCATCTAAAAAAGCCCACATCTTTAGAAGATGTAATGGCATATGTTAGCGAATTTGAAAGACTTTACGGTGATATGTCAAATACACAAAAATAGGAATTTTACACCTAAACCTGTCTGGTCTAGCCAACCTATAAATATACAACCACGCCAAATTCCTCCGAGAAAATACCCAACTAACAGGGAAGTTTTTGGACCCCCTCAAAATGTGTTTAAGCCAAATCCAAATCAGGCTCAACAATTTCCGAAACCCACACCAATGTCAACCACATCTAGGAATCTAACTGTCATAAACAGGCGAAATCCGCCGAATCAAAATTTTTCAAATCAAAACTTTTTCAGGCCTAATTTTAACAACCAAAAACCAAATTTTGTCTTCGAGGATTACACTCGAATGAATATTCCGACGACGGAGTTATGCTGATAATTGTTATTGCGACCCCCAAAACTATTATGATGATAATACCGAAACCCCAACGTACGACAAGCATTTCGAAAGAAATGCCAATCAAAAGCAGACCTACGAAGAAACCAAGGTAGACGACCTGCAAAATTTTCAGGACACAGGTCCGCACGACTCCCAAACTTGATAGAAATAAATATTTCCTCTAGCAACGCACTTCCATATGTACATATTAATGAACCAAAAATTAAATTATTAATTGACACAGGAAGCTCGCGTTCTGTTCTAAAACCATTCATAGCGGAAAAATTTTACCCAAACTGTATATACCAAAGTAACAGTAAAATAAAAACAGCAATCGGTAGCCAAACCACACGTTTTCAGGCTTCGATACAAGGTTTTGCAGAATTTAAAACAAAATATGTCATTGATTTCATATTGTTCGATTTTCATGATTATTTCGACGGCATTATAGGTTTAGAAGATCTCATAAACATGAATTTAAATATCGATTTAGTAAATACAAAATTAGTAGGCAAAGACATTGAAATACAATTTAAATATAGGCAACCGGAAGACGTGAATTTTTCGTTCTCGTTAAATCCGAATGAAAAAGTAATTAAAACTATCCCAGTCAATATTTTCGAAGGAGATATTTTAACTAAAGCAGGCACAATCAACGGTCTTTTAATTCCCCAAATTTTGACCCACTCGAAAAATGGAATTGCTCCAATAGAAATTCAAAACAATTCCAACAAAACTGTTTCTGTGACATTAACAGAACCCAGTCCCGTAGATAAGATAACCAGTTCGAAATCTTTACTTTGGAAAACATTACCCAAAATTGCCAAAATTTTAAATCCCAATTTCAAAAATTAGACCTAAAAAATGCACTTCCCACAGACCATATGAACAGCGAAGAAAAAACTGCTATCTTCAAATTGTGCAAAGAATTTCCAGACATTTTCTATAAACCCGGAGATAAACTTTTCTTTACTTCGAAAATCAAACACGAAATAAGGACAACAGATAATATTCCCGTCCACACGAAATGCTTGACAAAGCCATAATAAGACCTTTGTGTAGCCCCTGGTCTTCACCCATTTGGATTATCCCGAAAAAGATTGACGCCTCTAGTAAGCAAAAATGGCGCATAGTTCAGGATTACCGTAAAATCAATGAAAAAAGTATTGATGACCGCTATCCGATTCCTAATATCACGGAGAAACTCGATAAATTAGGTAGGGCACAATATTTTTCAACCCTGAACTTAGCGAGCGGATTCCACCAAATAGAGATGGAAGAAAGCTCCATAGAAAAGACCGCGTTCACAGTTAATAATGGGCATTATGAATACTTTCGAATGCCTTTCGGACTCAAAAACGCACCTTCTACTTTTCAAAGGGTCATGGACGAACTTACTATAGTCGCGTCTCAATACGTAATTGGCGCAATTTTGTCACAAAATGATCACCCTATTTGTTGCGCATCTAGAACTCTTAACCCAGCATAAATAAATTATTCCACTATAGAGAAAGAATTACTCGCTATATGGAAATGCAAATATTTTCGTCCTTATCTCTTTGGACACAAATTTACTATTTTTACCGACCATAAACCATTACAATGGTTATTTTCTCTTAAGGAACCCAACTCTAGGCTAGTACGCTGGCGCCTTGAGTTAGAAGAATTTGGTTATACCATAAAATACAAAAAACGCAAAAATAATCAAGCCGCAGATGCTCTCTCTCGTAATCCCCCAGATTCAGATTTAAATGCACTCGAAACACTATCAACTACTAACAACCCTGGAGATATCGACAATTGATCGAAGATATTTTCGATAACCCTGACGATTTACCGCCAGTAGATCAATCAGTCATTAACGAAATTTTACAACCTCATTTACCTGAAAATCCAAAAATAAAAATAATATCAGATGTGCAAATAAACCCTCCAGGAAAACCCCCCGATAAAAACAATCAAGATGATCTAGAAACCGTGCATTCTTCTCAAGAAAACCCTATATTCGGAATTCCTATTTCTGAGAGATCCTTAAATACGTTTAAACATCAAATAATAATAATAAATGGAAATATCGATTAAATCAAATGTAAATTCGAAAAAGTTTTCGAAAATACTAGACTTTATGTAACCATATCCAATAGGAATACCCAAAACGATATCATTAAACTCTTAAAAGAATTTACAGACCCAAAAACGACATATGCTATCTATTTCAGATCTTCGAAATTAGGCGAATTTTTCACAGTCATTTTACAAAACATTTTCAAAAATGCATCTTTCAAACTAGTCCAATGCTCGAAATTTTTATAAGAATCGAAACATTAAATGAACAGAAAGAAAAACTGGAATTATACCATACAACAAAACCATGTCATAGAGGCATAAATCAAATGAAGGAATCTTTAACTTCCAAATTCTATCGGCCCAATATATTTCAGGACATAGAATATTTTGTTAATAACTGTGAAACATGTTTAAAAATAAATATAAGAACCCACCAGTAATAAAATTTAACCTTACACCCACCCGTTCAAAACCTCTTGAACACATACACATCGATACTTTTAAAATATCCAACAAATCATTTTTGACAATAATCGACGTTTTTCACGATACGGCCAAGCGTATCATTTAAGTAGTCTTACAGGACCGGCAGAAATCGAAAACGTCCTAAATTTCATTACTCATCATGGATTACCTCTAAAAATTACTACAGAGTGCGGAACTGAATTTAAAAATAAAGAACTTAAAAGATTTTTGTAAATTGTACAAAATAGAACTTTATTACACTACACCGAAAAATAGTAATTCAAATTTACCCTTTGAAAGGTTTCATTCTACCTTGATAGAGCATTACCGACGCTTAAAAGAAGAAAGTAAAAATTTCACTCCCGCTCAATTAATAAAAAGAGTAATCTTAGCCTATAATAATTCTATACACAGCGTTACCAAATATACGTCATTTGAAATAATGAAAGGACATATAAATGACACTAACCCTTTTGACCTTAATGATCACATAATCGTTTCAAATTATTTACAAAGTCATAAGGAAAATGCATAAATTCTGTACGATAAAATTCAAAAGGTAAACGCCAACACTAAAGAAAAAATAATCTCGAAAATAAACGAAAATCGAAATGACCCCTCAGAATTCCATGAGACTGACCCTGTATATATAAAAACTAAACTTAGAAATAAAGATTGTCCAAAATTCAAAAAATGTAATACAAAAAACCAAACGCATGTTAAAGTTACAACAGACAAGGGTAATTACCATAAAAATATAGTAAGGAAACCTAGAATTAAATATAAACCAACTTTTCAGGGTAACAATGAAAAGGATATTGCCAATACTGCTATTGACGTTCCTTCGCCTTAAGGAATCAATCAGTGACCTGAACGATATTCAAATAACCCATCTTAAAAATTCCATTCTCCCTATTCAATTAGGCGAAGCTAATATATATAATATGTATATAATAAGCATACTTTTATTTATTATGTAGATTTAGAAGCTATAATATTACAATTAGGAAACATAGAAAAGTATTTTATAGTAATTAAGAAATATTATTCAGAAAATGTAACTAATCCTACATCTTTTCAGGGCTTATCCGAAAATGCTATTCTACGAACCGAATACTTAATAAAATTAACATAAGATAAACTTGAGAATTTACACCCACACATTAGACATAAGAGAGGTCTCATAGAAAAAGCGAATAAATGGGTACTCGGCACTTTAGACGCGGATGACGGCGAACGTTATGATAAGGCAATCAAAACTTTAGAGCAAAATCAGAAAAACATTATAACCAAGTTAAACTCTTAAATTTCTCATTCTAAACAACTAATCAATAATTATAATAACACAATTTCGATCCTACAAACAAACCGAGAAAAATTAGAACATAATTTAAAAATATTCAAAGAAACAACCGAAGGTAAAATTAACGATATAATCGAATATGTTAGTCTCCAAAGTATAATTCATCAAATTAATTTAGACTGTCAAAATTTAATAAATTTTATTGACAACCTAGAAGATGCTATTATGTTTGCGAAACTAAATACTTACATAATTCATTAATGTATGTATCAGAATTACAACAAATATTAAGAGAATTAAAAGTCATGTATATCATTTAAGAAATACCAAATTTCCGTACTCTCGTATTATCAGTTTTTAGGCACTCAAGTCAGTTTTTCGAATAGAAGGGTAATTTTTGCTATTTATGTTCCTATAATTAGGCCCGAAAGCTTTACCTTCTATCACCTTTTTCCCATTATCCAAAATCAACAAATGTTTGTCCCAAAATACCCTTACCTAGCACAAACGACAGAGAAAACTTAATTTAAAGAAGCTGCATGCCCCTTGCTAGAAGAAACGTGCTATTGTAACGAAGATTTCCACCCCCACGATAGGTGCACTTTCCAATTAATGCAAGGTTCCAAAATGGAGGTCTGTCAAATTTTCCGAATAAACATTGAAGAGCCAATTTCCGAGCAAATTACCCAGGACGAAGTACTTATTCTACCTGTGAAAGAAGAAAGAATATTTTCAAAATGCAAAACCGACCAATACGTCGAAGTTAACCATCCTATACTAAAATTCCGAAAACGTGCCAAATTCAAGTGAGAACCAAAACATTTGTAAATAGCAGAAGTATCCGCCAAGGAAAACCACTATTATTGCCTGAAATTCATATTCCAAAATTAAAGACAAAAAACACTCTTCAAACTCCGAACCTTACGAAGATAAACTTTGAAGAAATTTACCGTCTTAAGGACATCGCAAATAGAATATCACCAATCGAAGAAAGAAAATCAATCGATACTTCTCCAATAATCAATATCCCTATAACAATATTAATCGCCATTTGTATGGGATTAATTATATGGAAACGAAGAACACTGAAAAATTATATCGTTACCAATTTTCAAAGAAGAAATCCCAATGATCGAAGAATTGAAGAATCCAATGCCAATACTTCGCAAATAGAGTCCGTCATTTTCTCAGCTTAACGAGGGAGGAGTTACATGTATGGAAACTGCTGACAGAAGTAAATCCCACTATAGCGGATGACGGATGACAGTAGTCAAAGTATGCGAGTTGTCAAACCCCCCCCCCCACCACTAATCCTGACCTTGAGAGCACAGGTGTGCTGTGTCGTTTGGCCTTGAGGATGTGTGAGGTCATATGACCTTGAGCGCGCATCACACGTTTTCGATATTTCTGAATTAAGCCCCGCCCCACGACCTTGGAGGTATGTGACGTCATAAGACCTTGAGTGCACATCCAACTTTTTGTTGGTCTACGTGAGGTGTGTGACGTCAAATGACCTTGAGTGTTAGCTATTAAAACCAAGGCTGACACTATTTAAAGTTAAAAAGAGGTACGCTGTTTGTGCGGTCACAAGTGATTTCATCATTAAAAGTTATTGTGTTGTGTATTCTGATTCAATTTTTTAAATTTACTTTTTTACCAAAACGTGTTGTTGAAACCATTTCTGAAGATGTTATCGAAATTATAAATAAGTCGAGTGGGATGTAAACTTTAACTTATTTGGGGCAGAGCTTGCGAGTAATCTCAGGCACTAATACTAGCAGATCAATATTTAAATTTGGGTGTTTAGAATAATAAGCAAAATTTAGAAATATTTACTTATTTGGTATTATTTTCATCTTTTAATTTGGATGCTTAATAGAATAAACAAAATTTAGAAATATTTACTTAATTTGGTATTATTTTCGTCTTTTAATTTGGGTGCTTAATTGGGTGTTTGGGTTAATTAACAATTTGGAAATTATTTTACAAATCAGAATACACAGATATTTTAATAATTAGTGTTTGAAAGATGTGTGACAGCAATAGTACCATCACACCAGGTGAAGACCTTGATTCTCACATGATGTGTTTGTCGCGTAAGTTAAGAAAAGCGGCACAAGAGATATTACATTTTGCAACGTATGATGGGTCAGCGGTTGAATCAACAGTCAGTCAATATAGAAAGTACATGAAAGATGTAATTAATTTCATGTCAGGCGCTCATTTGTGTGAAAGATACTTGAATGGTTTCATCAACTTAGACGAGTTTTGTGCGGAAATGATCGACGAAGGTCTCCAAAGCTATGTTGTCGAAATACCAAATTTACCCAAGGAATTTTATCTCAAAGTATGGTTTGGTCTCAGCGGAAAACATCAACGAAGTTGTGAAAAAGGGTAGCAATGCAGATAGTTTGGATCGTGTGGACAATACCGCCAATGCTGCTGAAGAATGGGACAAAATGGATGTTGACGATATAGAGAATAAAAACTGAAAAATAAATAGGAATGTAAACAATTATATGTACCACACAAACATAATTTTGTAAATAAATAATCATTTTATTAATGTTTTTGTGTTATTTGTCTATTTTTAAATTTATCAGTATAAGTATAGAGTATTTTGAGAATCAATTAGTTCTAATTAAAGATTTAGTCATGTTTAAAAAAGTCTGTGAGAAAATAACACCATAACACTCAAATCCTATTCAAATGCATTCTGTGTGTCCTTGTAAACGCAACCTTGAAAAATATAACACGATAACGCTCAAGTCCTATTCACATGCATTCTGTGCGTCCTTGTAAACGCAACCTTGAAAAATCTGTATGTACACGCCCCCAACCGAATGTACACGCACCATAACTGTGTGACGTTGTAAACACAACCTTGAACAATCTGTATATATACGCACACTTAAACAAGCAAATTATTAGTTCGTTTTCGTTTCTGATTTAGCTACGTATTAACAGTGAATAGTTTGAAAATGTCTCAGTCTAGTTCCGTAAAGAAGACAGTACCCATTTCGCGAAAGCCGATAGCGATTGTTCGGCCATTTTCAATTAATGGAATGCAGAGGTGTGTTATGTGTGAGCACTATGATGTCATAGTTGGAACAAGAGGTTTTTGTTCTTGGTGCCATGAATGGGTAATAAATGTAACGTACCGAGAAATTGCATCGCCAACTTCATCACCGCCCAGTGCTAGGAGGAGATTTAATACGCCACCGCCACAAGAAGATATGCCAGCACCTAACCTTGCTGATCCTCCATCATCACTCAGAATTTTGCAGGCCGATCAAGCGGGACCATCGGGAATATTGCAAACTCCCGAGCAAGCTGGCCCTTCTGGTATTTTGCGAACACCATCACCACAGTTTAGCCAAGAAGGGGAGCAATGGGCTGCTTCTTCTTCTTCTTCAGGGAGCTCCACAACTTCCAACCTAGATGCCCCAATAGAAATATCGGATGAGGAGGATTTTTTTGGAGACTTTGTTGAAGAAGAAGATTTGGAAGAAATAGTTAGACATATATGTCTAACTAAAGAAGAGGTTAGGGCGTTTGGTTTTGAACCTTAGTTATAGTTTTAGAAATTTGTAAATATTTAGTTGGGTAAAAAATAAAATATTATTAATATTACCTTTCTTTGATTTCTGTTATTTTCAACAGTTTTCAGATATAAATTCAACACATTTTTGTGTTGTGTTCTAAGTAAGCATGGGTGGAATTAACATTACAATTGATAAATTTGGGCGTCAAAAAGTTAATAAAAAAATATTAGTATACAATCCTCCAGGAATTGGTTTTAAGTTTAATGTTGATCATCAATTACACTAACATAGCAGATCCTTCACAAGGTAGTGATACTGTAACCCGAGAATATTTCCTTAAAGAAATTCAAAAGCTTCGGATATTACTGACTGAATTATTAAATGAAATTTATTTTAAAATTAGTGAAATACTTAGTGTTATTAAGTCCGAAATAGAATTTGCATATGTGTACTCAATAATAGAAAAAAGAGAAATAATATTATCCAAGCTTGAGCGAAATGTTGATCGTTTAATTAGAGAAACTCATTGATTTCGGATACATTCAAGGAAAATAGCTAACTATGATACTAGAAACAAGTGATGTAATATTATCTAACCTTAATGAAAATATTTAAGCAACGTCGCAGAGCCTACAAATTTTATTTTATACCCTATAATGCTGCACTTTGGTTAAAAAAAATAGTTTTAGATAAACATGGGTCGTGTTAACAACACAATTGATAAATTTGGACGTCAAAAGCCTGGTGAAAAAGTGCATTTATTGAGGGGGTCACCAGGAATTGGATTTAAGCTTACGCCGGACGGTCAATATGACATGCGGGGAAAATCTTTAACTAATGTCGCCCCACCGACTAAGGGTAGTGATGCTATTACCCAGGATTATGCGCTTAAAGAAATTCACCGATTACGTGTACAAATAGAAGATATGATGAATACAGATCTACTTAATAAGGTTCGTGCCGATATAAAGCAGCTTGAAGAAAAAATTGTTAATATCCAAGCAATAAAAAGAGATGTACTCGGGAGAATTGAAAAACATGAAATCAGAATGCGCGATTTGGACAAAAAAGTCGTCAAGCACATAATGGGATAATGTATGAGAAAAAAATCAATATAGCTCCAGCTTGATGAGGATTACTCATATATGAAGATAATCAAGATTGCTGACTGGTATGAAGATAATCAAGAATGATGATTGTTGTGAATAAACCTAGTTTATAATTGTAATAAACACATATTTAAATAAAACAAAGTTGAAGTTCATTGGGTATTTATTTTAATAGTAGCCTTAACCAATATACATATTTCGATAGGTTTCAAAGTATTACAAAATATAATATTTTAAACAATATCTGTCTCATCAATCCATGAATTAAATTGATCTGAAAATCTCAACCATTTTACAAATAATTGATTTAATATTATTTTTTTTGCGCCGACGAAGTACTTTTTCCACTAAATAAACATTCGGACTACTTGTTTTTTGCAGCTCAGCTTCATAAAAACATCCTTTTATAGGTTGACCTTCTATTGATTCCAAGAGGTATGTTGGTGGATTGGTAATGTTAACTTTTGCGATTTTAAACTGTTCCGTGAACCATGAGGACGTATATCCTTTATCAAAGACACTTTTGTGTTTGCTTATACGAACTATATCACCCAAATGAAATTTAAACTTTTTGGGTATTATTTTTATCCAATTGTATGCATTAATGCTTGTGGTTGATTTAACGTTTATAGGTTTCATACCAATAGTACGATGCTCTGTATTATTATAGGTTTTCGTTATGGCTGGTAAAAGTTGTAGGAACCTCTAGCTGAAAACTCCTTATAAAGATAATTTTTGAGTGTACGTATGACTCGTTCAACTATCGCAGCTTTTTTTGTGCTGTACGTCGAATAATGATTAATGTTATATTCCTTAACAAGGTTTTGGAATATTTTATTAAAAAATTCTTTTCCTTGGTCGCCTTGTAGATTTATTGGTGTATATCTTGCTTCTTTAAAAATGTCTTTCATTGCTTTAGTGACTTAAGCCCCTGTCTTGTTTCTAATCGCCCTAGTATAGACAAATTTGGAGTAGCAATTTATGCACCCCAAGATATAGCGATTTCCATCGTTTTCATTTGCATACTGTTGCATTTCCGCCAAATCTGTTTGCCACAGGTCCTCATATCCTTTAATAATGGTGTCTTCTGGGAAAATTTTTTCAGGCAGACCTATGAAGTTCATTGACAATTTTTATTTTTTCTGCGCTAGTATTCATAGTTCCAACTCACGTCTTTTGAGATACTGATCAAATTATGTGATTACTTATACCTTCCTCACGAAGTTCTTCTATAATTGACGTTATTTCATTATCGTGTCCGGTATGACCAGCCATCTTTGAACTCCATAGCAATCGTAACCGTTCTACCAGCTCCTTCGGCTTATTCCAATATACGTAACTAGGAGTTTCCGATAAAACACGTTTTTTTTAATGGTAATACTACTTGAGCATATGATTTTTTAGCTGCGACCCCACTTCACAATCGATTCCCTGTCATTAATGGTTTTATAATCTCTAAATATTTTTTCCGCCTGGTTTCCTGTAGTCCCCGCTTCTCATCATAGCCCTTGTATGCTGCATTTGTCAACCGTAACATCTTTTTATAGTCTTCTGCCACTTCGGGAGTCATCTTTTCGATATGCTCTAATACCCGTAGATTTTTTAAGAATATCAAATCGTAAAGTTCTGCATTCCCTTCAAAGGTTACAATATTCTTAGATTCGCGCCATAGTGTCACTTTACCAGGAGGAAAACGTATTTCCAAATTACCCATAAACTTTTTGTTTTTTACTTTTGAATTATGATGTACTCTGTATCGAAATGTGATGGTTTTGTCTTTAAACCGTTCATATATGCATGAATGATAATATCTGGAGATGAGCGATCTTTTAATGTGACAGCTGACATTGTAGATTTGTTTGATGGAAAAGGCGTTGCATAAATTCCATCTAACGTCTCGTTTTTTGTGGTATCTATCGATGTTTCAGCCGTGTACTTGGACCTTTCTGTGATAGGTGTTGATGTTTCTACGGGAAACTCCTCTGACATGAACATGCTTGATTTATTTAGGGGCTCTATGTATGTGCTTAAACTTTTTGGTTGTGTTTGTATATGTTTACGAGACTTTTGTGTTACTGCATTGGATATAGAAGTCAAAGGTTTAGCAATCGGTTCATAAAATTTGTCCAATTCAAATTTATCTTGTACATTATCAATCAATTGACGTTTCAGATCAATATCATTATTCATCATGGAGGTGATGTTGCTAGAGTATTACACAAATATGTAATGCGAATTCACTGATCTTACTCTGTGTATATATAGTTATCGAACCCCTTGCGATATCTTCCTGAATTTAAATCGCTATCCTTATCAATAACGAGGAATCCATACTTGTCATTCCATTAGCACACATCTCTTGAAATTGTGTAAAAGTCACATCTGGCGATACATGATCAGAAAAAATATGTCGTAAATTCATTTCGTCTTGTTTAAACATTATAATTAAATTGGCGTTGTCACATACTAATTGTTTGGGAAATCGGGAATAGGTTTGTGCTAGGTAGAAACTATCTAAATTTTTGTGTCGTCCCATACTAAAATATGATCGTATAACATCCTGTTTTTCACACATTACGTCGTCAAATATGAAAATTGAATTTGATTTGGCATCGGATGGTTCCACGATATTATTTGTATCGCTAAAAGTATAATAACAAAAACCCTTAATTGGCGTGAAAATTTTCCTGAGATATTCGTATTTGGGTTGATACAGCGACTTTGAATATACGTAGACATTTTCAAAGCGCAATCCTAAAGGGTGTGTAAGCAAGGTAATCATAACATTTGTTTTTCCACAATTAGAAGGTCCTATTAGCAATCCACGAATTGATAATGGCCACAAAGGACCATGCCGACGTCCCACATTTTTCCCTGCATGTCCAGATTCAACCTTTTCATCGAGATTATCTATTTCTAGCTTCTGTTTCAGCTTAACAATACGCATTATAGTGAAAAAAAAATATATTTATATTAAAATATTTTATATCGAACACTCGGCTTAACCTCTCATTCAGATGCAGACCATCAAACGAAGTGGACGCTCTCGATATTCGAGTAAGACTGGGTGTGGCATAGTGAAATCTATAATTAATAAACTACCGTCAATATTGTGGGCCAGGCACCAAACTTACAAAGCGATTAGCGAGAGGTGACTTGGGAATTAACCCATTAGATGCAGCGTGTAAGAAACACGATATAGCTTATTCAAAAACCGAAAATAACCTAAGTTCACGCCATCAAGCCGATTACGATCTTGAGCAACGTGCTTGGAAAAGAGTAAAATCAAAAGACGCCAGTGCAGGTGAAAAAATATCTGCTTGGTTGGTAACAAATATTATGAAGGCGAAACAACGTTTCGGTATGGGTGTTTCAATGCATTCAGCTAAAAGGAAAGCGACGACGATATGTAAAAGGGAAACGTACATGTAAAAAGAAAAGAGTGTCCAAGTTTAATTTTTTTTTCTACGCATTGACGAAAAACCCTAAAACATTTAAAAAATAAAAAAAAAAATTTTTTTTCCTCATCGACTTTGTTTTTGTCTGATTTTAAATATAAATCCGAATAGTCCCCTAAATTCTTACACTTGAACGATGACCACACATCCTTGGCTCTGTCATAGCAATCATCACTTATATGTTTCTCTTTAAGTGTATCATAAAATTGGTTTTTTGTTGTAAGACTTGGAATATTAATTTTTTCTAAAGAATCAATGAAACTATACGGGAAAACACTTTTTTCCGCCTCAGATCGAATTGATGCTGATCAGGAAAGTGTTTTCGCATTTCCCTGAAACTATCAATATCTAAACCACTACCCAAGTCTTCCAATGAAACGGATAAAAATTTAAAACTATCAACAAATCGCAACTTCAAATATTTTTTCTTGATCGATAGGGTTTGTTTGTCGACATAATCGTGAACGTAAATGCTCTTTGTAAATGAAACATATTTTTCCTTACTCTGGGCTATGACGTTAATATTATCCCCATGACGACATAATTATTTAATAAATAGGTGGCAGTCATAACCGCTTAAATTATGGAAAATAGGGACGAAATTAGATAGTTTATAATTTAAATTACAAACGGAATGAGCAGCACCAAATCGTTTCTTCCCCGTTATGTGACAATGACCTTTCACATTTTTTTCATTGTCGATAAAAAGCATATACAACACGTTTTAGCATTCACGAACTCATTCTTTTCCTGAGGTGCTAAACGGTTCATGGGTTCAATATCTTTTAGATATGTGTTATAAAGATGTCTTAAATCGCTTTCTATACGAGAAACAAATACTTGGGCTGCATCATTTCCGCGGTAGAATTCAAACTTGGAAACAGTATCATCAAAAGAACATTTTATGACGTATGCGAAGGAATATGGTTCATGTTTAACACTCTGCATTGTGTAAGAATTTTGAGGGTTTGGCTCGGCTATTGGTGATGGTTTTAGAACCGATTCGAAGTCAGCATATACGACAAATGGAACTCGCATTTGCTTTTCTATGTTTTCAAATTTTAAAATATTTTCAGGTACACTCTTTCCAAACTTATTAACCCTAATATCCTCTGAGGGTGTCAATGTGTATATGTGATTACAATCATTTTTCTTATGTAAAGTTATAGCTAATAATGAATCAAAATAAATGAGACAACCGTCACAAAAATACAATTTACTTCTATGTTTACTAATTTGACTAGATACTAACCGAGATAAATCTTTGATCCAACAATAATGACTTTTTGTACAACGTGCATCGCAAACATGTGTATCGTCATCCGCTTGAATATTACAATCAAAGGTTATTAACAATAAATTTACGTGATTTAATAATTTTTTGTTCGCATACCTAAGTGGACCAACTATTTCATACTTAATCTTATTATTTTCAAAAGTAGATTCTACACCATACACATTGACTGAAATGTTATTTTGTTTCTCAAATTTACTAATATCGCACAATTTTACTGGAAAATCCATACCTGTTACATCCAACACAGTTGAAAAATGTGGGTTTGATGAGACTTGTGATGGCATATTGATTGCGGGAAACAACGCTGAAGTTACAGCCCAAGTGAAGCAGCACTCGTCTTGGTTCATCACATTAATCACAGCCTTTTTGTTCTCTATGAACCTGGCCTAAACTCATTGATGTTCACTTCCAGATATACAATTTTCTCAAGCGCCCACCCTATAAACACACAAAGTATTGTAATTCACAAAACAACACTGTTAAATATTTAAACATACCTGAATCTTTTTCTTGGAATTTCGTAGATTGAGTCGTTATTGCATGCACAAACGATTGGTATACAGTTTCCAAATCATCCCCAACCGTGATTACTTGATTCATTGTATTAAACGATTTGTCGCTGCACACGTCCTGAGATAGCAGCAGATATCGACCAAAAACAATCATATTTATTTTCAGAGCACCATGCGATGTCAGCATTCGACGCACCAAATCCAACACTTTCCCCTTAATATCATCGAAAAATGCGGTAAAATCGACATGGATACTATCGCTGCTCACACGGTATGTCGCTATGCGATTTCTGAAGGCACCATCTATCATTTCTACACCTTGTGATAATGGTATGCATGCATTATTTCTATGCACCAATGTTCTTTGGTGAGCCGCCATTCAGTTTGCTGGAACAACCACATTACAAACATCACAGCTTTGTTCAGATGCAGACCATCAAACGAAGTGGACGCTCTCGATATTCGAGTAAGACTGGGTGTGGCATAGTGAAATCTATAATTAATAAACTACCGTCAATATTGTGGGCCAGGCACCAAACTTATAAAGCGATTAGCGAGAGGTGACTTGGGAATTAACCCATTAGATGCAGCGTGTAAGAAACACGATATAGCTTATTCAAAAACCGAAAATAACCTAAGTTCACGCCATCAAGCCGATTACGATCTTGAGCAACGTGCTTGGAAAAGAGTAAAATCAAAAGACGCCAGTGCAGGTGAAAAAATATCTGCTTGGTTGGTAACAAATATTATGAAGGCGAAACAACGTTTCGGTATGGGTGTTTCAATGCATTCAGCTAAAAGGAAAGCGACGACGATATGTAAAAGGGAAACGTACATGTAAAAAGAAAAGAGTGTCCAAGTTTAATTTTTTTTTCTACGCATTGACGAAAAAACCTAAAACATTTAAAAAATAAAAAAAAAAATTTTTTTTCCTCATCGACTTTGTTTTTGTCTGATTTTAAATATAAATCCGAATAGTCCCCTAAATTCTTACACTTGAACGATGACCACACATCCTTGGCTCTGTCATAGCAATCATCACTTATATGTTTCTCTTTAAGTGTATCATAAAATTGGTTTTTTGTTGTAAGACTTGGAATATTCATTTTTTCTAAAGAATCAATGAAACTATACGGGAAAACACTTTTTTCCGCCTCAGATCGAATTGATGCTGATCAGGAAAGTGTTTTCGCATTTCCCTGAAACTATCAATATCTAAACCACTACCCAAGTCTTCCAATGAAACGGATAAAAATTTAAAACTATCAACAAATCGCAACTTCAAATATTTTTTCTTGATCGATAGGGTTTGTTTGTCGACATAATCGTGAACGTAAATGCTCTTTGTAAATGAAACATATTTTTCCTTACTCTGGGCTATGACGTTAATATTATCCCCATGACGACATAATTATTTAATAAATAGGTGGCAGTCATAACCGCTTAAATTATGGAAAATAGGGACGAAATTAGATAGTTTATAATTTAAATTACAAACGGAATGAGCAGCACCAAATCGTTTCTTCCCCGTTATGTGACAATGACCTTTCACATTTTTTTCATTGTCGATAAAAAGCATATACAACACGTTTTAGCATTCACGAACTCATTCTTTTCCTGAGGTGCTAAACGGTTCATGGGTTCAATATCTTTTAGATATGTGTTATAAAGATGTCTTAAATCGCTTTCTATACGAGAAACAAATACTTGGGCTGCATCATTTCCGCGGTAGAATTCAAACTTGGAAACAGTATCATCAAAAGAACATTTTATGACGTATGCGAAGGAATATGGTTCATGTTTAACACTCTGCATTGTGTAAGAATTTTGAGGGTTTAGCTCGGCTATTGGTGATGGTTTTAGAACCGATTCGAAGTCAGCATATACGACAAATGGAACTCGCATTTGCTTTTCTATGTTTTCAAATTTTAAAATATTTTCAGGTACACTCTTTCCAAACTTATCAACCCTAATATCCTCTGAGGGTGTCAATGTGTATATGTGATTACAATCATTTTTCTTATGTAAAGTTATAGCTAATAATGAATCAAAATAAATGAGACAACTGTCACAAAAATACAATTTACTTCTATGTTTACTAATTTGACTAGATACTAACCGAGATAAATCTTTGATCCAACAATAATGACTTTTTGTACAACGTGCATCGCAAACATGTGTATCGTCATCCGCTTGAATATTACAATCAAAGGTTATTAACAATAAATTTACGTGATTTAATAATTTTTTGTTCGCATACCTAAGTGGACCAACTATTTCATACTTAATCTTATTATTTTCAAAAGTAGATTCTACACCATACACATTGACTGAAATGTTATTTTGTTTCTCAAATTTACTAATATCGCACAATTTTACTGGAAAATCCATACCTGTTACATCCAACACAGTTGAAAAATGTGGGTTTGATGAGACTTGTGATGGCATATTGATTGCGGGAAACAACGCTGAAGTTACAGCCCAAGCGAAGCAGCACTCGTCTTGGTTCACCACATTAATCACAGCCTTTTTGTTCTCTATGAACCTGGCCTAAACTCATTGATGTTCACTTCCAGATATACAATTTTCTCAAGCGCCCACCCTATAAACACACAAAGTATTGTAATTCACAAAACAACACTGTTAAATATTTAAACATACCTGAATCTTTTTCTTGGAATTTCGTAGATTGAGTCGTTATTGCATGCACAAACGATTGGTATACAGTTTCAAAATCATCCCCAACCGTGATTACTTGATTCATTGTATTAAACGATTTGTCGCTGCACACGTCCTGAGATGGCAGCAGATATCGACCAAAAACAATCATATTTATTTTCAGAGCACCATGCGATGTCAGCATTCGACGCACCAAATCCAACACTTTCCCCTTAATATCATCGAAAAATGCGGTAAAATCGACATGGATACTATCGCTGCTCACACGGTATGTCGCTATGCGATTTCTGAAGGCACCATCTATCATTTCTACACCTTGTGATAATGGTATGCATGCATTATTTCTATGCACCAATGTTCTTTGGTGAGCCGCCATTCAGTTTGCTGGAACAACCACATTACAAACATCACAGCTTTGCATTTTTGGGGAATTAGATGATGAGGGTCCTGCAACATCCAATCTTACACGCTTTTCTCCAACACCAAAATCATTATCATCTGGTCTTCCCGTACACGACTCTCTTTTGTGGCGCAATAGATGGTAACTGCGGGTAAATTATGCACCACACATATCACACACGTAACTCATGTTTAATTTAATTGAAAGTTCAATTACATGTCTCGCGTCAGTTATAACACTATATGCACACCACCAGTCTTTTATATACAATGGTTGGGCGCACAAGGATCATAGAAATATTGGGGGTGCATTCAAGGTAAACTGACGTCACATCACTTCAAGGACAAATATCGAAAAAGCGGTATGCGCATTCAAGGTTATATGACGTCACATACCTCCAAGGTTGTGGGGCGGGGCTTAATTTAGAAATATCGAAAACGTATGATGCGTGATCTCAAGGTCAGGATTAGTGGTGGGGGGGGGTTTGACAACTCGCATACTTTGACTACTGATGACGGTTTGCTGATGCAGATTCCAAGGCCCGCAGTTAACATATATTTAATCATATTTATATAATACATTCTCATCTTTAAACTCTTACTGTTAAGACATATTTTAAAAATAAAATTGTTTTTAAAAAATACATTTTTACTTCAAAGTATTTAAGTCGCGTTCTGAGGAAGATATTTCCTATGAGCCCATTAGAATCCTATAATCAAATATTTCAAATATTTCAACAATTTAAATTCTGACTCAACTAAGTATATTAATACTGAAAGCTGTGGTATTTGTGAAGATACCCAGAAGGATTCTCTACTGCTTCCTCTGTTCGTGTAAGGCTAGGGTTACCATATTTTGAAACTTGAATTAACGTACATTTGCCGCTAGCCCGCGCATTCGCCATTTGTTAAATAGTGATCTAATCAAGTTTAGACAATATTTTACTAATAAAATTCAATTTTAGAAAACATATTATGTGAACAATATTAATAAATAAAATTCAACGCAATCTTCGATAATAATAATAAATCTAAAATAATAATTAATATTTAGGTATCAAGACTGGTAACTAAAATAATAGAAAAGTCTTACTCAAGATTCTTTATGGATGTAGGAAAAATAGTGTATATTACTTGTGTGAAAAAGATCCATTTTAAACTAGAAAGATTTTTGCATTCAGCTAATACCTGTTAGTCTGAAAACTTGCTTTCAGTACGTATCTAATATACTATAAGACTACTCTAAAGAGTAATTCTATATAATCACATTTCCACATTTCTAATTCATAAATTAACTTTTGTCGCTTAGGTAAATTGATGAGAAGGACTTGAATTTACAACCTCTGAGAAACAGAGACATAGCACAACGTATTATATTTGAGTAACTGACTAAAAAAATTGTGTTTTTTTTTAAATAATTAAAAATTTAACTGATTTTTTCATGACTCCAGATAAAGTTACTTTAAATATTTTATTATAATAATTTAATTTTAAATAATAAAAACAAAAAGTTGTAAGAGCTATGCCAAAAAAAACAGGTGTCATCTTACAGTTATTTCTACTTAAAGATCATATGTATCTATTTAAATAAAACATTTATATATATATATATATATATATATATATATATATATATATATATATATATATATATATATATATATTTGGTCGATTCCCGACAAAATGGTGAAGGAGTAATCCTTACCGTTACTGGTTTTCGTTTTGTATAACTTTTTACGACCAAGAACCGCACAGAAATTGAAATTTCTGTTTCTCTTCTATATATATATATATATATTATTCTTCATCAATGTTTACGTCATGTATAATTGATTCCAATGGTTTCCAGATCACCAAATGATAGATTTTTCTTTTTGTAAAGCACAACTTTCCTTGTATCTTGTTGATAATATCTATGCCTCTTATTGTTAAGTTTCACTTTCAATATATCTAAGGAAATGGAGAAACTTTTTTTATAATACCATCTAAGTACAACTCTCTGAAAAAATAAAAAGACAAAAGTTACAGGTAGCACACACTAATATTCAGGCTGGAAGTAACCATTGAAATTCAGATATTGTCATTGGTAGTAATTAATTTTCCTATATTTTCAAAAAAAAATTTCATTCATTGAATGTTATACAATGAACCAGATTTTAGTTTTTATAAACAACTGAATAAATAGCCCTTTTCATATTTTCCAAATAAAGGATACAATTATTAATTCGACTCCCGAAATAGTTAATTCTGATACAACTCTTACTAGCGAATTAACAAAAACATCATTTTCTGTGACCTAGCTCAAACTAACTGCATTCAATAGGCAGTGACATTACTGATTATCACAACCACCCATATAGCATTTTTATCATATATAAACTCCCAAAATAATTATGCCGGGATATTCAATGGTGCCTCAAGAAAAAAATATGTATTTTCAATTGAAAAGGCAGCGAAAATATACAAAATTAATGATGATGCCAGTAGTTTTATGACATGTTTTGTAACTAAGAACTTTTTGATATAATTTAGAGATCCCACTTCAACATACAATAGAATTACAAACAGATACACAATACACTATTTAAAACTTAATAAAAGTTGAAAATAAATATTACCTCTGATTCCTTTAACAATGAAGGTAGGAATCTGTTATTGCTCATACATGACAGGACAAGCAAAATTGCTTGAAGTCAAATGGTTCTTCCTTGTAACTAACTAGGTTTCATTTACTGACTGGCCTTTCTTCCTGCATATTTCAGAAACTCTTGGTTTACATATTTTCAAAGCCTTTTGTGAAAACACAATGCTCTCAAAGTCGACTATTTTTTTTTGCACAACTGGTTTCTCTTTGAAAATCTATATGAATCCTACATCATTTTAAAACTGGCTGAAGTGTTCTTTAAATGTTTTGATTGTGACATCGCTTATGTTACCTTTAACTGGATTTTACTGTTTTCTACAAAACAAAATTTCTATTTCCTGGGTCGGTTTTGTTATTGTTTCATGCACATGCATACCTCGGTTACGGATATAATATGTTACAGAAATATTAGTAATGATGACACGACACCACAACTGACCTCTAGGGCATGTACACGTAGATTCCTCAATGTCATGGTCCTTATCCAGTTTAATTTGCAAATAACAAATTTGAAAATTTTATTGCCAAGAAAACATATTACTGACAAATATATAAATATATTAAAAATAAGTAAGAATGATTCAAAATTAAATACATATTTTTAACAATATTGATGTGGCTAAAATGTACAAAGAATACTTATCTCAACCTTGTAAACACAATTTCTCATGGCCGAATGAATAGGTAAGTATATCCTTTGATTACAGGAAGAAGGTCCAGATCAGAAAATATATCTTTCACATAGTTTGATTCTACTGCGTTTTCTCAATTATTGTGGCAAATCTCATAATCATCTAAAAAAATAAAAAAGAAATCATAACCCTTCTTTACAAAGTACATATATTTTATGGTTATTTAAGCAAAAAATCAGGGTTATAAAAACCAACAATATAAACTTGTAGTTATTTTTAAACATACTTACATTTATATGAAAAAAAAATTAGAAACCAGCAAAAATAAACGTCTAACGTAACCTTATTCCTAAGTTACTTTAAAAATTTAAAATTACAAACACACTATCTATGTCCTATATATAAACCAAACGCGAAAGTTTCTTATAACTAAAACTTGACAACACAGCAGCCTTTTTTAATATTTGCAGCCAGTAACGTAGGTTTTTTTATTAATTTTCTTTTTCGGTATTTGAAGTTTCGGGCCATTTCCTGTTTTAGTGCATCCACAGTCAACAACAATGCAGTTTCGGTACAATAACTGTTCGGGCCAGTGAAGTTTCGGGGTAAATCCGCCCTACCATAGTTACAACAAAACCAAGAGCTACTTTAACTTAGCCGAGCACTGATAAACCGATCCTTAGTCAATTAAAAATGTATTAAGAACCACAATAATTAACGATGAAAGATTAAATGACCTTTTATTAAGATGTGAAAAACGGATCATCGATAAAAATAAATTTCGAAAACCTATTGCTTTCTTGGGCAAGATTTAAAGAAAGAAGAATCGAATTAAAGTAAATATATGTTTAAAAATTGGGTGTATGTGTTTTCTAAGAGTACATTTTATTATTTTTACCCCAAAAAAACTAAAAGTATATTTGGTAATATTTACCATAAATTATAATAAGCATATCCACATTTGCTTAAAATTTGAGCATGGCCACAAATTTTTTTTTTGCCGTTAAATTATTAGCTGTGAGGGGTGGGGCGTTTAAAAAGCGCCAGCACTTAGGGGGCGTCGAGTCTCGCTTCTCCCGCCCTAGTGAAAGCAACGTCGCTACGGCCCTGTTAGTATAGCGTATAGTTGAAGTGTACAATTACCATTGGTCGGTACACACAACATAGCACGGAGTTCTTTTCGAATTTAATTATAAGCGATATATAGATGCATTATTTGTAAAAGATACTTAAAAATAGCTTGTTAAAATAAATTACATTTTTTCCTATTTCGTTTGTTTTATTCTAGCCATTAAGCGTCTAATCTCGTATTGAATTCGAAAGGTTGCCAGGTGGCATTTAATCGCCGAGTTTACAACCATAACGTAAAGGGCTTCATTTAAGAAAAATAGCGACTAATAGTATATAAATAAATAACTGTATCAAGAAATGGGAAGCTCACTTTTGATAACCCAATTTACGAATTAATTGATAATGTTTTATCTCTTTTTAAATCACAAACCTTTATTACTGAATCATGTAAACTGGATGATTCTAAGAACAAATAAATTTATCAAGTCGAGGAAGCTCACCTGTGAAGACCCCCCCTTTACGAATTTATTTCAAAACAAAAAGATACATTAATAAATTCGAAGCTCACTTTTCAACTCCATTCGTTAACTAATTGATAACATTTTATTTCAGTTATAGTTAAGTTTTAACACTGGAACCTGTGGTGGAAGATAGATCAAAATACAAGAGTTCTAACCACACTACACCACAACTTGTTACGTTCTGGACGCGCGTTTCGCTAACCAAGTTAGCATCATCAGCAGATGATATAAACAGTTTATATCATCTGCTGATGATGCTAACTTAGTTAGCGAAACGCGCGTCCAGAAAGTAACAAGTTGTGGTGTAGTGTGGTTAGAACTCTTGTATTTTGATCAGTTATAGTTGCTTATGTTTTTTGTTAAATCATACAAATAAATGAAAAAACTATTAATTCCTTTTTTACACTTGGGCAGATGAGCAATACTGATGTTTTTCGGTAAGCCGATTGAGAAAAACATGCATACTATGCGGCAAGTGGCTTTACAAACCTCTTTCAGTATTAATATATAGCCATCCCTCATTTAATTAATAAGCAACAACCTCCGTGTAAATGAAAATCGATATTCACGCTGCCGCTAATCAGAAATATCACACTGTTTCACCTCTCCGTATGATCACCAAACATTAATAAAATAAGAATGAGCACACTGGAAGCTCCTTCCCTTGTTATGCTTATCTCACTCGAATATCGGATGCTATGCTTTTTGATCCCTCGAAGTCGCTGCCGTGTGAGATGCATAAACTGGTTGTCCGTCGTAGAATAAAATAATTAAATATACCACCGAACATTAATATATACCAGTTGTCTATACAAATGAAAATAAGCATTTACCAACTTACTTAGTGTTTTGTGTTTGGTAAATGGCTGGAAAATTACGATTAACTCTTGTCTATCTCTATGGGGAACTTTAAGACGCAAAAATTATTCATTTCTTAACCTGAATCAGGATTGCCCCAAATTTTTTTGATTTGCTCAAAGAATATAAAAATATCGATGTACCAATAATCACAAAAAATAGTTCTTTAAAAATGTTTAAATGAGACTATATAAACTTTTCAAGTACGGACGGCAATGCTGGAGTGTTTACATTAGTGGTTATCTATTAAAAAATCGGTAAATTTTCTTTACCCGAAACTTCTCTCGTTATGAATCTTTTCTTTTAATAGGAATAGTGAAGAGTGGCCCCATTTAGTATAATAGTCATTACTATCTTTTAAAAATTTTTTTTGGGTGTCGTTTTTGCCATCATATTGGATTCCTACCAATATTTTACTAGTTTCTACCTATGCCACACTTTATTTTTGGGCATAATTGAAAATAAATTCAATAAGCACTTTTTGCATTGACAAAGACCGACATTTTGTTACGTCATATCGAATTCTGCCAGGTTGTCCCGATATCACATTTAATTTTTCTGCAAAACTTAAAGTCATTTGAATAATTAAGTTGATTTTTGAAACATTGAAAATATTGGCCGCCATCTTGAATTCGTGCCACAACTTTAGCAGTTTATCTCTATATCACATTTATTGCTTGCACAGAATTTGAAATTAATCTAATAAGTACTTTTCTTCAGGCCAGTTTTTTAAATATTTTTATTCATACCAAAATGTTACCAGTTCATTCCTAAAACTTGATTTTTGTGCAAAATTTGAGGAAATTGGATAATTAGTGTTTATAAATAGTTTTTTTTCAACGTTTCACTAGTCCATCAACTTGTTTCGGCATATTGGATTTTTACCAAAATATTACCAGGTCATCTCAATATGACCTTTAATTTTTGTCTAAAATGGAATTCAATCTAATGAGTAGCTTCTAAGCTATGTAGTGAAGTGACAGACCGATAGAAAAATTGACAGACGGACCGACGGAACTGATGAAACATATTTTTGACATCTAGGGGTGCTAAAACCTGAAAATATTACCAGGTCATTCCCATATTACCCTCAATTTTTGATCAAAACTTGAGATCAATAGGGTAAGTAGTTTTTAAGCTATGCCGCGAACTGACAGACAGACAAACGAAAAGACGCACCGACGGAATTGATTTAACATGTTTTTTGGCGTCTAGGGACGCTAAAACGTGAAGACATTTAAAACCTGAGAGGGTGATTTTTTCACGATTGCAAATATTTTATTTGGCCGCCGCCCGCTTTGTTTCGCCATCTTGAATTACTACATGTTTACTAGTTTATCTCTATAGCATAATTCGTTTTATAGCTGAATTTTTAAATACTTTATTAAGCCACCATTTTGTTCTCCCATTAGATTAAAATTTTCAACAATTAATTTCCTTTTTTATTTCATTTTTTACAAATAGTAATTTTTATAATTATATTAAGATCAATCAATTAAACAACTTGACGTTTTCCCATTTTTTCTTTTAATATATAGGTATAAAGTAAAATAGGTCACAATAGCAATTACGGCTAGATACTTTAAAAACTTGTTTTTAAAACACCCCGGTAAGTAAACGTTTATTCGTTTTAAACGCTAGCGTTTTGCATCAACCTCGTAAAAGCGTGGGTACCTGCACAGCTTTATGAATTTCTCGGATTCGCCGACGCGTTATTGTAAGCACAACATAAAAGTTCCGAAGGACTGTGCACCTTCTTGTCTTGTTAATGTTCCGTGGTATGACTAAAGCAAAGTCGCGACTACAACGTCTATAATGGGGAAGTAAGACTAGGAATACTCCATTAAGCTATAAGAGCGTGTACCTGATTGGCCCAGATGAAAATTGGGCTAGGAAGTAATCGACAGATGGGAACCATTAGGCGGAGCTTACTTCTGATTGGCTGGGGAAGGGTCTAACCGATAGAGGAGGGGCCTAAGCTTATTCCTGATTGGCTGAAGGGGGAGGGGCCCGGAAATACTGGCTTCTGATTGGTTGCTCCAAATTTTGTTATGCGAAACCCACGATCTTTCCAAATTTCGGCTATAATGTTTCATCGTCATTTAATAATATTGGGTCGTTTTTGGATAAAATATTTGGTTAAAAAAATTAACAGGGAGGTTTTATTCGTAGAAGATTTAAGAAAATTGTCAAATTTAGGTACCTTCCTTGATCCAGAAACTTGGAACTAGGGTGTATTTCCACGTCTAAATTTTTCGGTGTTCTTAAGCGAATTAACGTTATATGTATAAAATACGACAGTTATTCTTTTTGTACTGTATTTTCGTCTTTCTTTTAAAATGTTTCTAAGCAATATTCGTCAGTAGTCAATAAATGTTGTAAACGAAGAAACATTTAATTCACGAATTAAAACCATTCCGTCAATAATATAGGAGTTGACATTGGGGGTAATCCTTATTATTTCAGTAAATGACTCAAGTTTTCTAGCCAAGTCAGATTTTGTCGTTTTACGCAGAGAACCATCTTCATGAAATAGAGATGCTGGAGTATAATTTTATTCACCTGTTTGTATTGAAGTTAATTTTTCCTTCTTTTGCTTAATTTTTCTAGGTCCAGATTTGTTACAGATTAAGCACATGCTTCTTATATTAAATGAACCAGTGTTACGGCTTGTGGTTTTAGAGCAGATAGTTGTCTGGTTTGATAGATCATCGGTTTTACTGGTGATGGCAGAAGCAATATTCATATTACTAATATGCCTTTTTTTGACGCTTTTATGAAACTTAACTTTTAAAGTTCCATCTAAAACACTTTGTTTTCTTTCTAAACCAGTCTTTTCTCAGCAGCACTACACATGGTTTGTAGATCCGATTCGTCTTGTGATCCATCAATGGATCTTCCACATATAATGCACTCCATTAGAATGTCTTTAAAAATATAGTCCTAACACTGGAACCTCTGGTGAAAGATAGATCAAAATACAAGAGTTCTAACCACAGTTCACCACAACTTGTTACGTTTAGGACGCGCGTTTCGCTAACCAGGTCAGTATCATCAGCAGATGATATAAACTGATATTAGATAATATGTAGATAATGATGTAAGTATACTTACTGGACAGACAAAAAATGTTGACATAGAAATGCACTTGTTTTTTTCATAAACTGCACTTATTACGTATTTTGTTATTCGTAACAACTGCATTTTTTTTAGAAAACTTCTATAATCTTTTTACTTTAATTACCTCGTAGGATATATGGTAGAATTCTCAAAAATAAAAGTTTTTCGATTGCTGAAAAAAAAAACACAAAAGATGATTATCAATATTCTTTTTTTTTCAAAAAGTAGAGGTTATTTTGAATACTTATGACACCGTTACAACCGCTAAAGTGTCTTCTTTTAAACAAAAAAAAAATATTTTAATACTTTTGAAGATATAGTGTGTTATGTTTAAAAGTAAGTTTTTATAATTTCGTAATTTTTTTACACATTTTGTGCTATAAAAAGAGTCTGGCCCAACTTAGGATGTCGTGAATTTGCATTTCCGATAGCAGTGCGATTCTGGATACTGCTATGTCTAGCTTGGTTCTACCTTAAAAAAAATCTCCAGAAAGAAGCGTCTTTCGCCGGCGAATTTACTCCGTCATGGGAATTCTTTCCAAATAAAGACGCCTGGCTCCCAATGAATTTCCATTTACAAGGCCATACATTAAATGCATATAAGCCATTTCACAATTCGTAAAATTATTCATGGCTGAGAACAAATTAGCCTTTATTTGATACTAAACTTGTGTAAGATTTTACTTCAAAACGACTAACTGACCCCACGATTTTTCACTTTGCTCAAAAATAGTGAACTGACAGTGACATTCTATATTATTAATCAGATTCCATGGCAATGCTTATTGGAATTTATTGTTATTTGTTTATATGGCTATCTTGACGTTTATTTCAAGTCTTTATGTGGACCAGAGATGTCTAAATTATTGTTAAGAGGTTTTGGGGGTGTAAAATAAACACATTACTTTCCAATTCACAATAATTGTTTATTATAAAACGCACATTAAAAACAGAATAACAAACAAAAGCAAACGATAATTCCCGACTACAGTGGCTTTATTTGTATAAAGCCACTATATTCGCGACTCTTGGCCCCATCTATCAACTTAATACATAAATTATAAAATGCGGTTTTTCTTAACCCAATCTAAAAATTGTTTATGTTAGGCAACCAGTACTACAAACTATGTACAAGTGTTATCTAACTACGAGGAATTACATAAATTAACATCGTGTAGTACAAAATACACATAAATTTGCTAAGTTTCATCAAAATCGACGAAAGAGTGTTCATGATGTAGATGAAAAGTTAGATAGATAGTTACGATTATGTTTAGATTCTGCTATTCGAAATCACTTGTAGCGATTTCTTCAAATCTAGTTCTTTCAAGAACGGTTGCTCGTAGCGACTTTTAGCAAGTATACCTGTTTTACGTAAAAATGATAGAGAAATCTATTTTCTTAGTTAAAAATGTAATATAAGCATGTACAAAAAAGTTATGACCCCTCAAAAAGAAATGCAGTTGGCGCCCTATACAAGTACGAGCCATACTAAGATGAAATTCGAATTTATCATGTTAAAAAACCCACACATTCATTCAAATATCGACATTATTCCAAAAATTATTTACAAAAAACAAAAATTAAAATAAAACCCTGTATCTTTAAAATAAAGCAATTTAGAACACATGTGAATATTTAGTCATAAATCAAGCCAAGGAATAACCTCCTTCAATATTGACATAATATTTAAGAACACCCTGTATAATGTAGCCTGGATGTCATGAGACGAGACTTATCTCGTACCGTCTCGATATTTTGGACGAGACGAGAACAGGGTCTTCTGACTACCAAACCTAATAAATTTATAATTAACAGGAAAAGATCCAATTTACGAAATAATAACATACATGGTGTCACATTAAAAATAGTAACAAAGCCCGAGCTAATTTTTTTAGTTTCCATTAATCATTTGTTTGTTTTTTAGCAAATCCAGGCGGTTTAGATAAAATAAAGCTTGTAGACCCCGTTGAGAATACAAATAAAAAGTCTACATCATGTAGTTAAAAAATAGTATATGTCATTTTCTAAAAAACACTGATGTATTAAAAACAATCCTAAAGACAATTTTTGCAATGCAACGTTTTAATAAAGCAAATCCGAGGAATGTTGTTATGCAATGGAATCCTTTGATAGAAATGGAAAGAGATATGTAACTACATTACTGTACAATTTAAAATTTAATTATATAAATACATTCAACCTAACGTTAAATGGCCATAACTTATACACAAAATGGTTTGTTACCAAAGGGAGTTTTATTTTTTATAGGCTTATGTTTTGTTAATATTTTTGGGGAACCTAAGTTTTAAGAGTTGCTTTGGTCTGGCATATATGAAAGGTAAAACAAAAGTAGTACTTCTTACATGAACTTTGTCAAGAGCGAGATTTTGCAAAATTGAAATTATTTTGATTTTATATGTGTCTACTTATTAAATGAGTTTCTAGAAAAACGGTTTTCTCAAAATTTTGACATCTGATTTTTTTTTTTTTGAAATATGCAATTTTTAAAACATTTTTTATGTATGGATTAAACATAAATTATAAATTTGAGGAACTTTTTAAGTAAATGTATACTTCATTGAGTATGTTTTTTTCGTTATCAGTAGGTCTTCACATACCGAGAATATTTAATTATTAAAAGGTAGGTCAGTGGCATATTTCAAATGCTTTCCTGGAGGGAACAATTATAGTTAGCGATTAAACAAAACAATGTACTAAAAAATAATTTTTATTTTCCAACATTTTGCTTCGGTTTTCAATTAGTAGCTCTGGGCACAAAATTTCAGAAATTACCAAAAAATCTATTGCATTTAGGAATATTTGTCAAATTTTTTAAAATGTAATAGTATATTTTCCACCAATATTTTATTACAATGCATTATTATAATATACCTGTTGATTGTAAATATTACGTTGATTCGTGTTAGGAAACCTAGTTCCCAAGTATACTAAAAAACCGAAAAAACAAAACATAGAATAAGATTTATTGAATAAAACGCAAAACTGAAAAACTTAACAATGATTAAGATAAAACACGTGGTAACTAACAACATCAAAAATTACTCAAATAACTTCCTCCTTCATTTGCACACCTTTCAACAAGTTTTCTAAATTGTCTGAAGTTATTTTGAATATGCTGAGGAATTATTCTAATGGCGCGCGTTATTCTCCTTCAAAACTCTCTCGTCATTTGGAAGTGGCTCCGAGTAAGGTAGATTTTTAAGACGTTTTTAGGTTTTGCGGGCAGTGGAGGGGACCAAACCTACTAATCCACTTATCGCCGAAATATAAAGTCACCCGGTCGCTAACTTTTCGCGTCGAATGAGCTGGAAATACATAATTGCTCTCTGTTCAAGGAGTAAGTTATCTAAAAAATGTCCATGGAACCATTGTAATAATTCCAAATATTTATGTTCGTTCAATTTTCCTTCTATATATTTTATTATTTCATAATGACACGAAATTGTACGACACACATTGACGTTTTTGTAATAAAGTCTGGATTTTCAGAAGCCCGGTATCTGCAGTTTTGTGTGGAAATGATCCCATTTGCTTTTCCCAGTAGCAAACCAAATTCTAAACGGTGTGCTTCGTCTCCTTCAAGTGTACGAGTTACTTTCGATTTTAAAGGTATAGTTCTATTTGTGTGATATATTCTCTGCAATTCAGACTTACTGATATTTGTTTGCCTTTGCCTCGCTCTAAGGGATGTCCTAGGACATCTCTTCCTTAACTGAGTCAAGGGCTATTGTGCCCAAATCATTTTCGTCGTATTTTTTTCATTTTCTCTTACTACTGACAACACTTTCTATCATTAGAATTGTTTTAATAATTCGACTAGCAGTCATTTTTGCCAAAACTGTGTTTGGAAATTTGCTATTGAAAAGCCTTACCACCTGACTTAATGATGTATCTCTAACTCCATAACATTGAAAAATGTAATTTTTTCCTCCAATGCTAAATCCATAATGAAGTTAACTATCTTATTGTATTAAGCTTTGCTGTTTTAAAAACCCGACAAGATATAAAATATTTTAGACGATTTTCACCATCGAGATAAAGGTGAAATTGTGCCATTGTAGGTGACATGGTACTTATAAAAGAAGATAGAAAATAGAAACTTCTGAATACAGTTTTATGACAAAAATGACAACAAGTAGAATCATTAAGAATTTTCTAAGAACAGTTTATTTATGACAAGAGTAACCAAGTATTTTATCTTAATTATTGTTAATTTTTCCAGTTTTTTGTGTTTTATTTAATAAATCTTATTGTTTTTTTTTCGGTTTCTTAATATACAAAGATGCGCGAAAACACGGGCACACACACGCGCCCACAACGAATGAACAAGTTTAACGTGCGCGTTGTAATACAATATTGATTTAAAATGTACCATTACATTTCAAAATATTGACTGGAAGGTTCTAATTTCAAATTATAATATTAGTTTCATTTTTCATATTTTTAAATAATTACGAAATTGTAGTGGCGGATTCATGACATAAAACTATGTTGACCCATTTTTCCTATTATTGTAACATCTATCCACACACACACACACACACACACACACACACACACACGCACACGCACACGCACACGCACACGCACACGCACACGCACACGCACACGCACACGCACACGCACACGCACACGCACACGCACACGCACACGCACACGCACACGCACACGCACACGCACGCGCACACGCACACACACACACACACATTTAATTTCGTCTAAAAAATATTTTTTCACTTGCAACGAATGAACAAGTTTAACGTGCACCTCAGATTCACGTGATAATTCGTCAAGTGCCGGTACGGACTTCTCGCTAAAATTTCGAGATAAAGCGTCTGCTATAACTAATTCTTTTCCAGGTGAATAATACATTTTGAAGTTATACCGCATTAAACGGATTATAAATTTTTGCAAACGTGGCGTTAACTCATCAATAGGTTTAGTTTAAAGCACTTGAATTAAGAGTCTGTGATCCCTTTGCATTACAATCGAAATTCCAGTAACGTACTCGGTAAACGTGGCAGCTGCCCATGCCAATGCTAGAGTTTTCCTCTCTACCTGTGCATATCTTTTTTTCGTTTCGGTTAGTAAATGTGAGTGCAACAATTTCATTCTTCCCATCAGGAATGAGTTGAAAAAACTTTGTTGTTGCTACAGTTGCTTTTTCTAAAAATTTTGTTGTCAAATATCCCAAAATCAATATTTTTTCTTAAGCAAAAAAGTTAGGGGTTCTAAAATAGTGGATCTATCAGGGATGAAGCGATTTGAAAAATTGATCATTCCAAGGAATTGTAAAACTTCTTTTTTTTAGGCACCGGAAAATGTTCGATTGCTAAAATTCTTTCAGGGTCTATAGAAATGCCCTTATCAGCGATTTTAACAATTTAACGAATGAACTGCAAACACGAATTTACTCTCGTTTAATTCTGGAGCACAAGTAATACCGAAGGGTATTTCCCCGACGTACCGTTACCGAGCTAGAGCACTTCGAAGGTCAAAAAACACAAATTTCAAAAATTTCCGGTCCAAAAAGAGAAATGCGCGGACAGCCTCGTGATATAGATATCTTGCCCCCTATCGGGTAGGAATGAATAATAATTTTGGGAGCTGTTTCAGATTTCTAGATCTATCTTGTATAAAAAAGGAAAAATGTATTTAAAAATAGGACATCTGACGTGCTTCACCGTTTGCGAAAAAATCTAAACAGTCTTGTTTTTTTTTTCATCTCTAATTATTTTAGTGCTACCATGTATAATAAAAATAATTAAAAAAAACATGTTTTTATTAAAGAAATGTGGTGTTTTCCCATTTTTTGATTTTTCCTTGTCTAGGTGGGCTGGGTTTTTAGGGCTATCTCTTTATTCGGGACAAATAGTATTTTGTATACTGAGTAAATTCGACGTGTTTCTTCCTTTTTCGAAATATTACTTTTTTATAAGTATATAACGGTTCGTGAATTCTGAAAATTATTTTTTACGTTTATCTACCTCTAAAACATATCAAAGATTTATGCCCACTTTTGGTGCAAATTTGAAACGGAGCGGTTGGGCCGATCTCAAGTTATCTTGGTGCAATTTTGTTTAACACACACACACACACACACACACACACACACACACACACACACACACACACACACACACACACACACACACACACACACACACACACACACACACACACACACACACACACACACACACACACACACACACACACACACACACACACACACACACACACACACACACACACACACACACACACACACACACACACACACACACACACACACACACACACACACACACACACACACACACACACACACACACACACACACACACACACACACACACACACACACACACACACACACACACACACACACACACACACACACACACACACACACACACACACACACACACACACACACACACACACACACACACACACACACACACACACACACACACACACACACACACACACACACACACGCACGCACGCACGCACGCACGCACGCACGCACGCACGCACGCACGCACACACACACACACACACACACACAAACAAGAAATTAAACTGCATACCCTCTTTCCGATAGATAATAACAAGTATTTTTTTTTATATGGTACGTATGATACCCAGTATGATAGGTACACTTCCACCTATTTATGTTAACTCACACGAAAAATTAAAAATATTTATTTTATTTGCATGTATGTAAATAGTTTTATGTCTGTTTTAATCATGTGCCGTTGTCTAATAATGTTTTATGTAATTGAATAATTGAAATTTTATTAAAGGATTTTCCTCTATAGGTAAGTCAAATAATTTAAAATATACTATCTATTTATTTGTTGAAATTGACACTAATTACAGGTATACTATATTATAATAACACCGATGAAGACTAAGTATTGGTCGAAATGTTTGTTTTTAATGTTAATATCTTGAAATAAAAATATGATTCAAGAAAAAAGCCATTAACTCTACGCCCTACGAACCTTAAGTCAAGAAAAAAGAAGGGATATATCTAACAAGGTTCAAGAGTCTTAAAAAAACAAGTATATATATTTTTTTCACACTGGAAGTGGTGTTTCAACAAGGCCTTAGCCAAGGATGCCTGCCACTGTCAATGAGGGAAGACTACTTGTCTGATGATTCTGACCGTGCCCAACATCGCTGCTTTTTGCATCCATAGGATTGCTGTGTCGGGCAGGTCCAGCTCCCTCAGGTGTCGGATCATGTCGACGTGCACGAGCCCATTCGTATTGATAATAAGAGGCATAATTTTGACATTATTCAGGTTCCACGTGGCTTTCATTTCCCTGGACAGGGCGGTGTAATTGCTAATTTTTGTGGCATATGTTTGAGACATGTTGTGGTCCAGGGGGATTGCAAAGTCAATAATCACTGCGGTTTTTTCTTCCCTATTCCACAATACCACATCTGGTCGGTTATGCTCTATTGCTCTGTCCGTGACAATGGGAACGTCCCAGTAGATCTTAGCCATGTCGTTCTCAATCACAGCTTGTGGCGTATATATATGGTATGCTGTGAAATCCGGTATGACTCCCCACTTGAGTCCAAGTAGCTGGTAAACGACCTTCCCCATGTGGTTATGTCTCTTCAGATATTTCAATATTCAATGCCAGGCAAAACCAAACAGGGCTCAGGCTGTCTCCCTGGAATATTCCTCTTTTGATTGTGAGTTCCCTAGTTGTGTAGGATTTTGTATCTTTCTTGATTGACAACGTTGTTCGCCAGCTAGCCATAAGATGTTTAAGAAGTCTCACCACATGCGCGTCCACTTTATATATTCGAAGAACCTCAAGTAGCCACGAGTGTGGCACGGAGTCAAAAGCCTTCTGATAGTCGATCCAAGCCATAGATATGTTTTTGAGACGTTTTCTTGCTTGTTTTGTGACGATATTATCGACTATCAGAAGCTCCTTGCAGCCTCTTGCCTTTCTCTTGAATCCATTTTGTTCCCACGCGAGTTTGTTGTTGCTTTTGATGTGGGCGTTGATTTTTGACCCCAGAATGGACGTGAGAATCTTGTAGGCGGAAGGAAGACAGGTGATCGGTCTGCAGTTCTTGGGTTCTTCTGTCTCCTTTCTTTAAAAGCATGTGAGTGACCCTTAGGGTGAAATATCTAGGGACCGTTTCCGGGTCATGGATGGTTGTCTGTATCAACTTTGCGAGTGTGGAGTGAGACTCTGTAAACACTTTCCACCAATAATTATGTATCCCGTCCATGCCAGGTGACGTCCAGCTTTTGAGTCTTCTCACCGTGTCTAGAACGTCCTTCTCGTTAATAAGGACCTGTGGCATTTGTGGTTTCTGTCGGTTGGCTTTTTCTTCTGCTTCTATCCAAGGGGCTTCAGAGTCACGTCGCATTTCGCGTGACCATATATCTGCTAAGCTTGCTTCGGATGGGACTTTGCTGTCTTGCCCAGTTTTGTCCGCTTCCAGACTGCGATAGAAGAGCCTTTGGTGATTGGTGAAAAGTTGATTTTGTTTGTACCTGAGAGTTCTTTTTCGGTACCTTTTGATGCGAGTTCCTAACGCCGCTATTTTCTGCTTTAGCTGTTCGGTGTGTATTTTCAGCTTATCTAGGTAGCCAGGCTGATTGGGTTTTATGTTGGCTTTGTTGGCGTAGGATTTTGCCTTTTCTACAACTTTTCGGCTACGGCTCACATTTTTGAGGAAATTATCCAGAACCCCGATCTCCTTCCGGAAGCTTATGATCTTAGACTCGATCCTTTTTTCCCATGGCGGTTGGTTTGCCATTTTTTTATCAGGTGCGTGGGTCTGAGAGCAGTGCACATAACCAACTAGTGTTGCTGCGCAATAAATTCTGTAGCAGAGCGTTTTCAGGTCTTCCGATGCTTTGAATTCCTCTGTCAGTGCGATGTTAGTGGCGGCAACTGTTTTTTGTGTGGCCGTGGTGGTCTTAAGTCTTGGTATCCGCGGTCTTGCATCCATTGATACCCCAAGGTATTTTTGGTCAAGCTCTTGGAACATTGTTCTGATTTCTGTGTGTTCTTGTCTTTGATGTCTGTCTGGATTGTGTTGTTGTGAACTGCCATTAAATATGCGAGGTGGAGTATGAGCTATCTGTAGTGATCTACGTATCATTATTGGACTTATTTTATCTGGTCCTCTTCTCATCACGTTGAGTTTAATTGCTTCCAATTCGTGTCGTGATAAGGGCTTACGAGATTTAATGTTGATTTGGGCGGCTAGGTGTTGTGTCGTGTGGTTCGAGTCTGGGTATTCGTCTCTCCATCGCTCAAGCAATTGGGCTATATATATATATATATATATATATATATATATATATATATATATATATATATATATATATATATATATATATATATATATATATATATATATATATATATATATATATATATATATATATATATATATATATATATATATATATATATATATATATATATATATATATATATGTTATATCTTGCGTTGGTCTGCAGCAGATATTTCCCAGATATTAACTTTCTAAATGGTTTGAGTTAATGATCCTTTTGTTACGTCAGAGTGGTGTGTTAGGATCCAGTAAAAAAAACAAGTATTTTTTTTATATGGTCGACGTTTCGCAACTTTATTGCTGTATCCTCAGGACACATATATAGATTAGATATGCTGCATGAAACCGATATTATCAGTCTTTTCCTACTCCGTTGGTTCGGAGATATTAAGTTTCTAAATGTTTTTGTTAACGATCTTCTTGTTGTTAGAGTGGTGTATTATTTGGAGTTAGGAAATATCCGTGGACCAACAGAGTAGGTAAATACGGATAATATGGGTTTCATGCAGGATATAAAATCTATATATCTGTCCTGACGATGCAACAATAAAGTTACGAAACATCAACAATTTAAAAGACTTCCTTGACCTGTGTGAGAATATTCAGCCAGCCAAAGATTACTTAACATTTGACAAACGAACTCTCTCAATCTTATTAATAAGGAATAGGATCCAAATCATTGCACTAGACTACTATATAAACAATGTAATTTTTAGACTAGCTTCTTATTTGAGAGATACCTACTAGTCAAAAAACTATTTTAAAAAAAGAAAACAATGCAAGCCTGACAAAAAGTTAATTTTGTAACTATGTATAAAAACTTTTATTTGCATTTGCAATAAGTATGAAGTTGAATATATATTTATTAGTGTAGGATTTTAAATACGATTTATGCAAGTTAAAGAATAAAATAATAGTAACGATATTTTTAATCACTTTTCTTGGCATATATGACAAATTAAAATTATATTACAAATATTGGGATCACGCTGTGTTTAAGTTACCACCTTGTAAGATTAACTATATGTTTATGTTTTCTGTTTTGTAAGTTAAAGAAACTTATTTCAATACACTGGTCAATGTGATCAATAATGAAAAAAATAATGTAAACTATATTTAAAACTTATTCACAAAGTGTAAAGAAAAAAACTACACATTTTTTTATATTATATATACGCAGATAAAGAAACTTATTTCATTACACTGATCAATGCGATCAATAATAAAAAAAAATGTAAACTATATTTAAAACTTATCCACCAAGTGTAATATATGTTGCTGTTCTTGGTCCCTCCAGTCTTTGTCACCTTCTTCCCCGAGGTTTCCTGCATATTCGCGCATAATGTGTCTTATTGTTTTGAGTGATGCACCTCTTAAGTTGAGAATCTAGTCAGAAGAAAAAAGTTAATATAGCTCGTTATATTAACAAACCTTTTCAATTGAAAATTTTTCATTTTTCCACACAAAAATAATCCACATTTTGAAGTGTTATTTTAATTAGAAATATTCGAATTACTGAAACTTTGGACTTGGCCCTTCATCAGAAGGAGGGGGTAACGAAATCATACAATTTGAAATTAAAGTAAATGAAGAGTGAATACGTCTGTTCTTCAGCGGAAAACGATTCATACCTCCATGTATTCCGTTCTAGCACAGATTTCATTAGTTGTTTAGGTAACTGAACTGTCAATTATTTGACAGACATGTCCTTTTTTAATCGATTTTTCAGTAACCCCTGCCATACCTTTGTCAATATGACCAGTTAACCTGGTTTAGACACGGACTACGCCTTTAACTTACTCAAATTGGTTTCGGCTTCCTAACCAATACAAAATTCACTATTTTCTATACAATTAAAAAAAGATCCAAAATTTGTGCCTGTAACTATTATTATACCGTACTACTTTATGACTAAAAAAAATTAATTTAATTATAACGATGAAACCCTGAAATTATTAAATGACTTTACAATTCGTCGGATACACGCAGTCTTGGTAAAATACATAATGGTTATGGGGTATTATTTAATTCTACAAAGAACATAATCCCCTTCACCTTCCTTGTTTTTTGCAAAATATAAATACATAGTAGAAAAATATAAATTAAGCAGACATAATATATACCTGCATTACTCTCTGCTTAATACTAGGAGGTCCAGCTGCACAAACCTCCAAAATAATGTAATCTATCAATTGAAGAGTAAACAGACCGCCTTCTAATCTCCTCAAATAATTCTCGTCTTCATCGTCTTCTTTGTCTTCTAATGTGTCATCAATATATTCTACTTTTTCAAGATATTTAAAATGTAACTCCAGCAACCGATCAACTTTCTCATGATCATTTTCAGTGAATTTACTTATTAATCTTTGGCGCTGAGAGCCCCTAAAAAAACGGATAAAATAGCAAAAAAATATAGGTATAGATAATTCTCTAATGGAATTCAAATAAACATTAAACTTCTTTCAGTTATGAAAGTGGATAGATAACGAAATTACCAGTGTTGGGCATTACATAACCATCATTTACCAATAGTGATCGATTTATAAAAAATCTGTTAAATAAAAAAAACATTAAATATTTTTGTTATTTAACAGATCAACTTTGTGGGGTATCAATTGAATAAAAGCAACCTTTTAGGCATACTTTTGAATGTTTTAAATAAATCATCCTATAAATAACCAATAACTCTATGTGATCGAGCCATAGATGTCATGAGTGACCAATTTATAAAACTGCCTTCATTGAAGTCAATTTGTGTTGAAAGTTTAACTCTACAATACATACAAGAAATTTATTTCCAATAGATTTATTTAGCTTTTGTACAGGGACATCTAACGAGCACTGAAAAGGGCTCCTTTTCAGTTGTAATCTTACTTTTTAAAAAACTGAAATAGACTTTAGATCTAACTTTATCTGAAGAATTGGAAAATGACAATAAAAACAATTGAACCGAAAACAAATCAGATATGTCATAAACATAGTATTTTTAAATGGAAGGCCCTATTTTTTATTTAATATTTGAAATCCTTGCTTTTTTCTTGATATGTTTTTTTATAAATCGTGTGGCACTGAATTACTGTTTACTCATCAGGTAATACGAAGGTGTAATTATCTGAGACATAATTTATGCTAACAAAGTCACGATGAGTTAGTTTGCTTGCCAAACATAAGTTTTGTTTATTTAAAATAGATTTTAAATACATATCCTATATTATTATAAAAGCTTGACGTCTATTTATAAATGACTACAAAACTTTCAAGATTCAAACAAGATACATTTAAACGTTTCATGTCGCTACAGTCGTAATTAAATGCGAGGATTTCAAAAATTAAATAAAAAAGGTCCTTCCTTTTCAAAAATATTATGTTTATGTCATAGCTCATTTGTTTTCAGTTCGATCGTTTTTTTAATAAGTGAGATCATAGCAGAAAAAAGCTCTGTTCAGTCCTTGTTGGATCACCCTGTAATTTTCAAAGTACGAATAAAGTTTTATATGATTATATGTTCGGAAACGTTTTGTTTCTGAGATATAGGGCAAGAAGGTTTACCTATAAAAACAATATATTTATCGAGAATCAAGCATTTGCAGACCTATGTTCATATAAAACTTTAAAAAGTTAATTCTACTGAAATTTGTAACATTCTGTTTTCGGTATGTATTTTATATTGGATCCGAGCAAAGTTTAATACCCTGTATCTCGAAAACCGCGAGTTTACGCTACAATGATAACTTTTGCTCAGATGGTTGAGAACTACAACATACCAGTGGCGGCTTGCCAGGAGACGCGGATGAAGCGCCGCTTCACCTATATTTTCCAATCAATTTACTTAAAAATAAAAATATTTTTAAAATATTAAGCATTTTATACTACATTTCTATTATAAAAATGTAATATGTTTTATATAAATTCACATTTTTTACTTAATTATACCATTATTTTCTATCAAAACTAGTGCGTTATATACTTAAAAAATAATAATGACTTAAAAACGTAGCGCGCTGAACACATTTTTATAAGAGCGACCCGTTGAGGAATCACAATCAGCACTTAACAAATTCCGCTTCAGACTCCCCCCGTACGCCGGCTTTCGCGCTTAGATTTGTTTACGGCAGTTGTGATTATCCGTAAGCCAAATAGAGATGGGAGCGGCATAAAACTGATGCTGCACGCTGCAGGCACTTGTTCGCTTGTTATAGAATTAATGTAAATTAGTGCCTTCGGATCATCCGAGGCGGAAGCAGTTTTGCATCGTGTCGTGTATCGTGATATATAACTGTTTTCTAAGAACAAAAAAATATTTAAAATCCTATAAATTCATATTATTTCTTTTAAGTATTAAAAAACGCTCCAAAGCTATGGATAATTGACATCATAACGCTGCGCTTCACCCATTCGAAAATCCATGAGCCGCCACTGCAAGATACTAAATATATAAGGGATTTGACTGAAACTACTTCTTCCTAAGATTAAAGCGTGGTCCTTTTGATCTATCTTACCAAACTATTTTGTCACTACTTTTGCTGAACAACCAAGTTTCGTGTCAAAACCGTAAAAACATCTGTATCAAGCTCTTAATATATTTTTTAAATCATATAAACTGGCGTTCATAATTATCTGTTTGTGTTATAATTTTTAAAAGAAATTGGCATACAATCAACAAATTGTGGTTAATTTCTTAAGTTCTGTTTTGGCGATAATGGTATATTTTTCAATATTGCAAGTAGAAAAGCATGCTTGTTAAGAGTATCAATAATTAGTTAAACAGTACAAACTGGAAAGACCTATCATTTATAAATTAAAAAACGTAATAAACACAAATCATAATAATCAAAACCAGTCTGCCGTAATTGTATAATTGTAGCTCTTGAGAAGAAGAGTTCGATTCGCCTGTTAACGATAATACCCCAAATTTTGTAACGCCACCTCCACCAAAGGATTGAAAAGGGCTCATTTTGTCTGTATCTTTTATTTACCCTTACCTTAAATTGTTCTCCTAAAGCCGCTACTCAAATGTGCTGGATTTTACCTTCTTTTAAAACGAGCTGTTACTTCAAATACTACTTTCAAAATCTTTAAATTAACTATTAATAGGATAGCTGAATCAAAAATATAATCCACCCGACCTGAGTTGTCAAAATAGACATCTATTCTATTACATAATGTGTAACAAACACCGGTGACCGTCACAGGAAGTCAGTCGTCAGTACTGTTATAGACGTCAAGTCAAGACGTCACAGTAAACCGTTTAAGAGTTCCGCGAATATTTCAACTTTAATTATTTATTGCAAAAGTAAGCAAGTCTAGCGGTGGTTTGTTAATAAGAACTGCAGCACTGGTCACGAATTTCAAAAAATAACTTAAATCCAGCTTAAACTTCTATCTGCTTAGTTTACTTCGGAAAATCGCCCACAGACATTGCATAATATATCATACGCGTTTTTTCGTAAATTCGTCTTTTCATCGATTCTACGTCAAACAGTCGTTGTCGCACTGACAAGTGACGTTTTCGTCGCGGCCCATTTAATAGCAAATACATATGATATGCTTTGTGACCTTGAAGCGATCAATAAACGACAAGCTAAACGAATAATAGTTCTGCAGAAATCAGCAGGTGTTTAAAAATATTTAAAGATAATATAAGCGTTATTAATAATCAGAAAATGCATAATATATTGGAACAGACCAAGGCGATAGAACTTTTTGAGACAAAAAGAAGGCTAAACAAAGAAAATTGGAGAGTATCAGCACTTCAAAAAGCCCAAATTCAGTAAATCTGCCCCTTTGAAATCCATGCTGCGATTTAAGTATACGATATTTATTCAGAAATATAGAATACTATTCTTTCTAGTACCTTAGCGAGTGTTGACAGCACACATACATTGGCCTATAATTAGATACATCTTTTAATACTTTTTATACCTACGGAAGAACTGCCTGACTTATTGATAAATTAATTAGAAAAAAAAAATGATTTCAGTAAAAACTCGTGGGTGTGATTTAACATTTTTGAGGTTAAATTGTCAATGCCTGCGGAAGCAGTGTTCCTGAGGCTCAAACTACTATTAAGAAAATTAACAAAATAACAATCAAGACTAGTGTTTTTTTTTTAAATTTTATGTTGACCTTACTTGAATATTGCGAGGCATATTGTATGTTGAATAATCATCAATAAAGTCGACAGATGAACTATTTACATTAGTTAAATTATAAATTTTATTTTTGACATAAACTGCATCCTGCAGCACTAACTTTCTAAGGTCACTAGCCGCCACTGGCAAGTACTACGAATTAAGAGCTCATATTTGGTGTAGCGTGTTTTCATACATAAACGCTTTAATGAAATAAAAAAAAAATGTGCAAGTTCCTCATTATATTTTCAAGGATCGCATTCCAAGAGACATATTCCTAAAGGTTTAGGCATCATTTTACTGTCTTCAGCATTCAATTTCATCAAGCAAGAGTAGATATTGAATTTCGAATTTTGACTGAAAAATTGCATCAACAGATAACTATGAAGTTTATTATATTCTTAGCAACTTACAAGGTTTTTGATATATTGTTCACACATTCAAGTCGATGATAACCTTTGTTTCTAATTATTCCAGTACATTTGATATTTTTAGCTTCATTGAAAATTCGGCTCATTTTGATTTGAAATTATGGACAATGTCAAACTGACATTAATAACCGACATAATGGTTGCCATATAGTTTCCATAGCTGTTACAGATTACAACACTCACGGGACCTCTAGTTGACAATAATCCTGAAGACGTTTTTCAAGAAACAATTAAATTGATAATAGTACAGCCGATGACGACTGTAGAAGCGGAGAGAAATATTTTTACTCTGAAACGGATAGATATTTCTAAGGAGTACCATTTGTCAAGATAGGCTTAATGCCTTATCATGTTTGTCAGGTGAACAGAAACTGATTCGGTTTATTCCTGACATGAATGAAAGAATGATTGACAAATTAGCCGCAAAGAAAAATAGGCGCACTGATTTGGTTTCTAAAAGAAATTTAAAAAAAAATCGGTCGACAGATGAGTTATTGAAATTAATTAATTTATATATTTTCTTTTTATTTTCAACATAAACTGCAGCCTGCAGCACTGTCTCTTTCTAAGGTCACTAGTCGTCACTGGTAAGTACTACGAATTAAGGGTTCATATTTGGTGGAGCGTGTTTTCATACATAAACGCCTTAATGAAATTAAAAAATATGTGTTAGTTCCCAATTGTATTTTCATTGCATTCCAAGAGACATATCTGTTATTATATTCTTAGCAACTTTTAAGGCTTTTGATATATTGTTCACATGTTCAAGTTGATCATATTCTTCCTTTTATACAGTTGATATGTCAAACTGACATAATGGGTGCCATATAGTTTCCATAGCTGTTCCACATTACATTCACTTTTCTAGTATTTTTTGTTTCATTGTAGAATTTTGGCGATTGTAAATTATTTGATAGTTAGGAGGAGTAACCTTGAATAGGTTAGAACAATACTGGAATATTTGAGAAATGGAAGTTATTACACCAAGCATTACGAGTAAAATTTGTGTTTAAGTTTCAAATATAAGAACAAATAGAAAATCAAAGCTAAAATATGAAGAAAATCTTCTGTTTTTCATGGTTACTTTTCTTACAACCTAAAAACAGTACTAATCGCGTTTTCATAAACTGAGTGTATTTCTAACTTTTTTCTATTCGCGGCGAATTTAGACGATAGAAATACTTGTTCGTTTGTGACTCTGCCCTGAGCTATTCCAAGTTCCCTCAGAGTATATGGATCCGTGAGGTGGTGGTCGGCCGTGGAAAATGTCACGTATTACCGAAAAACGGCTGGACTTCAAAAAGACTGTCCTGTTTAGGAATTGCCGGAGTATAATGACGATCATTCCGGCACTTAACGTCCTCCTAGCCTCCCGAAGCTTCCTATTTGGATAAAAAAGCAAGCCATGGCCTCGTGCAAAAATACAGACTATAGGATGAGCCACATTAGGATCGCCACCATAATGCGACGGGAGATCCCCTTCTGTCCACCAGTGCGATTCTCCCAGAAAGTTACAGAAAGAAAGCGTAAAGCGCACAAAGTCTTTCGAAATCCAAACAAACCGTCAATGGAAGGCGAATAGGGCATCACATCGGGCAGATATTCTATCAGTTCTAGCTTATCCGACGCGGGAATTTACTGGTCGGATCATGGCGTCGGAGAGGCCTTTTCGCTAGGGAGACATACGACTGTCTTTTAAATTAAATTCTATGCTATACTGCAGGTAGCAACAAAGGACGAAGTTAGTATGGGAGCGGAGAGTGAAATCCGCATTAACTCTCAAGGCTATCGACAAGCCCCGAATGAGTTCAGATCTAGTCCAGGAATGCAGAGATGCCCTCAGCGAGCTAGAAAAGAGAAAGGTGGTAAAATTAAAATGGATCCCCGGGCATAGTGGTGTCGAGGACAACGAAAATGGAGAGAGCGGATCGCTCCAGTTTTTGGGCCATGGACCTTTCCTGGGTATAAGTAAACAATACTGCCCAAAGGTCCTTAATAAATGTTTAATGGGCAGCCCTTTCTAATCCAAATGTGTGACAGAGGAGGAAAATTTTTATCACCTTGAAGGCAAGCAACTGATAGTACAAGTGAAGTTTATCGAGCAATCGATTTAACCGCAAATTATAGCCCCTTAAAAATTGTGATAAAAATTGATTGATATAAAAAATACCATCAAAAAGGCCCTGAAAAATTGCTTTGTAATGATGAGTTTATCAACTTATTTTTAACCAGGTTACCGATCAAATCACACAGTAGAAAGCCGAAAAAAATAAGTCAACTGGAAGGCCGACTTGAAAGTATACAACAATCATTGAACATAAACAATGTTTATATTCACAACCTAGAAGAGGAGAATGAGAATTTGCCTTGAAAAGTACTAAATGTAATTAATGGGAAAATCAAAATTCAGCTAACAAGGCAAAATTTAGTAAGATGTTACTGTTCCGTGTTTACTAAAATAAATCTTTTTTTTTAATATTCTGAATTCGCTTTAAATTTAGTAAACAGGTCATGTTCTAATCATGCAATATATATAAGCCGCATGTACTTATTTTCTTACCATCCGCGCATTTAACTTCTGCAACTGACACTGAGCCATTACCACGGGTTCTTACATTTTTAATTAATTTGTCATTAAAGGAAGGCAAGTTTCCGGCTACAATAAAAATAAATAAGGTTATCCCAGTATTTAAAAAGGGGGACAGACATCTGTGGTGGAAGTGGAAAACTATCGTCCAGTGGTACTCATAACCGTATTTTCCAAAATATTTGAATACTGCTTTTTGGTTTCTTGAATCCTTTTTAGAAAGGAATAAAATACTATCCCCTTATCAGTTTAGGTTTAGGAAGGGACAATCTACCATCACTGCATTTCATAGCTTTTATCGAGGATTGATGCCACATTTGGAGCAAGGTGAATATCTATTAAAAAGATATTTATCAAATAGGCAACAAAAAACAAGAATATATCTATCTTGGCTAGCTTCGGGTCTGTTAAGCCTTAATGTATCTAAATCATTTTTTATAATTTTCTCTGTTATGAGTACGGACGAGCCAAATTTTGATACTATGTTACACATAAGAATTGCCAAGTGCAGGTTTTAGATTGTGACTGTTCACCGATTGTAAAAAAGGCGGTTAAAATTAAGTATTTGGATATAATTATGAACCAACATCCAAATTGGAACCATCAAGTTTTTTATATAAGTAATAAAATAAGAAATATATTCTATAAATTTTACCAGCTAAAAGATATTTTAAGTCAAAAACTACTAATAACTTTATCTAAGTCCAGGGCCGTAACCAGGGGGGGGGTTAGGGGGGTTGTGACCCCCCCCCCAAATTTCAATAATATGCAAATTTTATAAGCTATTTAAAAAAAACTTGCCGTTTAATTACATAAAAAAAATTATTACCTTTAAATAATTTCCTAACTATTTTAACGAATTTGTTAAAAATTATTGTAACTGCCGCTCTCGCGTCGAAGCCTTTTTCTGAGATGTACACCTAGACTAATATTTATTGCAGCCAGCCGCGCGCTAACACGCCAAACGTCAAACGTGTACAGACGATATTTGATTTGGTTTCGGGGAATCACCAAGATCTGTTTTGGTTTTTCGTTACGGCCTGCAGTCTTTTTAAGTTATAAGCACGTAACGTACTGCTGCACATTTTGTGAATAAATAAAAATAATGTCGAAACGCAAGCAAAGCACAACTCTGTTCGATTTAAGCTTTGAAAAACGTAGTGCTAGTAGTGATGTTAGTGATAATATTGCCTATAAAGATAACCACGAACATGAACAGAATACTACAGACGTTACGACTAAGGTCGGTGACGTCCCATTAACTTCTAAAACCGATGTTACACCTTGTAGTAGTTGTAGTAATACAGAAAGTGATTTTGACATAGGAAATGGTTTACAAAAATATATAACTGATGACTTAAAATATACATTGATTGAATCGCCTTGGAAGCCCAAGACTTCCTACGATTTTCCAAAACAAGGTAAGATATAACTTAAATAAAAATCAACATTTTAATAAAAAATAAAATAATTAAAAAAATAGGTATTGTTTAAAAAAAAACGAAAATTGATTGAAAATAGATTACAAGATATATACGTATACTTTTACCTTATGACTTATTTTTTACCCCAATTGATGCGTTAACAAATTTGATAAATACGCATTTAAAAAAATAAATAAACTTTTTTATGCCTAAAATAAATACGTTGTTATATGTTTAACAAATAATTATTTACATTATTAGGCCATTTTATTTTAGATTCAAAATTGACAGTATGAAAAAAAATATCAGTAATCTCGGATGACCTTTTTTTTTTCTATTTCTGTCCTTGTCAAGCCCATTAAAAAACCCAAAAAAATGTGTAATCCGTAAGAATCTACGAATTACACATATTTTTTGCTTTTTTTATAGGCTGGACAAGGGTAGAAATTAAAAAAATCAGTCATTAAAAAAATTATAGACCCGCCTTATTAAAGTGCATCCAGATTATTGTTTTTTTTTTTTAGGTAGCAGAAACTTAAAATTTCAGTATACTTGGTTTACTAGATTTCCGTGGTTAGCATATACCAAGCTTAATGAACAAGGAGCACTATGTAAATATTGCGTTTTATTTGCAAATGAAGCAGCTGGAAAGGGAGGAAACCAAAAGTTGTCAGCCTTAGTAAAAAAACCTTTTAATAAATACAAAGATGCAATAGAAGTATTTTCACAACATGAGCAAAACATATATCATAAAAAATCTCTTTTATTGGCCGAAAATTTTGTGCAAGTTTTTTCTAAAAAACAAACCAGTGTAATCGAGCAGGTTAATCAAAGTTATAAACAGAAAGTTATGGAGAACCGCGAAAAACTAATTTCGATTATTGAAATAATTAAATTGTGTGGCAGGCAAGAGCTCGCTTTAAGAGGCACAAATGATAGTGGCAGAGCGATTAATACAAACGATTCAGAGCCTGATATAAATGACGGAAATTTTCGAGCGTTATTGCGTATGCGTGCAAAAACCGATACTGTTTTGAAAACTCATTTGGAAAAAAGTGGACTTAATGCGCAATATATAAGCCCAACTGTGCAAAATGAACTTATTAAGATTTGTGGGTCTATTATAATAAAAGAAATAATTCTTTTTTCGATACTAGCTGATGAAACCACTGATGTCTCCAGGATAGAACAAATGACTTTGTGTATAAGATATATTGATATTAATGAAAAAAATCAACACGTTATTAAAGAAAATTTTTTGGGATTTGTACCCGTTAAAGATGCAACCGGAAAAGGATTATCTGATTTAATATTACAAACACTTAGCACTTTTGGACTTGATTGCGGTATGATGATTGGTCAGGGTTATGATGGTGCAGCGGCCATGTCTGGGTCTTTTAGTGGTGTTCAAGCCGAAATAAGAAAATTATACCCTTGTGCTTTATATGTACACTGTAGCTCTCACTCCCTTAATTTAGCTATAAGTCATTCTTGCCAGGTTCAAAGTATCCGCAATTGTATAGGGACGATAAAATCAATTGGTAACTTCTTTAGACTTTCCGCTAAGCGCACTGCCTTACTTCAGGAAAAGATTAAACAAAGTTATCCTGAGACGAGTTGGTCGCGACTAGTACCGATGTGCGAAACTCGATGGGTGGAGAATCACACTGCTCTTATGAGGTTTAAAGAAATTTATACTACGATTGTAGAAATATTAGAAGATCTCTCTGAATCCAGGGATATGGAAACATCTTCAAAAGCTTCTGCTTTTTTAAAAAGTGTAATTTCAAGTGAATTTGTTATTAGTTTGTGTGTGGCAGAATCTTTGTTTGCCTATACAATAAACCTCAGTAAGATACTCCAAAGTGTCGATATTGATTTGCCGTCTGCTCTTGCTTTTATTGAAAACGTTAAACTTCAAGTCGAAAAAAATCGCGAGAACATGGACATTTTTTTCCATGGAATTTTTGAAAATGCCACAAACATGCTTGAGTCAGTGAATGAAGTCGTTACCATCCCAAGAGTTAATAAAAGGCAAATTAATCGTGTAAACATAAGTGTTCACACTCCTGAAGAATACTACAGAATCGCTATAGCTATCCCCTTTATAGACGATTTTCTTTCACAAATCCATAGCAGATTTCTTAAGCATAAAGAAATATTTAAATCTATAAATAAATTGTTGCCAAAAAACCTAAAAAATATTGAAGAACTTGTTGATGAGGAGCTGCAAAGAACCATTGATTTTTATAGCAAGTTTGTTGAAAAAGAAGTTGCCATATCGGAAATAAAAATTTGGCAGACTAAATGGGAAAATCAAATTAAAGATATTCCACAAAGCGCTTTACAGACATTAGATATGTGCGATAAGAAGTTTTTCCCTAACGTTTACGAGTTAATAAAAATCTTATGTACATTACCTGTGACTACTGCAACCCCAGAGCGTACCTTTTCTACAATGAAACGCATTAAAAGTTATATAAGAAATAGTTCTGGCCAAGAAAGAATGTCTGACTTAGCATTAATGAGTATATATAGAAACATAAACATAAACAATCAGGAAGTAATTAATATTTTTGTAGAAAAAGCCCGTCGTTTAAATTTAACACTTTCGTCGTTTCAGAAATTTACTTTAAAAAAGCGCATAACATACAATTTTTAGTTTTGTATTATATTAATTCGTTTGTTTTACTATTTAACTAACAAAAGAGAAAACATAAAAAAGTAAAAAAAATAATCATTATGGGCGTGGCATCCCGAAAAATTTTCGCCTGCGGCGCTTATGTACCCTGCCTGCCCCCCACATAAATTAAATTCTGTCTATGTCTCTGAGCAAACCCCCCCCGAAAAACAATTCTGGCTACGGCCCTGTCTAAGTCATTAGTCTAATCTTTTCTAACGTACTATATTATAACGTAGGGCAGCGCGGTAATAGCCTGAATATATTATAAACGTGTCACAACTCCGTTCTTAAGATATTGCTAGGTAAACCTCGGTTATACCCAACTGTCAAGTTTGTAAACCATAATGTGTTTAATATTAGAAACTTGAACGTTTACTCTAGCCCTATCATATTTGCTTAAAATAAATAACTCTTTTCCAACTATTTTACACCATTTGTGATTTGTAATTTATTATAAACCAAAAATATTTTTATATATTGCCTGTTCCCGTAAGAAGTAATCTTCAACGTGATAAGATATGTAAAAGTAAGGTATTAACGAAAATCTAGATTTATTTATTCCATAATTTTCCCTATTACTGCCTGCTCGAGTTTGCAGTTTTTCTCCTTCACCATCATATTGCTCATACAAAACCGCTGCTACCGGTTACGCTCAGCCTCCAAATTATTTGAAAGTTTTTTTATTTTGGCAGAAGCAAATCATATAAACGTTATCCTTTATTTACTTAAATTACAAACCATTTTTAATATTATTCTGAAATAGCAAACCACTGATCAATTGAGAAATCTCGGGATTAGACCGTGTCAACATGCAATCACTTTCCGACGTTTCGCCTTCGATTGCACGAGGAATCTTCAGGGATCTTTACTTCACGAGATCGGAACACTGAATGAGCTTGGAGAGACCCAGACCGGCTATTTATAATCGACCTGTGTTTACCGAAGCATGACTCGGTGTAACGACCGGTTTCCACGTATGGTGTAGACTGAAGCCCGTATCTCTATTAAAATTATTAGGATGCTTATAAATTTCAATAGATTCTCTAATTTTACGTTTATAGAATCCCGAAACCGATGCAAGAACTTTGGTTTCTTTTACATTTATGACATGTCCAGTAGAATGTTGGTGTTTAGATACAGCAGGTTGTATAATTTGTTTCTTTCTGATACATCGTTCATGTTCCTTAAGTCTAGTCGATATGGATCGTTCAGTTTCTCCAATATAGACATCACCACATGAACAAGGAATTGCATATACTCCTTCCGTTTGGAAAGGAATACTGTCCTTTGGAGATCACAAACATTGTCCAATTTTCTTGTATGTGTTGAAGATTGTATGTATGTTGGACAGGCGAAGTAACCTTGCAATCTTGTCTGTGGTTCCGTGTATAATAGTACTACACTTCCTATCGGTAATTCCTTATTAATAACATTTCTTGGAGTAGGATTATTATATTTTCTAATTGAGCGTCTAATATCGTCAGTGCAATATCCATTCCCTCTTAAAGCTTGAGTCAGTTTCTCTGTTTCCGATTGTAAAGAATTTTGGTGACAAAACGCGAGGGCTCTGTAAACCAATGAATTAATAACTGATTGCTTTTCTGCTGGATGATGATGGAAATTAGCATTTAAGTACCTCTTCGTATGTGTTGGTTTTCTATATACAGAGTATCCTAAGGAACCATCTCCTTTCCTTTGTACAAGAACATCTAGAAAGGGAATCGTGCCTTTTGATTCAATTTCCATTGTAAATTTTATATTAGCATGTTGTTGATTCAGATGATCAAGAAACTCAGGAAGGTTTTCTGGACCATGTGGCCATATTACAAAAGTATCGTCTACATATCTGAACCATGATTTTAGTTTTAATGAAGACGACTCTAAGGCTTCCTCCTAAAAAGCTTCCATGAAGATATTGGCTACCAGTGGTGACAGCGGAGATCCCATGGCTGCTCCTGAGGTTTGCCGATAGAAAGTTCCTTGAAAGACAAAATACGTTAATGTAAGACATGCTTCAACTAGATCTAAAAGTGACTTGTCAATTTTATTATGGTGAAATAAGTTTAATATTATGGAAATTGAATCACTTATAGGCACATTCGTATATAGCCATTCTACATCGAAACTGACTAAGATATCTTTGGGATCTAATTGGATTGATTTTAGTTTTTCTACAAAATGCGTAGAGTTTCTAATATATGAATATGTTTTCCTCTAAAATTATTACGAATATTTGAAAGATATTTACCAATTTTGTAAGAAAATTTTGTTGCGATGTCCAGGAATTTACGTAAAAATATCCTTTTTTGTATTGCCTAGTTTATAAATATATCTATGTATTTAAGTTTTCTTTTTTACAATTTTTGACCTTCTGCCTTTTTCTTGAAATATTGTATAAGTTTCGATGTGTACTTTTAAATTGAAGAAATAAACTGTTGATTTTGATTTTTGAAATAAAATATGGTTCTTGCCTTGACTAAATTATTGTACTACTTAATCCAGGGTCTAAAATGATTTCTATACAAAATCTCTTAAACAGGGTGATATATAGGACCGTGCAAAAATAATCAATATTACCCCAATTTTGCAAAAAGGTATTTTTTTTATTTAGTCCTATCATTATATCTTCGAGTGCCCTGCAATTTCGGAATTTTTTTGATATCTTTTAGTTTATGCCAAAAAACTGCAGCAAGAACTCAACTCTTTTGTAAAAATATACAGGGGTGATCTAAATAGGACATATTGAGGAACAAACTGATGTTATGGTAAGTCAACGAAATTTTTTTCTGAAGCTTAAGAAGTATATAGTATCAATCGCGTAACTATCATGAGGCAGGTCGGGGTAAAGCCCGAGGGCCCCGACCCAGTTGAGACACCTTTGTTTGGTCAAATAAAGATACATTTCAAAACATTTAATAAACTATATTTCTGTTTACTTAATTATTTACGTTTTATCACATCGTATTTAATTCATTAAGTCTTCAAAACGAGTATATTGGATATTTTCTATCACAAGTTAAGTTTCTATCCAACTATAATATGCAATATCTTGTACCGAGTTTAACAGAGCCTTCATGATCGATTAAATATCTAAACCCAAAAATTCAAAACGAATTAATAGTCATTCTTAAAAATTATTATTGGATCTCAAAGCAAATATAAATTCGTCTCCATTTTTTTACTAGATACTACACAAGATCCAACTAAAAAAAATGTTATAATTAAAACTGTCAATGTTACACCGAATGACAAACTAATTCCGATAAATTTTGAAATAAATAAACTTTTTTGGGTTTTGACTAATGAGGTGTTATCTATTAGACTTCCTTACTAATCAATAAAAAATTAAGGTTGAAGCCAGTGTCATAAACTGTGCCTTTATTGGGCTGGAAACAAAAATTAAAAATATTCAGCCCAATGTGCTTGTCATAATCTTAATGGTAATAAATGATGTTGTCAGCGGATGTAGTGTCATATCAAAAATATTTGACGTAATTAAAAACATGTATTCATTATTTGGATTAAGCATCAAAAGATTGAATTTCCTGGGATCATTTACTTTTGAATCATAAAAAAATAATTAACTTGATACTCTTGAAGAATTTTATCATTTGCAGCAGTTAAATTGCGTTTTTTTAATATTCTAAAATCATTATCAAAAATTCATTTACAGTCGACTAATAACAATGCAAATAAAGAAGCTTTAGCTCAATATTTTCATTGTCCATTTTTAAATTTGTTTTTGTAACAGTCCTAATGTTTAGAATTGTATGTGAATTTAAGTTCGTGTCAAATTTTTTACAAAGAAAAGATATAGATCTTAACGAGCCTGTAAAAATTTTGGACCGAAAAACAATAACGTCAAACAACTAAGGAACTCTTTTAAGGAAATTAAAATGGAAGCAGGAAATTTGGCAAAAAATGGAAAATTGACCAAAATTTTAAAGCAAAATTGCTTCAGAAATTGATTTGACTATCATGATGAACCAGTTTGCAATTAGAAAGGCTAGAAAAAGAGAATTTTAAAATAAAGTTATTAAAAACGTAAGTAGTAGATATTTGTATAATAGCAGAAATATATAATTTCTGCAGGTGGAAAACGGCCTACAAGAAGAATTGCTTTCGATTATGTCACAGGGTACCCTACTACGATCATGATTTTTGGGCCTCTACCCTCATCAGGCAGGCTTGTACCCAGGGAGATCTGAAATAACAGATTGCTCGATATGACAAAATCGAAAACGAAAAGTCTATCATACTGAAACAGTACTACAAGTTAAATGTAACATTCAGCACCACCTATCGGGGCTCCGGTGATTTCCGGCTGCAAACCCATAGGTAATTTAAAAAGTATGCACTAGCACCATCATGCGGAGAGTAGATACTAAAAATCGATAAAAATGCGCTCTCACACATCTTTATCAAAAGTTCTTGGCTGGAAAAGATATATGTATAATAGCAGATATAATTTCTGCAGGTGCAAAACGGCCTACAAGAAGAATTGCTTTCGATTACGTCAGAGAGGCCCAAAAATCATGATCGCAGGAGGGTACCCTGTGACATAATCGATAGCAATTCTTCTTGTAGGCCATTTTGCACCTGCAGAAATTATATATTTCTGCTATTATACATATATCTTTTCCGGCCAAGAACTTTTGATAAAGATGTGTGAGAGCGCATTTTTATCGATTTTTAGTATCTAATAGATATTAGTAATATAAATAAATGTTTTGTTTTTTTATATAAATGGTTATTTTGTCGTTTAAAATTGATGTTTTGTATTTTATATGTTCATTAGTGAAATCTGTTTTGTTCCTTTTCAGGTAAAAGTGATGCTAGACTAGAAGGTTAAAAATGAATGGGTGTTTTGATTTTTGTCACAGGGTAACAAATATTTATAAAGTTGGTTTAGAAACATTTATAAAAAAGTTGCAGGAAGTTGTATACAGTTGTTAAAAAATATATTTTTATTAATGGATGAATTAATGAATGAACTTGATTTTCTTGTCCCGGGGTCCCAGGCTGTTACGCTACTGCGTAGTATAGAAGTACGACAAAAAAAATGAATTAAGTCGGATCCGACCCAGAATCCTATGTAAAGTCTTTAATTTAATTAATTTTTTGGAGAAATCCAGTATAAAGATGGTACATGTTACTTATCTTGATATGTACAACCACATATACCAAAATTATTAATTTAATTTAAAGCCTCTATAGGGCTGAATTCTTCTATATTAAGGAGATAACTAAAAAATACAAAATTTTCCAAAATAGGTAGTTAATAAATCTTATGATGGAGTTAAATAGGGCAAAAAATGTTCAATGGAAAAATGACTTTTCTTTCAACTCTTCTTTAAATGAATGTTGTTTATCGAAGTAACTAATGCACTCATATTATATTCTGAAATTTAATACAAAAACTCTATGTTGCTCAATACATGATGAGTCATTTTTGTAAAGTATGTATAGATAAGTATTAGGAAAATAATGTTTTTTTGTGTCCCGCATTCGATGCGTTTTACAAACTGGCGTTTAGACAACTCTGAAAAAATATTTTCAGACAAAAAAGTTCAGTCCAAAAAAACTCTATAATCTCTTGTAATTTTACGAACCTAACGTCACCTTATTATAGCTTATTATAGTTTTCATTGAACAACTTTATTTTTAATTACCTAATATCCACATCCTACTGGACCAATAATAACCTTGGTCAAAATAATAAATAGCTGACACATTCAAGTTAAGACCCTTATTAGACCGAACTGGAAGGCTCGGTGCTCTAGTATTAGTACAGTGTACACGTTTCCACTTTTTTATTTCTGACAAAAATGAGATATCAAAACGATAAATAACATTATGTGTGTGTTAGCTGCCATATTATTATTATTATTAACACTAATCAGACAGATGTTTTAGTCAAATTGTAACTTATTTTTTAATTAGTTAATATTATTTGATTCTTGACCCATGCATAATATATTTATCTAAAACACGCAATACATTAATTGCACATTAGACAGAAAACTAGATTGTACTTATAAAATGTAACATATAGCAGCCTACATACCTACAGTTCCTCAACATAGATGCTATGATAGAACAAACATGTTCCTCATGTTCCTCTGAAGACAAAACTTTTCTTCTATTCTTCTTTGGCGTTTTCATGAACAAAGGAAATATGGTTCTTAAGCCTAATATATCAACAAATTTGTTGCCTAAAAAAATATCAAAACTATCTTTTTAAATAATAAACATCCCATTATTATTGAAATATATAATTTTTTTAATACTACTTGGGATTTTAATAATACTGAAACCTTACAGTTATCCCTTCCATGAAGACCAGACATTGCATAATCTAAAACTTTTAATGATCCGTTTCTTGAAGTTTTTTTCTCTCTTAACATTAAATTCATTAGCTGCAAACCTTCACCTTTCAGAAATCTATCTCTATTTGGCACCACCATTAAAGAACTGCACAAACTAAAAATCACATGAATATTGTAAGCAAAAACTGAACCAACAATATTTCAAGCAACAAAAACATAGCTATTCAAGTTTCAAAAATATCAACTTGAAAATTTAAATAGAAAACTATATAACTCACCAATTAAACAAATTCTCCATAAGTTCATGTTCTTCAGCGCTAGAAGGATCGTGTCTTTTATAAAAAGCAAGTTGCTGTAATAATGTGTCTATCCCATCAATCTCACCCAACATTATTCTATTTTTTTCATTATCTTGCAAGATAATTGACAACATTTCACTGACATACAATTTATTTTGATCAAAAGGTACTTTCAGTCGCAACCTTTTCAGCAGCCAGGATAATAAGCCTAAAAGTGCAATAATGTTTCTAATATTTCTTAAGTCTAAAAAAAGTTCATAACATTATCTGAATGGCAAATACCTTGCTTTCCAGCTTCAGTACTTATATCAGCTCTAAGTTCTGTTAAGTTCTCAATGATTGATAATGTATTGTGTACCCCATCTGCTTCTTCCTTTACACTCTCATCCAATCTAAAAATTAGTAATATATATATATATATATATATATATATATATATATATATATATATATATATATATATATATATGATTAAAACTTCTTATTTTCTGCAACGTGGAGCTACGTTTCGCTTCTTGTTTGAAGCTTTTTCAAGTGCATTTTACTGCCATGTCAAAAAAATATACGTAACATATGAATTAGAACAAACAAACATGCGCAAATATATAACATGTACTGTACTTAACAAAACAAACATTAGTGCCTAACTATTGAAAAAATAACTAATTAACATATTTTAGTAGTCACAACAATTAAATAAATCAATTATAGCTTAAAGTAATTAAAATAAAATTTCAAACGTACATTGGAAACGACAATATTATTTACCATAACATTTTCATAGTCCTGGGGTGCGATTTTGCACTTATCATTTCGTTAGTTAACGAATCGCTAAATCACGTGATTTAGCGAAACAACTGACAAAGGTTGGAAGTAGCATCCATTTCTTAAATGGAAAATTGCATGTATTTTTTGACCTCAAGTAGGCCAGTTTTTCATTACGATTTGACAATTACTGTTAATCTTAAAATTATTTTGTTGACGTTGAGCAAAACACGACACATTTGTTTGGCCTAATTAATTAAGTATACTTTATTATTTTGGAAATAATTAAAAGGTGATGAAGAGTTAAAAATCTGAAGCTACTAAGGTTTGCCTGGAGATCCTTAATACTTGTGTTTGTTATACTTCTAAAATGGAAGATATAGCAGCATTGTTGGCATCAATTGGTGATGGTGAATAATATTGTACCTAATACCTACTAATATTCTAATAAAACAGAAGTTAACAAATAAGTGGTGATTTCAAGAGACCTAAATTTGACTTTAATTAATCGCTACATGTGAGTGCAGTGAAAAAAGTGAACATTTTAGTGGATATTATATTGTGCTTTTCCAGAACAGATTTTAATGTTATTATACCTTATTATAAAGGCGTAATATAATATTTTTGCACTTGTATTTCCAGATATTTTAGAGACATTAGAGAATATGATATTCTTAAAGACACTGTCAGGTATTTCGAGGTAGGAAATAACTATGTTAAGATACATAACACCTCTTTAAATAAATAGGACACTAAGCAAACCCTTGTTAAAGAATCAATATTAAATTAAAATCTAATAACTTTAACAGACAGTTGTTGAATACTTTAGTAAGCCATATTTTGACATAGAGTTTAAGATTTTTTCTTTATTGTCTACAAATTCAATGTACTGTAGTGATAAATGCATACATTATCGTTACGTTATTAGAGTGGACTAGTTTTAGACGTACTAGTCAAAATGTTATATTTATTCTGAATTAAATATTTTTTCAAAATGAAAATGGTAATATGGTCTTAATAAAATAAGTTACACACTTATTCTGTGTTAAAATTATTAAAATACATAATAGGATTTATTAAATCATCAGAAAAATAAATAAAAGTCTTTATTGAAGAAGGGCAACCACCAGCATTTAGATCAGTTTAAAAGAGTAAAAAATGAAAAATTGACCCTTTAAAATTTTGCAGAACTTTGCATTTTAGGGTGCTTGGGCCCCATGTTTTCCCACTTCTGTCAGTCTGTCTGTACGCAGCATAGCTTAAAAACTACTTATCCAGTTGAATTTAAGATTTCAACGGAATGGAAACATTTTGGTATATAGAATATGACGAAACAAAATAGCGGCCTAATGAAATAAAATTGCATAAAACTCAAGTGAGAAACAGAGACGGACTGGTAAATTTTTAGTCCGAATCTTGTATGACAAAAGTAAATGACGGCCTAATAAATTATTTGAATATGCAGACAATCTGTACGAGGGAAATTGATTGCCATCTAAAATATTCCCTCTCTAATATTTTTATTATTTCTCGTATTAAAAAATATTACACACAGTGTAATTTTTTACATGGAATGCTCTATATAAAGAAGCCCTTTTAAGAAATACTCTGTAACTGTTACGAAATTTATATATAGGAAGGTATTAATTTTAGTTTTTTAAATATCGTGGGTATATCAGAAAATTTGACATGAAGTTTTTTGGAAAGATATTTTTTAGCTTTTCATAGGTGTAAAAAATAGACAGGGTATTCATTTAATAAAAATAGATATTTTGTCACTCTCTATATATTTCAAAGATACTGATAATTACCATATGATTGGGAAGACGAAAATTTACTTTGCATTTTTTTCATTGCATTAAAAATAATAAAATTACTGCACAGTTGATCCTACACCTAATAGAGTAATTTTATCGTCTAAAAACTAAAAATTGACATTTGGAGAGTTTACATAACTACCAAAAGAAACAGTTGGAACTGAAAAATAAATATTTCTACGTTCATACCTTAACTTTTGGAAATTTGTTTAAAGATTCATATATAATACCACCCATAACTAATTTCATAATGGTATCAATCTCTAACTTTCTATATCCCTGTAAATCTGTATCTATAACACGCCTAAGATATAAATGAAATAATTTTCCATTTTGATTATTATGAAATTGACTGGAACTTCTTTAATTTTTTTTTTAAAGTGTTGCGATATTTTATAGTGAAAATCAATTCTATATTTGTCACTAAATAAAAAAATATTACAATTGGACATGTTTTTATTGTTCAAGTTGTTACAAGCTGAAATTAGTTTCCATTGCTGCTGATTTCTGGTGATATGTAAGTACACACTATTTTCTTTTACAAAGGGTCCAAAGGACTCACACTGTGACTTGAAATACCTAAAAAGAAGAACAAATATTGTAAAAAAATTGCTTTTCGAAAAATCAGCTGTAAATATGCTATTAAAAAAACTTCGTTATTGATAAAATAGGTATATTTCCAATTTTCGTTAAAAAGATAATATGAAGAGTATCCATATAAATATGGCTTTTTAAACTTGTGTTTGTAACCAACAGCATGTATAGTACCTCAACCCAATTTTTTTTATTCAATATAACCATAACCCCTACATTAATGAATTAATTTTAGGTACTGATGTCCAAATTTGTAGACAAAATTCAAGTTTACTAATTTTCAACCAGAATTTATATAATGAGTTGTGGTTTTCGATAATGCCTAGCACTATATGTTGGATTTATCGCTTCGAAAATGCAAAAGGCCACAAGAAATCTGTTACACAGAGTATTATCTAAGCCCTTGTCATTTTCACAAAATGTTTATACACACATAATGACTATTACAAAACGAAATATTATATTGTTCTTTTCTACCCAGGATAATTCACACCCGAATACCAAAAAACTTTTTTTATATAAAGGGTGTTTTCACCAAAATGTAAATTTTTCTGGATGTGTTGTTTTTCTCAGCTCCCGTATGCATCAAACAATTGTTTCTTACCCCATTCTATTTTGAACTTTTACTTTAAACTAACTTTCATGATCGATCAGATCAAAAGGTCATTTGAGAGTTTAAAAATTAATGAAACTTATTAAATAACGGTAAAAAGGTCTGTTATTATTTAAATTTACATAGATATTAATGAATTCTAATGATGAGTTTGAAGTTAGTTCAAAGTAAAAAATATGCAAAACAGTTTTTTATAAGTATAATATTTTTATTTATATTTTGACATCTAGATACAGCTTTAACTATAGAAAATAAAAACACAATAATTGTAGGATTTTTTTACTATTATCTTCTAAGAATACAAAATATTACTGAATAGAAAAAATTACATAACCTATATTTTTTTTAGCTGGCCCCATTTAATGCAACATTAAATGAATCTGAAGTTAGCAATTATATCAGGTTTGGTACCTTTATCTTTAAAGATTATCCAAAAAATTGATAAAAGTCATTTCATAAGAGGCAAAGATATTAGTCCTCTCTCTCTCTCTCTGAACTCATATATTTATAATCGGTATGAAAAGACTAATTTAATTAGATAATAATATTCAAGGTGTCACATTTAAAAAATTCATGTTATGTAGTTTTTTCTACTTTTCAATAATTTTTAGAAATATTTGATATTCTTACACCATAATACAGGAATAATCCTACAAATTTTGAAATTAAAGTTTTTTTTTAAATTTTCTATAATTAAAGATGTAACTAGGTGTCAAAATATAAATGAAAGTCCTGTACAACAGTCGCATTTATAAATTTAGAGACATTACCTTTATTCATAACTGAGGTAAGAAATAATAGTATAAGGGATACAAAAGTTGAGAAAAAAAAACATGTTTAAAAAAAAATGTACAATTTCGTTGAAAACAACCTGTACAAAAAAAACTAAAGAATTAAAAAAAAACAAGGAAAACCTTTTTTTACAAGTGTTTTACAAAACACTCTGTAAAACAACTTATTGAAGACCTGCATTAACATCCTCTAGGCTATAAACTTAGTGCTAGACCGTAGGGGCGTCCCTAGACTCCTGTTACTGAATGGGGTGAAGGGGGGAGGGGGACGCTTGCCTCACCTGGAAGATGTAAATATTGTATATTACATATATAAATTACATTTATATACCAAATGGACTATGCATGACCTTTTTTGTTTTTTTTTTCATCAGTTATGATTCTGCGGGCGCCCATGCAATATCCCAAAAAAAAAAAACATCACCTCCCCTATGCCCCCCTTAGTTACGCGCCTGCTAGACAGTGTCGAAAACCGTAACTAAATATGTTAATTTTTGTTGAACAAAAATTGAGATCTGAATATTGTCCAAAAATTTCCATCTTTAAGTTCGTCATTTATACGTCACAATCCACAATGCCACTAGGTATTCTAAAAATTATACTGAACAAAGCCTATAAGAAAGGGAAAATTGCGAGGTAGCTACTAGGACTACACATAAATCTTATAAAACTAGCTTGAGGGAAATGCCCTACATTTTATATATGTTGTAGTTCTTGACTTTCTGAACATTAGATACCATGATCACCTCCAAATCTTACAAAATAGAGACAGAATTGAATTTATAAAATAAAGTTATTCTGAAGAAAAAATCGAGAAAAAAATGTTTCTTGTTACAAAATACAGTTTTCACTGTGAGTAATCTTAATTTTCATAGACTTAAGTCAGTTATACTTTATTTGATATGATTAAAAAAGGCAACATACAGATGTTTCAAGTAAATCGAAGTTTAAAAAATAAAATTTTAAACAAAACGAATTACAAATTCATGTATAGTCTTTTTAGAGGTATTAAACCTCAGTTTACCAAATTGCATATAAACCAGACGTTTTGTTCTTTAATAAAACAAAATAGCCCATAATAAAAAAACAGCAGCTGCACCTTATACAACATTTTTGGGACATCCTAAAAAATCCACAAAATGTACTTTTAGCAACCTAGTTTCTTCCAGTACCTAACAAGGTATCCCAGAATTACATAATAATGGATTTGAAATAACCTCTTCTGGTCAAAAATGGTAAACACAGTTAACTTAACTTACAAAAAATAAGGTTTCTTCATGATATAGGTATAATGCATATGGTGTATAATTTTTTCTCTAAAATTAAGTTTGGTCCACTTTTGTTACTTTATGTATATTAATGTAGTTTTTTTTAATTTTTAACACATCTGATATTTTATACAGATTTTATGTACAGGATGTTTGGTTATATTTTAAACAGTACCCTAGAGACTTAATTATGAGTTATCAAAAAACTTTAAATATAAAAGTGGTTAGGTTTGGTCAATTTACAAGAAAAACAAACAAAAGATAATCGGAAATTTAGCAAATGGGCATCGACTGCGTTATTTTAAAAGGCACACTCTGTATAATAGATACACCTCAAATGGTCTCTTCTTGCTGATTATTAATAATGAACTAGGTTTAAGACCTTTATCTCTAAAGATAATCAAGAAATTTAAGAAAAACCCTCTCATAAGAAGCAAATCTCTTACACATTGCCTCTTATGGCAGGGTTTTTCTAAAATTTCTCTATTATCTTTAGAGATAAAGTTTAAACCTAGTATATTTATAATCGGCAAGAATGATTTAATGAATGATAATTTTGTTCAAACCCAAAAACATTTGTATTTAAAGTTTTCTGATAACTCATAGCATAAGGCCTCTAGGGTACGTACCATTTAAAATATAATCAGGCACCCTGTACAATTTTACATAGGAATAAACAAATAAATTCCATTAAACATAATGAACTTATTAAGTCATATAATAGTTATTTTTTTAAATAAAATATTTTTATTGTGATGTGAAACTTCAAAAGCGATTCATAGATTTGAACAAAAGATTAATTTAAAAATAAACATTAAAAATTGCAATTAGCAAAACCCAAGGAAAAACAAACACTTCAAACATATTTGTGTCACACTGTAAGAAATTAAACAAACATATAAAACATAATGAGGTGTCTAGCACAAAGTTTAATGGATGACATAATAAAAAAATAAGTGCACCATTCATCAGTTGAGTTGCTATGCATTATCTTGCTGCTGTTTTCCGACAGAATATCAGTGCAAAAACAATTAGTCAAATTAAACAAGGTTTCAAGTGTTAAATTCTGTTTGATACTGTAAACTGATAATTTGTTATAATAACGAAATCATAGTTATGTTTTGCAGTAGACTTTGCTAAACATAAGCTTATGAATTATATTAGCCTAATCTGTTTAAGCCTAATATTATAGTAAGTTTCTTTATAAAAAAAAATTATCACAATTAATACTTACACAGGTATATATCTTCTACAATCAAAATGGTCGAGTTCAAATTTGAATCAACAAAATAGCTTATCGAGGAATTTGTAATTGTGCTTCGGTGATTGTTCTTCCTTATATTGACTAAGTATGTGAAAGGTAAATGAAAATACTGTATCAAATACTTGACATCATTTCTTGTATCATTCCCTTCTTGTTAGGGTGATATTCTGCAAAAAAGTAAAAATATTGTTATAATCAATAAATGTGCCATACACCACATACTGTGTAATATAATATTACTAATTATTTCCCTACTCTAATAATTATAACATTATATAATTCCAACTATAGTTCTTTTAAAGAAAAACAAAGATTATTTCATTTCGCCCTCAAGAGTGAAAATATATAATACCAAAGAAAATAATAGCTTCCACTATAAATTTTCTTTGATAATACCTGTTAAGGAATACTTTTGTTTACAAGTTATACATAGACCTCGACATAGACAATAAAATATAATTTTAGCAAGTACATTCTATTTCATTAAAAATATACAAATTCATGCCTACCTGTAACAGTATTATGATAATCTAGATTCAACTGCCCTTATTGCTTCCTTAGTCTTTCCATCAATAGAAAATATTATTCTTAAATTGGTTCCTAGTTACTGGTATTTATGTTCAATTTTGCAATACTTAAATACACCATTATTAAACCACTGTCATGTTTCCGCAAGTAATCCATCAGCTGTTCGACTTGTTTACTGTGTATCTGTGAACTAAAGAAGTTAGGTTAGGTTACGAGAGACCAAAATAAATAAAATACTGCCTATTCTTAAAATAGGGAGGGCCATTCCCCAGTAACAACGGACAATTATAACCTAGAGTAAGATTTTTATTCTTACTCTAAGTTTAAAACGCTTTGTTCTCCCGAGGAACGCATTGCGCCTATATTATTATATTATTTTTCTGTGGAAGGCGCGCCCTGTTTCAAAGGCGGATAAATGTATGATGTTTATGTGGTTGCATAACAGCCGCGGTGCTGGATTAGAATAGATGGAATACATATTAACATAGGTCCCTTTTCTTTTAAAAATAAAGTACGTAATATAGAATTTTGCACCAAATAGCAAATAATGTAATTAATATTTAAACAGAATATTCACAACTTTGTTAAATATTTCTTCAAAAGAAGTACATTTTGAGGATAGCGTTTTATGTTTTCCCGTACTTCTAACAAAATGATCAAGAAAGAAGAATTCACTGAATTAAAAATAATGATTCATTAATAATTAAAATATACAGGTTTCGTAATAATATGACATAGATAATATTTTTTAAACAGATTAGCTTACCTTGTTTAATTTGAAGGATTTACGAGTTTCGTATCTTCGCTGCCTATTTGGAGGTTCCATGTTTTCGTGATTTTCTTGAATATTTTGGCATCTGTTGAGTATTTACAGTATGATGCATATGCTAATATATCATGGCTTAGCTTTCAAGTAATCAAAACTACTTTTTATCTTACGAAATTAAACTCCAAGGCAGTAAATTTAGATATTATCAAAACCTCAAGAACTGACAGATTCGGAAAATGGCGGCTTTAGTGTTGTTTAACGAACCAGGATCGGAAAATCCGATTGTCATGCCGAACAGCTCTCCGAACGGAGAAAATTTGCGTTAACTAATGAAATGATAAGTGCAAAATCGCACCCCTGAAGGTTTTTAACCGATGGGTCAGATCTATATAAATTCCGCAATTATAAAAACCAATTATCAGTTAACAATTGGAAACACGAGAAATTGTTTATAAAAAAGCAATTTTATTTCATGAGCATACAAAAAGAACTGACTACAAAATGCATTTAAGTTATATTTATAAGTTCAGTAATGCTTAATGTTGCATGAGAACGAAAAGATAAAAGTCTAACAATTGCAAGTGTATAAATGCAGAATTGCATTTCTCACGGGAAGGTAACTCCTCCCATCTTAGTTGAAAGCACGTTCTTAAAGACGTGTTTTCGAAAATTACCAACATTTTTAAAGATTATTAATAGTTTAGAAAATTCTATTATTTTCTTCAATATCTGAAATTTCCGAGTTTGACTTAATTGTTTCTTCATAGACTTTTTACAAGTTTTTTGTATATGAAAAATATAATAATTGTTGAAATGAGTACGTAAAGTAAAATTGTCCAAAAACTGGTCTTCTTTACATAAATCGCTGTGGCCATTTCTTCTAGTTTTCCAATTTGGTTTCGATTTATTTAGTAGTTTTTAGGATTATGTAGTTTAAGTCCATACTAGGAGGCTGTAGAATGAATTTCGGTTTTCCTTAATTATACTGAGATTAAGGGTATGTAATGTTTAATTCCATTAAATGTTAATTGGCTTGATTTGTATGTTTCAAGGTGAACAGCGCTGGACGGGCTGTCTTCGATAAACGTGGTGTGGACTTCTTGTGTATTTCTGTGCTTGAATTTCGTGACATCTTTGGCCCATATGGACATATTTTGTATTGCCTAATGCTAGGTAGGACTTATAAGGAATATTTACAAGAAATGGTCGATTATTGGGAATTGGTAAAGGAAATAACCTAAAATACTGACATATCTCCAATTCTACAAGAGGAAGTTCAAATGTAAATACAATATTAGTTTTTTAAGAAATTTTTAATATTTATAATTTTCGAGAAAATTGTCCATATTTCTCAAAGAGACCTAGTTTTAATAACAAACATAGAAAAAGACTCCAAGGCTCGGTCTCATTAAATTATAATTATACAATTTACAACAAGCGTGACACGTGTTTCGCCCTTTCGAGCATCATCAGACCTACAAACAACAGGAGAGTTTGAAACATACTGAATAGCATTATCCGTGGACGATGTTTTTCGGTAAACCTCAAACTCTATCCTACTGTGTTTCCTCATCCTTCCTTTCCTTCATCTTCCATTTCCAATGTAAACTCAATTTTAGGATGCAACGAGTTAACGAATTGTAAAAACTCTTCCAACTGTTGTCTGTTGCTATTCCACACAATGCAAATATCATCCACGTATCTTTTATATGCTGTTAGGAAGGAGGAAAAATAAATATTCATTATCCTGTTTTCCAAATTATTCATGAAAACCTTACTCAGAAATGGCGACAAACAGGAACCCATAGCTAGCCCAGACCTTTGCCTGTCCATTAAATTTGAAAAAAATTTGGTCTAAAACTAAGGTAAAAAGAGAAGTGAGGCCATCAACGAGTAACTGTGGCAAAGAAGATCTCGCCAATAAATCCCTTACCAACTGAATACAGCCTGCGGGAGACACACTAGGCAACAAATTCTTGACATTCAATAAAACTAATAATGCATTGTGCAAACAAAAATCTTTTTTGGCTTTTTCGCAACTGAATAAAAATAATAATAATAAAAAAGCCAAAAAAGATTTTTGTTTGTCAATCTATACGCAACAAATAATCTGAACACATTTAAAAATAACATTATAGATGGCTGCAAACTATCATTTTTTTCATATCTAGGTTACATGTCAAACAAACTGACACATTTTAAAATTTTGAAATCAATTCTTTTCTATTATTTAATGTTTTTCTCTTACGATCGGCGCACTGATGAGTCCCGATAGGATGAAAGTATTTGTACAATTACTATGTGTCTATAAAAACATAAGGTAAATGACATAATTTCTTATGCTTGCTTAAATAATATTGTTTATATTATGTATCGAAACATTCCGTAGACAGACTAGTCTACATGTTGAGGTATGTAATTATATTAAAAATTTGCTTCAATTAATTTAAAGTTAAATATTTTTATTCAGTTGCGAAAAAGCCAAAAAAGATTTTTGTTTGTCAATCTATACGCAACAAATAATCTGAACACATTTAAAAATAACATTATAGATGGCTGCAAACTATCATTTTTTTCATATCTAGGTTACATGTCAAACAAACTGACACATTTTAAAATTTTGAAATCAATTCTTTTCTATTATTTAATGTTTTTCTCTTACGATCGGCGCACTGATGAGTCCCGATAGGATGAAAGTATTTGTACAATTACTATGTGTCTATAAAAACATAAGGTAAATGACATAATTTCTTATGCTTGCTTAAATAATATTGTTTATATTATGTATCGAAACATTCCGTAGACAGACTAGTCTACATGTTGAGGTATGTAATTATATTAAAAATTTGCTTCAATTAATTTAAAGTTAAATATTTTTATTCAGTTGCGAAAAAGCCAAAAAAGATTTTTGTTTGTCAATCTATACGCAACAAATCTGAACACATTTAAAAATAACATTATAGATGGCTGCAAACTATCATTTTTTTCATATCTAGGTTACATGTCAAATAAATTGACACATTTTAAAATTTTGAAATCAATTCTTTTCTATTGTTTAGTGTTTTTCTCTTATGATCGGCGCACTGATGAGTCCCGATAGGATGAAAGTATTTGTACAATTACTATGTGTCTAGAAAAACTTAAGGTAAATGATATAATTTCTTATGCTTGCTTAAATAATATTGTTTATATTATGTATCGAACATTCCGTAGACACACTAGTCTACATGTTGAGGTATGTAATTATATTAAATATTTGCTTCAATTAATTTAAAGTTAAATATTTTTATTCAGTTGCGAAAAAGCCAAAAAAGATTATTGTTTGTCAATCTATACGAACACATTTAAAAATAACATTATAGATGGCTGCAAACTATTATTTTTTTCATATCTAGGTTACATGTCAAACAAACTGACACATTTTAAAATTTTGAAATCAATTCTTTTCTATTATTTAATGTTTTTCTCTTACGATCGGCGCACTGATGAGTCCCGATAGGATGAAAGTATTTGTACAATTACTATGTGTCTATAAAAATTTAAGGTAAATGATATAATTTCTTATGCTTGCTTAAATAATATTGTTTATATTATGAATCGAAACATTCCGTAGACAGACTAGTCTACATGTTGAGGTATGTAATTATATTAAATATTTGCTTTAATTAATTTAAAGTTAAATATTTTTATTCAGTTGCGAAAAAGCCAAAAAAGATTTTTGTTTGTCAATCTATACGCAACAAATAATCTGAACACATTTAAAAATAACATTATAGATGGCTGCAAACTATCATTTTTTTCATATCTAGGTTACATGTCAAACAAACTGACACATTTTAAAATTTTGAAATCAATTCTTTTCTATTATTTAATGTTTTTCTCTTACGATCGGCGCACTGATGAGTCCCGATAGGATGAAAGTATTTGTACAATTACTATGTGTCTATAAAAACTTAAGGTAAATGATATAATTTCTTATGCTTGCTTAAATAATATTGTTTATATTATGTATCGAAACATTCCGTAGACAGACTAGTCTACATGTTGAGGTATGCAATTATATTAAATATTTGCTTCAATTAATTTAAAGTTAAATATTTTTATTCAGTTGCGAAAAAGCCAAAAAAGATTTTTGTTTGTCAGAAATGTTAAAGTTAGATAGAGATATTTGAGCTTAGAGTCTACTGAATTCAAAATTTTATAATGTTGTTTAATTTCTTGCTTGATCCAAACGGTTTGAGCTTTCCTCAATGCAACTGATGCGGCCTTAGTATGAATCTTGCACTTGATTGTCACGAATTTAGGTATCAATTGAAATAGTAAGCATCGTTGAAGGAACCAAATTTTTAGCAGCAATTTTTTTCGTGCAATTAGGTTTTTTCTGTATAACTGGTTATAAGTTAAAAGTTTAGCCTGACTGGCATTATAAAAATCCAAGAAATTGTCCATATTTCTCAAAGAGACCTAGTTTTAAATAACAAACATAGAAAGACTCCACGTCTCGGTCTCATTAAATTATAATTTTACAATTTACAACAAACTTGACACGTGTTTCGCCCTTTCGAGCATCATCAGACCTACAAACAACAGAGAAAACCTTCGTAAATAATCACACTCACAAATCCTAAAACAATAACTTACAAATAAAATAAAACACACTAAAGCACAACAAAATAAACAACTACTTATACATATTTGATTGACATTAAAATGAGATTACGTGAATAGACGTGAATAAACAAAAAAAATGAATGAAATGAAGGTTGCCTACAATTATTATTACATGAAATTGTCAAATATTAGGGTTAGTTCGAAATTAAAAACATCGTTAACGCAAGTGAGAATAGGACTTTTTATAGCTTTGGTTATTTCCATTTTTTTGGGAAGAGGAAAAAGCTTGACCTTCTAGAAAAAAAATGGAACCAACCAAACCAACCCTAATATTTAACAATTTAATGTAATAATAATTGTAGGCAACCTTCATTTCATTCATTAATTCATAGAGTGAGAGTTTTTGGTTATTTTCTTTGACTAGTCCAGTAGTCTGTGGGTATTTACTTCGGCGGCCCACTCAGGCGGTCCGGGTTCGATCCCGCCTAGAGATATGAATCTTTTTTAATATTTTATTTTGTTTATTCAGGTGAGACTTAACCTCATTTTAACGTCAATCAAATATGTATAAGTAGTTGTTTGTTTTGTTGTGCTTTAGTGTGTTTTATTCTATTTGTAAGTTATTGTTTTAGGATTTGTGAGTGTGATTATTTACTAAGGTTCTCTCTGTTATTTGTACGTCTGATGATGCTCGAAAGGGCGAAACACGTGTCACGCTTGTTGTTGTTTTATTTTATTTGTAAGTTATTGTTTTAGGATTTGTGAGTATGATTATTTACTAAGGTTCTCTCTGTTGTTTGTAGATGTGATGATGCTCGAAAGGGCGAAACAAGTGTCACGTTTGTTGTAAATTGTAAAATTATAATTTAATGAGATCGAGACTTAGAGTCTTTTTCTATGTTTGATATCTATAATTTTTTCGAAATTAAGTATATTTTTATAAGTTACTTCTAAAGGGAGTTTATTTGAGCTTAAATGATTGTGTAAGTTCTTTATTTCTATAAATAGTGCATTTGGGTTTATTATTGAATTATACAGTACACTAATTTTTGCAAGTGATACCTATTTCGGTTCTATTCAGAATATCGTAGATTGATTCTACAACAAGATCACGTAGTGAAGATTGTGGTTGTTGGATTGTTGGTTTCTTCTAAGGATTGTGTTCCCTGAAAAAGTATCCATCGGCTCAGGCTTTTGTTGGCGTGATATTCCGGAAGAAGTTGGGCGTTGGTTTTGGGGGTTAAAAGACGGTCTGATGGGGGTAAAAGTGTTTCTTTGCCTAAAATTTTGATTTGGGAAATTCGGTTGTCTAAAATTATGTGTGGGTTGCCTAAATTGTCCAAAGCCCATAAATTGATTATTTCTATTATTGAAATTTGGGATTGGTTGTCTATAAGAAATTTGAAAATTGCTGAAGGGGGTAATTTGAAAATATTGGTCTCACATTAACAGGATAATGTGCTTGTGTATGCAAACTTATTTTTGGTTTTTACGAATTAAAATTTGGGATTTTTTGGTAATGTGTTACTGCGGTACTTATAATATATAACATTTTCTTCTTCCAAGGCACTTCTAGAGTAACTGGATTTTTTAATCTAATCACAAGTTGCATATGATAGTTTAGACCGTTTATGAAGGGTTTTAATACTATATTTCCGTATTCAGTAATTTTAAAAGTTTAAAGCTTGCGTTTCAATACTTAAATTTACTTTGGAAAATAGCAAACTGCGAGCGTCTTGCAAACGCAGGCCAAATTGTTGCGGTGTTTTATTTTTTCCGGCTTGGATGTTATAATATCTTGAATAATACAGTCAATCGATCTATGATCTGAAAAGGTCGAAGTTATTGCGGCTTTTACTGCGGGATATGTATTTAATTCTATTCGAGAACAAATAATATCGGCTGCCCTACCTTCAAGTTTACTTAAAATAGTATAGTGTAAACATACATTTATAGGTGCATTATTATCAATTTTATTTCTATGATTATTATAAGAATTATGACAAGCATTAATAAATCTGTTTATTTGTTTTGGATTCCCATCGGATAAGGGAAAATTGTCTGCTTGATATCTGACTAATTGTAAATTAGGTTCAGTAGTCGTTATTTTATTTATTTGAATTAAATTAGAAAAAGGTGTTAGATTTCCTTCACAATTTAAGTTTCCAAAAGATGATATTAAATCTTCTAGTTTGCGGAATTACAAGAAACGTAAATATCAATATTTAAGATAGGGTAAAAATAAAATGAAATAAGGAAAATTGAAAGGAAGGACTTACAGCAGTGTACTGAAGATAATTCCAATTTTTATTCTTAAACTAGGGTTCTATAGGAGAGGCGATGTGGTTTTTTCCCTGGTGAACTGCTCTGAGGGTGGGACGATGTGTGTTCCCAAACTCGCACTCGATGCTGGAAGATGCTGTTCCAAATCCCTGGTCAATTTTGAGTTTTTGAAGATTTTTGATTGTCCGATTTTGCCACAAATCGTTAAAACGAAACCAGAAATCACGCACGATTGTTGTCAAATCCTACTGCGCCAGTTAACGACTCGAAACACGAGAAATTGTTTTTAAAAAATCAATTTTATTTCATGAACGTACAAAAAGAACTGACTACAAAATGCATTTAAATTATATTTATAGGTTCAGTAATGCTCATGTTGCATGAGAACGAAAAGATAAAAGTTTAAGAATTGCAAGTGCATAAATGCAGAATTGTATTTCTCACAGGAACGTAACTTATCTTGATTTTTTATTTTACTAAAAACCTATGTATTCTCGTATACAGTGGACGGCTGAAAACATGTATAATTGTTTATCTACAGGGGCTATTTAAATTGAAAAAGTTAATGTTTTGAAAATCATTATTACATTTTAGGTTTTTATATTAAATTATTTAATTAAGTTATGATAAATTTGACTTAGATTTGTATGTCTTTTTTGTCATTTACTACATTCTGATCTTTAAAGTTGAATCCATGTTTTTCGCTTTTTTCGTGTTTATGTAAGGCCGTAGAGGCGTTCTTTGTATATTATGGCCGTTAAACCGATTTTCTAACTTTTTAAATTTTATTATTTAGGAGAGAGAATAAATTTGTTAATAAATTATCTTATTTATGATATATAATTGTCATATTTGGGTAAACTATGCTTTAGCTTTTCTGTCAAACTAAGTGTTTAGTGTTGTTTGTGATGCTATGTTTGTTATTCTGTTTCTGGTTGTTATAGAATGTATGTGTTCGTTGTTTGAAAATTTGTTTTATTTGTTTGACAGGAAAATGGTTTTTTTCTAGGTTTTTTTAAACTTTTTATAGAATACCTGATCAAAATTCTGGAGAAGTGAGAGCAATAGCTCGATCAGTAAGTCCAATTATAACACGGTTTTTTTGCCTGTTTGGGTGGTGGAAATTAAAATTTAGGTATCGACCTGACAAAGTTTTCTTTGTGAACCACATTGTTTTAATGTTACTTTCAGTTATCCAGGGACTGAAGAAAAAAGAATGTTTTTATTTGAAACCTGACAAAGGAAATAAGGTTATTATATTAGACAAAACAGATTATTTTGAAAGAGTAGACAATTTGATTCGAAGTGGTCCTTACAATTTAATTGAGAAAAACCTGTTATCAAAAATGATAACAGACGTAAAAAGTACCTTAAAACAGTGTCCCAATAAACTATAATTTAAACTAACAGATGGTAACCCACAGTTATCTATATATATATATATATATATATATATATATATATATATATATATATATATATATATATATATATATATATATATATATATATATATATATATATATATATATATATATATATATATATAATATATATATATAACATATATATAATATATATATATATATATATATATATATATATATATATATATATATGTATATATATAATATATATATATAACATATATATATATATATATATATATATATATATATATATATATATATATATATATACAGGGTGGTGCAGCCAAGATGGGGTGGACGATTGTGAGCAAACGGAGAGGAATTTGAAAAAACATTTTTGGGATATGATTGATAGTCAAGAACGCTGTGTTTTAAAATTATACCCATTATACAGGGTGGTCTGAAAAGTTCGTGGTGAACCAAACTTGTGTTTTTTTAAATGGGACACCCGGTATATTATTATTTTAGTTGATTCTCCTATTGGTTACGATCATTTTGATATGAGGTTTGTTGGGTCTAAAATTTATACCAAGGGAATGGGACGAGGTTAAAGTGGAAAAAAGGGTTATACTCCGGCCATTTTTTGAAAACAATTGAAGCAGGTATGGAAAAACCAAATATTCTATAAAATATATTGTATGTAGGATTACAATAATCGCTTGTAAGTCGTTCAAAATTATTCACTGTTATACAGGGTGGTCAAGTTTTGCAAATTTACCTTGGAATGAATTTTTTTAAATGGAACACCCCATATATTTTACTGTCATATTAAAGATAACGTCGCCAGCTTTCAGAAAATACCCTATTTGATATCTTTCTAACCAACAGTTTTTTAGTAAATTAACCGTGAAACCAAAATTTACTCATTCTAACAGAAACGGTATTATTTACGTTGCTTAAATTGACTACCTATAATATAAGGAGGCCATGATATAATCATAAATGAAAAAAAAGATTGACATTCTTGTCAAAATCGCAAAGTGTCAGAGAATTGGCATCAATTACCATTGTTTTTTGACGATAAGCCGAGAAATTGTTAAGTAACAATGAGTTTGAGTACTCCAGAGTTGATAAACATGACTTTTATGTTGGGCGAGTGTCAAAAAAACCCTTTACTAGCAAGCAGGGTTTATGCGGTACGATATCCCGATGCCGAAAAAAAACCAAGATCTGAAGCTTTTGCAAGTTTATTAGAGAGGTTTCAAGAAACAGGCAATGTTGCTTTTAAGAAACGTAAAGTAATTAATACACCAGTTACCAATGAAGATAATACTTTGACAGTGTTATTAACAGTGCAAGAAAATCCACACACAAGTACCAGGGAAATTGAGAGAGCTACTGATATTGAACGCACTAGTATTAAACGGATTCTGAAACAACATAAATATCATGCCTACCACATTGAATTACACCAAGAACTGTATGATCGCGAGTACGTCCAACGACAAGAGTTTTCAATTTGGTTTTTAAATACAATTTGGGATAATCCAGGTTTTGTAGATAGGGTGCTGTTTTCAGATGAAGCAACTTTTAAAAGCAACGGCTTGGTTAACAAACACAATATGCACTATTATTCAACCGAAAATCCACATTGGATTCGTCAGGTGGACCATCAAAATAAACGGTCAATTAATGTTTGGGGAGGTATAATTGGCTCTCATGTTATAGGACCATATTTCTTTGAAGAGCATTTAACGGGAGAAGTCTATTTAAATTTTTTGAGAAATGAGTTGCCCGTATTGCTCGAAGACTTATCTTTAATGTTAAGAAATTCCTTATGGTTCCAACATGATGGAGCACCCCCGCATTACCATAGGCATGTAAGACATTTTCTCAATAATTGGAAAGGAGAGCATTGGATTGGGCGAGGTGGACCAGTTAAGTGGCCTGCGAGCTCACCCGATTTAACGCCCTTAGATTTCTTTTTATGGGGACATGTTAAAGAAGAAGTTTATAAAGAGGTTCCAACCACAGTGGAAGATATGAAGTTGAGAATAATAAGCAGTTTTCGCAACATTTCAGACCTGACTTTGAGAAAAGTGAAACTTTCATTTATGGATAGACTCGAAATGTGCCTTCAGGAAAACGGTGGTTTAGTTGAACATCTTTTATAAGTTTTAATTACATTGTTTTTGTTGATTTATATTAAATTTATTTTTTTTGTAAAAAAAGATATGTTATTAATACTGTCAAAGCATTATCTTCATTGGTAACTGGTTTATTAATTACTTTACGTTTTTTTGAAAGCAACATTTCCTGTTTCTTAAAATCTCTATCATAAACTTGCAAAAGCTTCTATCTTGTTTTTATTTCGACATCGCATCATCAAAGAATAATATTTATTTATTTACTGATGACAATATTCTGACACTTTGCTGTTTTGACAGAACTGTCAGTCTTTTGTTCAATTTATGATGATATCATGGCCTCCTAATATCAAATTGTCAATTTTAACAACGTGAATTCAGAGTAATTCGTGTTAAAATGAAGAAATTTTGATTTCACAGCTAATTTACTAAAAAACTGTTGGTCAGAAAGGTATCAAATATGGTATTTTCTGAAAGCTAGTAATGTTATCTTTAACATAAAAGTAAAATATACAGGATGTTCCATTTAAAAAAATTCAATCCAAGGTAAATTTGCAAAACTTGGCCACCCTGTATAACAGTGAATAATTTTGAACGACTTACAAGCGATTATTGTAGTCCTAGATACAATACATTTTATAAAATATTTGGTTTTTCCATACCTGCTTCAATTGTTTTCAAAAAATGGCCGGAGTATAACCCTTTTTTCCACTTTAACCTCGTCCCATTCCGTTGGTATAAATTTTAGACCCAACTAACCTTATATCAAAATGATCGCAACGAATAGGAGAATCAACTAAAATAATAATATGCCGGGTATCCCATTTAAAAAAACACAAGTTTGGTTCACCACGAACTTTTCAGACCACCCTGTATAATGGGTATAATTTCAAAACACAGCGTTCTTGACTATCAATCATATCCCAATATTTTTTTTTCAAATTCCTTTCCGTTTGCCCACAATCATCCACCCCATCTTGGTTGCACCACCCAGTATATATAAATATATATATATATATATATATATATATATATATATATATATATATATATATATATATATATATATATATATATATATATATATATATATATATATATATATATATATATATATATATATATATATATATATATATATATATATATATATATATATATATATATATATATATATATATATATATATATATATATATATATATATATATATATATATATATATATATATATATATATATATATATATATATATATATATATATATATATATATATATATATATATATATATATATATATATATATATATATATATATATATATATATATATATATATATATATATATATATATATATATATATATATATATATATATATATATATATATATATATATATATATATATATATATATATATATATATATATATATATATATATATATATATATATATATATATATATATATATATATATATATATATATATATATATATATATATATATATATATATATATATATATATATATATATATATATATATATATATATATATATATATATATATATATATATATATATATATATATATATATATATATATATATATATATATATATATATATATATATATATATATATATATATATATATATATATATATATATATATATATATATATATATATATATATATATATATATATATATATATATATATATATATATATATTATATATATATATATATATATATATATATATATATATATATATATATATATATATATATATATATATATATATATATATATATATATATATATATATATATATATATATATATATATATATATATATATATATATATATATATATATATATATATATATATATATATATATATATATATATATATATATATATATATATATATATATATATATATATATATATATATATATATATATATATATATATATATATATATATATAATATATTTATATATGATATATATATAATTCATTTTAATAATCTAAGCCACCTTGGATTACTTTTCATTAAAATGGTTGCTAAAATAGGACGCTTTACCAGTTTTTGGCGAATATCTTTTAATACGTTAGAAATTTTAATAAAGATGTATTTACAAAGTTTTATTTTTCGATTACGCATCGATTGCAATGAAAAAATAGGGTTGACATTTAAAATAAGAAAGAAAATGCACTTTGAAGTTTGGTAATTTTGACACTTAATTTTGTAGACCCTGTATAATTTAGATCGTTTAAATTTAGTCAGCGAGATTGTCAAACCTTATTTAATTTAATGAACTCCCAGTTTGATTCTTATGTCGAGGAAATACTTGAATTTTTATAATTTTTTTTAACCAGGGGTGTAAATTCACTTTACGATTTGCCTATAATTTTATTTCAAGGCAATTATGCAAAAATAGAGTAAAGTAATACCTCGGTACTTTTGCCAGATTTTATGACATGACTTGATACCGTTCGCATCTAGGCAAAACGTACCACGTATTAACAATAGAGCAAAAATCCTTTGCTCTGATTGGACCGCTGCTAAACGCGGTACGCCTTGCTGGATGGATTCAAAAGTAGGTACTTATTATCCTGACCTAAGTGGCAAATTTTGTTAGGGGTTTAATTTAGTATCTTACTATTCTTATAATAAGGGTAGCAAGTTATGTGTTCCATAACGCTGATTAATTGTATATATTCACAAGAACTCGATTGCAGACATCAGCATATATTTTAATATAAATTGTATTCGTAAAATATAAGTTAGTTTATAAGGTAGAATCTATGTAACTCGGTTCTCAAAATAAATTGTTTTTAAAAAGTCAATTTCGTCAAGTCGGGTTTGCGAAACTTAACTGGCGCAGTCAGGCACGGATTTTGATCGAACGGAAAATACATACATCGCTGATCCGGTCTGTTTCAACAGTTCGTCGATCAAGAACCAGAAAATAGAAAAAAAAAAGAAGTTTGCAGCCCTCGAGAATCTACCAGAGAGAAGTCCAACATCGATTAAACCTGTGGGAATCTAGAATTAAGACGCCTGGGTCAACTCACATCGGATCCTCAAGGCAATAGTTTAAGAAAAAGCAACCAAGAAAAACAATGCAGTTAATCTTCGCTGGAATACTATTGTAAGTGCTCATTTCCTTCACAATTTCCCAATTTTCTTAGTTATACATAGGCATTTTATTTTATTTTTATACATGTACATTTCTGTTTACGTCTGACATTGACGAAATAATCACAAATTTGTCTCAATTAAGTGTAAGCTCGATTGACGAAACTTATTCGACAGTTCTTGAAAATAATTTAGTTCTCGAAACATCTACACCAACAGAAACATGAGTCGCGATATTCCACTTATGAGATATCAAGCCGATAACATTCCTCTCTTTGACGGTAATACTAAATTGTTTCAAAGATTTATCTGTTCATGTGAAAACTTTTTAAAAAATTTTCAAAATTTACAAATCTTGACGACCCAATAAATGTAACACTTTTAGATAATACATTAAGTAAGTTACCAGGTAGGGCAGCTGATTTAATTGGATCTAGATCTGAACTTAACTCTTGGAATCTAATTAAAAACACATTAAATTTGACATTTCCTGATCAAAGAGGCATTGATTGCCTCATACAATATTTAATTTCTATAAAACCACAGAAAAATGAATCTCCTTTAAATTTCGGCATGCGAATACAAGATGCCAGGAGCTTTTTATTTGCAAAATTAGATACCCTTATAGTTGACGATACAGAAAAGAGGTTTGAAATAGCCCATTATGACGATTTTGCCTAAAAAACATTTTTAGCAGGCCTCCCTTACCATATGCAATTAGTAGTTAGACTTAAAAATCCCCAAAATCTCGAAGAGGCCTTAGCATTTACAACTGAAGAAGAAAATTTTATTCAGTTTAGCTCAGGTAGAAACTACACAACGAATTCTAATTTTAAAACCAATTATAATACAAATCGAGACCACAAAATATATACCCCAACCAAATTTTTCACTTTTACCTAGACCCATGCTACCCCCAAATAATTTTGCACCTAGGCCTTTTCAAACAACGCCTATGATAAACAACTTTACGCCTAGACCATTTCAACCAATGCCAACAAGTAATTTTCCACCCAGGCCCTTCCAACCAGGACAACAATTTCAAAACTAAAACTTTAGATTCCCATTTGCCAACAACAGACAACCATAAAATCAACTGTCCTCATTCCCAAAATCCAGCCCGATAATGCTAAACCAGAGACAAACCGAATTAAATAAACCAAAATCCAAATTTACATTACAAGAATTATACGCCACAAATAACTAATCCTTAAAACTCTAATGAAAACCTTGAGGAAATTAAAAAACTAACAGACTATGCGACATACATATTAAGATAGCCAAAATTATTTTTCAAATAACTATGAAATAAGTCAAAATTACTATGGTGCAGATAATACATATCCATAACCATATGACACCACATACGCTGACACACACTCGACGGACGATTTACCTAGTTTTAATTCTAATGATAATAATTACGAGGAAAATTTTTCGCTTGTTCATCAAGACAACAACCCGACATAATATTTCTTAATAATATGAGGTCAGACCTTCCATATATTTTTGTGCCGGAAATCGAAGCATATTTTTTAATAGATACAGGTCGTTCTAGAAGTTTGATAAGTCCTGATATTGCTCATAAATTTTACAAAAAATTTATAAAACAGGAAACCTTTAATATTCAGACGGCACATGCTATGTCTAATCACGATGAAGTTGCTAATATTGCCTTTTTCAATATTTTCAACACAAATGGCTTCCATAAATTTTATCTATTTGATTTTTTCCAAACATATGATGGCTTAATAGGCTCAGATATTTTGAGCGAATTAAATGCCAGCATTAATATAAAAGCAGGGACATTAAAAACCCCTTTTGCTGAAATTCCTATAATTTACGAAAAATCTAATAAAAAATCTAACAAAACGGACTTTCAAAATTATTACATAAACATACCTGCGAGAACACAACAAATTATAAAAGTACCTGTAAAAATGAAAGTAGGTATAGGGATTCTAAAAGGGAGTATACAAAATTTGAAAATAATCTCGAAATGCCCAAAGCTTTAGTAAAGGTTTCAAATTATTTCGCTATAACATCTGTAACCAATTCTTGCGATTTCCCTGTTGAAATAAATTTTGCCGAACCACTCGATATCGAACCCCTTGATGTGCCACATTAACTTTCTCGAGAAAATGGAAACCGTCCATGATATTTCCGATTATCATGATTCTCTTTTAAAATCCAATTTAAAAAATCTTCGCCTTGAAAACTGCAACTCTGAAGAAAGAGAAGCAATACGGAATTTGTCTTTAGAGTTCAGAGACATATTCTATTGTGATAAAGTCCCCTTAACTTTTACTAATCAGATCAGGCATAAGATTAACTTAAAAGATGAGTCTCCTATTTGGCGGCTTGTGATCGACCACAGACGCCTCAATGAAAGCTCTATTGACGACCAATACCCCCTCCCTAATATTTCATATATTCTAGATATGTTAGGCAGAAGCCAGTACTTCACAACCTTAGATCTAGCGAACGGATTTCATCAGATCGAAATCGACCCCGACGACGTTCAAAAAACAGCTTTTTCTACCGAAAATGGGCATTACGAATTCAAAAGGATACCATTCGGTCTAAAAAACGCACCATCCACATTCCAACGGGTGATGGACAATATACTGCGTGGTCTTCAAAACGAAATTTGCATCGTATATCTAGACGATATTGTAATTTTTCAGGAACATCTTACTCGATTAAGACAAATTTTCACCAGACTTCGAGAAACAAATTTTAAGATTCAAATGTACAAATCCGAATTTCTAAGAAAAGAAGTTCAATATTTAGGTCATGTAGTCACCACAGAGGGTGTCAAACCCAATCCTGACAAAATTTCCGCTATAAAAAATTTTCCAATTCCGAAAACCCAAAAAGAAATAAAATCATTTTTAGAGTTATTAGGTTATTATAGACGGTTCATCAGAGATTTTGTCCAATTACCAAACTTATTCAAAAATAATTCATAACTCCCATTTCGTCAACTCCTTTAATCACTGTAAACAATTGCTTATCAATGCACCAATCCTCCAATATCCCGATTTCGAAAAACCATTTGTTCTCACAACCGACGCTAGCAACTTCGCTATAGGTGCAGTATTATCTTAAGGAAATGTTCCCAATGACAAACCAATAGCTTACGCCTCTAGAAGTTAAACGACTCCGAAACTAAATACTCTACCATCGAGAAAGAACTACTTGCCATAGTATGGGCGTGTAAATATTTTCGCCCTTATCTATTTGGTCGAAAGTTTCAAATTTTCACGGACCATCGTCCTCTAGTCTGGCTGTTTAACCTAAAAGAACCAAACAGTAAACTTGTAAGGTGGAGATTAAAACTCGAGGAATACGATTACGAAATAATATATAAAAAAGTTAAACAAAATACGAACGCAGACGCACTTTCACGAATATGCATCAATGCGATCGAAAATGAAAGCGTAATAAATAACCCGGGAGACATAGACTTAGATATAGACACCTTTCTAGACCAATCATTTGACCCAAACAACTTAGCATTAACTGACATTACTACAACTTTAAAAAATTTGGAAACACCGAAACCACCCCAAATACCAGAATGTAGTGTGGCAAAACCTCTATTGAAATGTGTACAGCTCTAATACATTATTTCTCTTTCTACGGCATACCCGAACGAATAATAATGGAAAACGGTTCTGAATTTAAAAACAACACGGTACAAGAGCTTCTAAAAGCTCACAAAATAGACATACATTTTACAACACCGTTTCATCATGAATCTAATTCCCCCGTAGAACGCTTCCACTCGACAATCATAGAACACCTACGTACTTTAAGAGAAAGGTTCAAAAAGAAAGACACAAAAACATTAATGAAATATGCCCTGATAGCATACAATAATTCCATACATTCATCAACTAAATTCACTCCTTTTGACATAACATTTAGGCAAACCAATTCTAGAGACCCGTGCGACTTAATAAAAACAACTTTTTATGCAGATTATGTATCGAATCACCACGACAAATTAAAACACCTTTATGACAATATAAAAAATACTTTACAAACTCAAAAAGGAAAAATTAATCGAAAAACGTAACACTTTAGGACCAAAACCAACATCAGCTTAAATAGGACAGACTGTTTATAAAACAAGTAACAAACGAGACAAAAAGAAAAGAAATTCCTCAGTCACTTCGAAATTGTCGAACTGTTAGAAAATAACAAAGTCTCAATGAAAAATAAATCAAACAATAAACTCGAAACTATTCACATAAAAGAACTAAAAGCGCAGAAGTGACCTTCCACAACCTCGACAAGAACCCCGGATTATTACCACTAAAACTTGGCAACTCCCAAAATATAATCGATTTTTGGTCATTCGTACAAATCTATGACATAACCCCTATATTAGACGAATATATACTTCTAAAAACTAGTTTTAGGAAAATAGTAACTTCCCTAAAGAACTCAACGACCTATACAAAAGAATTTTACAACTCATATAATTTAGCTTCTATTCTCGAAAATAAAATCAAATCACAAATAGCACAGATAAATCCTATAGCATTTAGAAACAGAACAAAAAGAGGACTCGTAAATGGCTTTGGCTCGATAATAAACAGGTAACCTTTATCAAGACGATGCCGAAAAGTACGACAAAGCAATCTCATCGATATTTGCGAACGAAAATCATTTAAAATCAGCCATGCAAGGGCAAATTACCACAATACAAAAATCTAATAAACTATTTCAAAAAATTTCAAAAAACTTAACACATAACCATCTTATCCTAGAATCGCGTCCCATTCTTACTCGCAAAAAACAAGTTAACTTCTAAAAACAATTTACAACAAGAGAATAAAGCCATAATCCAATGTGGTCGGCAAAAATGTCAAGTAAAACTTTAAAAATCAGTCTAATGACGTAGTAGGCGCCAAGAACCACTTTTCCTATCCTTTTACATGTATAAAACTGCAAGTTTTATTCTCATTCTTAGCGTCTTAACGAAAAGTGATAAAAACAAAACTTATTAAGAAAAAATGCGTATTTTCACAATTTCTTTCGAACTAGACATCCTCGATTTTTAAGATTTTTTTTAAATTTTTATTTTGGGACAGCTGATCGGTCGGAACTTTTACAAACTTTAACCTAGCGCGCTCGTTCTGACATCAAAAGATAGGGAAAAATAAATCATTTCTTTTATCTGGAAAAACATTTTTCAAATTCTTAACGGAAAAGCAAATTTTGATCAATTTTCATTTTTCGCCGGAAAAAGTCCGTCCGCGACAAAATAACATCTTTAAGGCTACAGCGATGATGCCTACTTTAAAATATACGTAGAACACTATTAAATAATGCAGCAATCCACGGGCTATATAAACCTGACGATTTTTAACAGAATTTAGAAATTCAATTTTATGGAAAAATCCAGAAAGTCACAGAGATAGATTTTCATGCGCAGAATATGGGAAAAATAATCGCAAGTTAATAAAACAAAAAATAACTTAAGAAAAAAATAAATAACCGATTTCTCGGGAGCATCAAATTTAGCTGATGCTTCTACATGTCTGAGATTAAGACTAAAATTCCCAGAGTTCCAAAAGTACCAATTTTCTCTGATTGGTCCAAACGTGCATTTTGGGCGGGTACTGTAAAAAACTACCCTAACCCATTCGCAGCTATTAGTCTTTTTTTTTTAATTCCTTTAAAGTGTGAACATTTCTGAGCTTTCAATTCTTAGCCTTCAGCAGTGTCAACTTTAACTTTCAATTCGTTTTAACCAGTGAACTTACTAACATTTTTTAAACTAAATATTTTCATTGATGTTTTGAAACATTTAACAACTTATTTGAACATTTAAGTATTTTTGTACCTGACTTGTGTAACAAATTTTTGATAGTTTTAAACGAAGTTATTGGTCACACTCCATTGCAGGCTACATTAGTGTTATCTGATAAAGTCTGTCCAAGTTCGCGACCCTTTTATTTATTGATTTACTTAACAATTTTTTTATTTTAATAAATAACTTTTGCCAAGTTTAAGTGTTAAAAATTTAAACGAATTTTGTTTTCCAATTGTAACTAAACAGTTGTTTCTTAAATTGCGAGCTATACATTTCAATTTGAAACTAACATTTCTTAAGTAGGTAACTGTTATTTAACGTAGATAATACTTTGCTTTAAACTATTTGTGTCAATTTGCATATGTTAACAACAATTTAAAGCTTCCAAGTTCTACATTAATTGAGTCGAGCTTTTCATGTATGACATACTGAAACTGTGACCAATAACTGTTCCCTCCTTAGTTGGATAGTTCCTAGAAATATTTATCAGATAAAACTTGTAATAATAAAGTGCATGTACTTCTATATATATATATATATATATATATATATATATATATATATATATATATATATATATATATATATATATATATATATATATATATATATATATATATATATATATATATATATATATATATATATATATATATATATATATATATATATATATATATATATATATATATATATATATATATATATATATATATATATATATATATATATATATATATATATATGTATATATATATATATATATATATATATATATATATATATATATATATATATATATATATATATATATATATATATATATATATATATATATATATATATATATATATATATATATATATATATATATATATATATATATATATATATATATATATATATATATATATATATATATATATATATATATATATATATATATATATATATATATATATATATATATATATATATATATATATATATATATATATATATATATATATATATATATATATATATATATATATATATATATATATATATATATATATATATATATATATATATATATATATATATATATATATATATATATATATATATATATATATATATATATATATATATATATATATATATATATATATATATATATATATATATATATATATATATATATATATATATATATATATATATATATATATATATATATATATATATATATATATATATATATATATATATATATATATATATATATATATATATATATATATATATATATATATATATATATATATATATATATATATATATATATATATATATATATATATATATATATATATATATATATATATATATATATATATATATATATATATATATATATATATATATATATATATATATATATATATATATATATATATATATATATATATATATATATATATATATATATATATATATATATATATATATATATATATATATATATATATATATATATATATATATATATATATATATATATATATATATATATATATATATATATATATATATATATATATATATATATATATATATATATATATATATATATATATATATATATATATATATATATATATATATATATATATATATATATATATATATATATATATATATATATATATATATATATATATATATATATATATATATATATATATATATATATATATATATATATATATATATATATATATATATATATATATATATATATATATATATATATATATATATATATATATATATATATATATATATATATATAAATATATATATATATATATATATATATATATATATATATATATACATATATATATATATATATATATATATATATATATATATATATATATATATATATATATATATATATATATATATATATATATATATATATATATATATATATATATATATATATATATATATATATATATATATATATATATATATATATATATATATATATATATATATATATATATATATATATATATATATATATATATATATATATATATATATATATATATATATATATATATATATATATATATATATATATATATATATATATATATATATATATATATATATATATATATATATATATATATATATATATATATATATATATATACATATATATATATATATATATATATATATATATATATATATATATATATGATAATTAATGTGCATGTTGTAGTGTTATTTTGTAACTACCATACATTAGAAATTTTGCGACTAACATTTTCGAGGCGCGAAAACGCCGTGGTGGAATAAGAAATTATGTATTTTTATTGTTGCTAAATTTGTTTAACAAAATTTTAATTGTTGCTAACCTTTTGTAGTGATTTCAAGTAAGTTTTAGTCAAAAAATGATTTTTTGCAAAAAAATATTAACAGCTGAATTCGGACGTAGTGATTAGATCGTTGGTTGTTTACTAGTAAATCAAAAGAATTATTTGATAACCTTCTGAAAGGAAGTTATATTTTTTAACGTTTGATGAAAAGAGGAACATTTTCCCACCAAAAAAATAATAAAAAATTAATAGCTCAAAAAGATCCATTTGGACAAATGTTAGAATTTCTAACTTTTGAATAATTGTTTTTGTAAAACTTCTAATTGTTGTACTCAGGACATTTTTTGTAAAACAAATTTAATTTAGTGATTGTTAAACTGTCAAGTGACAAATTGACAACTAAAAGTCAGTGAAGTGCAAATGAACTTTCAAAAAGTATTAAACATAGACTAAACTGCAGGTCCCTTGAAAGACTGAACGCCAAGCTTTCAGAAGGTAAGCCGCTTTTGTCAGTGTGTAAATGTAAAACAAAATAACTTGTAAATTAGTTATAGAAATTTATTCACCCGGCGTTCACGTTAGTAAAGGTTGAATAAACTGTAGATAAATTTTAAGATAGATAAATTATTGATATTATTTAAACAAACTGACTTACTTTCCCCCGTAATACCCTCCCGCCCCTCTCAAAACTTGTTTCACAGTTGTGAAATTTGTTAAAAAATTACTACAGAGACCATGTTCAAGCTCTGTTGTCCAACAAATATGGTTAAGTTCACGCCCAACGACTTTTCTTCCCCCTTAAGGTACATGGGACTCCCAATTTTCTTTGAGACGGGTGCCCACATTCCAGAGGGCAGCCGGGTAAATGGTGGCGGATCTCGGCTAATCCTTCGGGGTTAGCCCCAATAAATAATTACCCTAATAATAATAACCCCGTCACCTGTGACTAACTTAAAGCATGAGAATGATGTAACTATTCTTAGTACCATTACTAGTAATCATGAACTTTGTAGTAGTAGAAACCAATCATATCAATGCGAGAACCCGAAAGTAACAGCTTAATAGATATAGCAAATAGTTACTCCCATAGGAAGAGTCTTTCAAACAATTTTGACACTTCATGTTGGGCCAATTTGGGAGCTTTACATGATGAAAATGATCCTTTTGAATTGGCTAACCTGCTGGTCAGCTGACGTCGGCGTCGCTGTCCTCAGAGTCAAATTTTTAGTGATAGTTCTTTAGAAATAAATCAGAACTTGGCAGGAACCTCAAGTTATAAATCTTTCAGCCAACATTCTTTAGTATCTGCTGAGTGCAGTACTAAGTTTAAAACTTTTAATCACACTACCAATATTGACAGTGGTACCCTAGAGGTAAAAAATTTATCTAGATTTAACGACATTCCGTCGAACAAAGTTGATAAAAATCTAGCTACAGGACAAATTACCAAACAATCTCAAAACGCCTCAAAAACTCAAATATCCAATTAATAAAATAATCCAATTAATAAAAATTCTAATTTAAATAATTTTCCAAATTTTCATGGAGCAAGCCACGTAACAACAGAACATGACCTGTGCATATATGGAACTTAACTCTTTTCTGACAGGTTGACAATGAAAATTTTCATTACATGGGTTTATTTAGATACAACTTTGTCATTTATAAAAATAGTTAGAAGAACAAAACAGGTCTAAGTTAAGTTAATGTCATTATTTATAACATTTCTTTCTCTTGTTGATTTTTACGTATTTATTGGTTATTGTAGTTTTCAATTGGTACTATTTAGAATTCACTTGTTTACTCAGTAAGAATGTATTTGCTAAATAAATAAACAAGCCTGGAAAACAGCATGGGCTGATTTGTTGAACATTATATAGAACATAATTTGGCCGTTGACCTTTATGTACATTAAAGTTAAACATTTCTTCTGCTTGACATTATTCTGATTTACAAGTGCAGTGCAGACTCGGAAAGTGCTACAAAATCTTGTTAATAAATATGATCTTGACAGTAACTTTCATTCTGAGCGCAGTATGGAATAGTTGGCTGGCACAGTCCACTATTTAAGCTTTGATGAAAATCACAGAAAAAAATTTCTTTCAGACACTTTATTACTTTCTTTTTTGGGGCAATAGCATCAACGGAATTGTATAAAATAATTTAAAAAATGTTTAAGCATATTATCTAGAGAGTGGGCTAAAAGTACGAACTGACCAAGACATTCACAATAGTATAATCAGCTGACTTAAAACCATAATATTTATTAAAATAAGAAACATTAGTAATAGAATGGCTAACACTATTTACAATATGTACAGTCAGTGGAGGGTGGTAGTCGTCCAGGGAAACCAAAAGACCATCAGCCATACAAACGAGGTATTCAGAATGCAGAGTAAAAATCAAGTCTGAAATATTACCAAAAGAATTTCTAATCATGTTCTCATATAAAATTTCCATTAGCAATTAATTGATTGCGTCGTAGTTTTCAGATAGGCTTAGCCCCCATAAAATAAGAAAATCTAAGGGGGTGATTTTTTCTAATTATAATATTTCCCTCGTACGAAGAAAGTAAAAAAGATAGGATATGCTATTTGGTAAATACCTTGATAAACACTCTTTAAAGCTGTAATTAAAATTAAATAAAAATACCAAATTTAAATTAGTAAGTGTATTACCTTTCAAGATTTTGGACTAAGAGGGCAATAACCTGATGCTCTAACAAAGCTTCAATGAGAGCATCAGCACCTTCATCAGACTCATTAAGGATATCCACGTCTGTCAGTTCTTGCAGAAGTTCAATTGTAGCAACCTATACGAAAAACATATAATTTATTACTAGGTTCAATCAAAGTATATTAACTGCGAGAAGTAAAAGCACTCACAGTCGAGTCGGCGCCTTTGCATTTATAAGCCTACCGACATCTCGCAGAAATCGGGCTATTCGTTAAATTTACGAGGATCGGTATGCGCCCGGGCTCATGCAGATACTTGAACCGGAAATACGGGGTCTGTTCTTTAAACGAATTTACTTGTTTAAGAGTGCAAATCCACGCTAGAAAATTTCTCGTGTTCATTTTTCGAACTCAAACCTCAAGCGCCACTTTGTAGATGACGCATCAATGTCGGAATCCGATTATTTTTTAATTTTTTCCAAAATAGGCCATATAAATAAATTAACAAGTTCAACATTTAATGTTATAACATATTTATGTACAAATATTACATAATATCTATCAAATACTATGCAAAACTCTTAACACTGACGCAACATTGTGGTATCCCCTCCATCCCAAGCAAATAATTTTATGAGTTGTACATTCCTTCGTTAGAAAATTCACAATATTGCACATGGCATGTGTTTCTTGCCTCGTTGATATATCTATCTTTATTGCGAAATTAATTAAAACGAGAGAGTGCTGTTAAAGAATACCTCTTTTACAGACTAATATTTATGATCTCCCCTCCTATTGACTGTTTTTTTATCAGCTAGCCGAAGTAATAATTGCAGGGCCTTCCGACTTTCGGCACTTTTCGGTGTTTGCCGAGAAAAACAAGTTTTTTAATATCTAAATAGCCCGAATATTGGTTTCCTTATATTTTTATGAACATGATTTTATGATAGCTTGAGTCTTGGGTTGAGAATTTCCTGTTTGTTTATTATAGGTGTGTTTTAAAATGACTAGTACTTGTATTTTTAAAACGTCGACGTTTAGTTTAGAACTTCTCACTCTTGTGACTGTGTCTAAGCTTTCTAGATATTTGTTTATGAATTCCTGTGTAACCTGTGTAATGAGTGCTAAAGGGCGTAAAAATACGAGAGCAGCAAGACCTCGGCGCGCCGAACTGCAAAATATTTTGCAATGAGAATCCTGGCAAAATGCAGAATAAGGTAAGTTCAAATAATATAACTATAGGTGCTCGATTTCGAGACCCTTTATGAATTTGAAATTGACAATTGTAAAATGTTGATCACTTTGATTTTCAAAGAAATTAAGTACCTACGCTACCTACACCATGCATATTATTGATTACAGTACATATATATTAAAAATATCAACATATTTTTTACGTTTGGATCTACTTACATAAACTTTTACCTGTATGGCCATGCTATTGTAATTTTTTAGAAGGTACATGGTGGATGTATTTCTGAAGTACACATCTTTTGTTGGAAAGTTAAAATAGCCCAACTTTGAAGAAGGAAGACTATTTTTTTTCAAACAATGATGAAAATCAATAAAACAAATAAATGTGTTTAGGTACCTAGGAACACGATTCTTTTAGAATTTTCTGGTTAATTTTTATTTCATATTGGTATTTTCATACATGAGGTGAATGCTCTCTGAAATTCACATAAATACCTATGGTTTTTATATTTGTAAAATTTAAACATGTTTTGTAGGATTAATTTTTAAATTTTAACGAAGATAGTGTACCTTCAGGGGTATAGTAATTCGGTAGGTAGGTATAAAAACTTATTTCCTGTTGGTCATATTATAGTAGTAGGAATTAAAAAAAGCTCATAAAATTAGTCTCTTTTTATGCAAGACTAATACTTTCATAGTGGCAGTCTCATAATGCTGGCTGATGCTATTTAACTCACCGGATCCATGACAATCTGTGCAAGAATAAAGCTTTTAGTTATCAGTGTTATATTGATCCTTTTTATGTGACTTCCACTGAGAAAGTTTTGCTGTTGCAGACAGTAGCAGGCTTTAACAGCGTATACCCCCATGCACAGTTATCATATCACAAAGAGAAAATTATTGGGAAGCAACTGTTTATCGGTACCTAATTTACTAAGGCATTGCTTTCTAGTGAGAAAATAATTCTTGCGCAAATTACGTGTAATTTTCAGGAAAGACCGTTTTTAAAAAACATTTATTATCACTAAAAATGAATTTAATCGATCCGATTCCAAAATTACAATAAACTTATAACTACTAAAAATTAATGTTAATTCTACGACGTATAAAATTAGACTGGCCCTTAATTATGCTTGGCGGTATTTATATGAAAGTCTTGTCTAAACAGAAAGCGTCATTAAGGTCTAGAAAGTATGGTAGTTTCTAAATAATGGATATATAATTCCTGCCTCCTTAAGTTTCAGAAAATAGGTGTTCATCACTATTTTCTGAATCCTTTACAATGTGGAGTTCAATATCTTTAGTAGAGATTTTTCTTAAATTATTATTTTTATAATATAAAATGAACAAAAACAATGATAATATTATTATGGCTAATATTACTATTACAAATATCCAAATATAACTTGATTGTGAAACAATTTTGAGATCTTCTAATTCGTGATTTTTTATTTGATCAACTAAATGTTGAGCTTGTCTTATGGCAACGTGGTCTACTTCTTTTAAGATGAGTGTTTTTTTTGAGGTACAATTTAAACTAAATTTAAGCACTGGTATTTTTAGCTGGAAGTCAACAATTTCATTTACATCTCTCTTGAATGAGAATCTGTTAATTTCTATTTTACAATCATCGAGAGAGATCAAAGAACGGGAGTTTATTAACTCTTGCTTGGTTGAAAATTGGCATTGACTTTTCACTAAAATAGGTTTTTCAGGGATCACTAACACAGTATTGTCTTGCACTTTTTTGATAGTACTGGTAGAAAATTATATTTCAAGAATGGGGCACTCACTCCTGGCTTTTGTCAAAGTGTTGTACAGGCCGGATTCATCTTTTGTTAAGTCTTATAGTTTGCAGATGACTGTTCTCGATCTTTGGACATTCATGTGGGCTGTTGTAGAAGTCTTCTCTTGTAAGTAATATGTAGGGATGTTGGATACTAATAGTGTGATTAAGGATAGGGATAGGGTATATTTTATACAATATATAAAATGCTGGATATATCATTGGTGTATGTATTGAGAATATTACCAAGTCATTTTGTATTAATACTTGGGTCGTCATAATTTCATAATAATTAACCATGTTATTAAATTCAATAATCTTATCATCAGGTATATGACTAATTATATCTTTTAAGTCAGACGGCTTTAATATAGAGTGATGCATAACGCCAACTTTCGCAAAACTAATTGCGATTTCTAAATTCTGCAAAAGCTCGTTAAGTCTTTGTATTTGCAAATTAGTATTGTCAATAATTACTGACGCATAGAAAGTGTTTGCAAAGCCCGCTTCTTGGTTTTCTAATGAGTCTAGACGGTTGTTAATTTGTTTCTGGTTATTTTCTAATGTCTCGATTTGATTTGTGAAAGTGTTTGTTATAGATTTTAACACGTCTTTGTTTTGTTTCATACCTTAACCAAGGGTTTTTTGATTATTGTTTAAGATGTGTATGTAATTGTCGTATTTTAATTCGTCCTCAGCGTCTAAAGTTCAAAACAACCATTTTTGTGCATTACCTATTATATTTGTAAGTCCACGTTTTTGTCTTTTTTCTTTAAATAAAGAGATTGTTCGATTAAGTTGATCATATAGATATAAACTTTGATTTAATTTACTTTGAATCATGAATAGTAACGCATCATGTTTAAAGTCTTGTGAAACGGCTCTTTGTATCTTTAATAGGGAGATTTCAATGTTTTGTAAGCAGCTTTTAATTATCGTAATATTTACATGATAAAAGGCGGTGTGTTGATCGTTAATTATGTAGGTATTTCCTAAAGAAATTGGTAATAGGGGATTTCGAAATTCTTCTATTTTGTAGCTGTTAGTTTTCACTGTGACTAGGACAAGCAATAAGATCCTTAGTTTGAGCATCGTCTGAAACAACGAAATTATTTTTTTAGCTTTCTTTGTTTCTTAAGACGTCTCTTATGAATTGGGGTTTTGTTATCTAAAATTTTCTCATTTTGTGAAGAGTTACAAGGATTTTTAAATTTTTTATACAGGGGCATACGTTTTTGTCTACTGGGCGTTTTTATATACACAGGTTTTGATAAGTCGATTTCTGGAGGGTTATTTAGGTTTTCATTTCGTTTTTCTAGAGTTTTCTGTTGGGAGTCTTTTAGTTTGTCATAAATTTGTTCATTAATGAATTCTATGTTTTCGCGGTGCTCGCTCATAAATTGTGTCTGTAGTTCTTCTTCTGAGAGGTCGAGAGGATTTTTACAATCTAATTTTCTTTTAATTATTTGAAACGGAGTGTATTTAGTAGTGGAATGAACTGAATTATTGTAGGAAAGGATAGCAAGCGACATTAATTTTTCTATTGGTTCTTTAGGGTTTTTCTCTAAAATTGAAAGTAACGTCTCTCTGATTGTAGAATGGAAACGTTCTATCGGGCTATTTAAATTTGGATTGTGGGGAGTAATAAAATGCAATTGTATTTGATGTAATTTACAAAGATCTTGTATTAATGAGTTTTTAAACGAGCTATGATTATCTGTTGTTATTTTTTCAGGTATGTCGTAGTGTTTAATATATTCAATTAGTCTACCGGCTATCTCGGGGCTTGTTTCCGAGGAGATAGAATATGCTTGTGCCAATTTAGAAAAACTGTCAATTATTGTTAGAAATTTGTGTTTGTCAAATTGGTACACATCAATATAGAGATGGTCGAAAGGTTCATTACCTATCGGGATTGGTTTTAATTTTATTTTGTGTGGGTGTCTTTTATATTTGGACTTTTGGCAAACCTCACATGTATTGACGTATTCTTGTACATCTTTTTCCATATTTGGCCAATAATAGTTTTTTTAATGCTGAAATATTTTCGGTAATTCCTCGGTGGGATGTTTTTGTTTCGTGAAACGTTTGAATTTTATGTGTTTGATCATCTTTGTCGGTGATATCTTCGACAAGAGTATTGCTTATTTTTAGTTGGAAAGATTTAGAATTAAAGTATTTTTGAAAGGTCCTTAATATGATGGGTTCGAGAGATGTCTTTGAAATGCATACAATAATTACCAGGTGGCATATTTTCCTTTATTAGTTTTAATATTACCTGCTCAGGGGGTTCATTTTGTAAAAAGAATATTATTCTTTTCTTTTCCTCAAATGGATATTGCTATTCTTTTCGGTTTGAATCGTTATTGGAATATCGGAAAATTATTTGGTTTTTGAAGGTGTTAAGGTGTTTTACTGTATACGGTGCACCTAGAATGGGATTTTCTTCGGATGTGTGTATAGTTTGATTATCGTCTTGATCTCTAGGCGGTTCATTTATAGGAATATTTGCTGATTTTTGAGAAGAATGTCGACTTGTGGTACTTGAATTTATATCTGAAAATTCCGGTATTTCTAAATTGTCAGGGCATTTTAGTACTTTGACAGGGGTTTTAATACAAGGGGGTTTTATGTGTTGTACTGGGTGTTTATACCCGAAAGGTGTTGGTGGAAGATTAGGCAAGCTGTCTCTTATAAGTTCTTTGAAAGTTTCCTCGAAATCACTTATATAGTTATATAGTTATCATCAGGTATATGTATTTGTGGTAATTCATCATTCTCTAAGGTATTTATTTGCAAGGGGGGTCTAGACAGTGCGTCTGCATTCATGTTTTGAGTACCTTTTTTATATTGGATTTCGTAATCAAATTCCGCTAATTTTAGTCGCCAACGAACAAGTTTCGAATTTGGTTCTTGACATCGACATTGACCATTGTAGTGGCTTGTGGTCAGAAAGAATTTTAAATTTGACGCCAAACAAATAAGGTCGGAAATATTTTGTTGCCCATACAATAGCCAATAGCTCCTTTTCAATTGTTGAATAATTGCATTCGGCAGGGTTTAGTGTTCTAGAGGCATATGCAATAGGTAGGTCTTTACCTACGGGACCTTGGGATAAAACTGCACTAATAGCATAATTAGATGCATCTGTTGTTAAAAGAAATGTTTTAGAAAAATCTGGGTGTTGGAGTATTGGGTCGTTCGTGAGAAGTTCTTTGCATAACTGAAAATTTTTGACAAATTCAGATGTGTGAGTAACTTTTTTATCTTTCTTTAAGCAATTTGTCATTGGTTTAGTTAGTTTTGCAAAACCTTTAATGAATTTCCTATAGCATCCAATAACTCCTAGAAAAGATTTTATTTCTTTTGGGTTTTTGGGAATTGGAAATTTTTGTATTGCCTCTATTTTTCGGGGATTTGGTTTGATACCTTCTGGGGTGATGACATGATCAAGAAATTCGACAGATTTTTGAAGGAACTCTGATTTATCTAGTTGAATTTTCATATTGTTTTCTATTAGTCTTTGAAATACCAGTTTTAGATTTTTTATGTGTTCTTGGAGGGATGTTGCGAAGATTATTATGTCATCCATGTAGACGAGACAAATTTTGCCTTGAAAAGCATTGTCCATTACACATTGAAAAGTGGCTGGTGCATTTTTTAACCCAAATAGCATACGAGTGTATTCATAATGACCATTTTCTACATTGAAAGCGGTTTTTTGAATAGAATTCGCGTGCATTTCTATTTGGTGAAATCCCGACGCGAGATCTAGAGTGGTGAAATATTGGGCTCTACCCAGCTTATCTAGGATATCTGAGATATTAGGTAAGGGATATCTATTATCAATGGTTTTTTCGTTGACCTTGCGATAATCGATTACCATTCTCCATTTTTGCTGACCTGAAGCATCCATTTTTTTTGGAACAATCCAAACTGGAGATGACCAGGGGTTCTGAGGTCTGATAATGTTATCTTCAAATAACTGGGAAATTTGTCTTTTGACTTCTTGTTGATGAACGTAGGGATAACGGTACGTTTTAGTGTGTACGGGAATTTCGTCTGCGGTTTTAATTTCATGTTTGACACGGTTAGAAAAGGTAAGTTTATCTCCTGGTTTATGAAGAACATTAGGGAATTGGTTGATTACTTGTTTTCGGGCATTTTTTTCTTCAGTGTTAAGATGATCGGAACGAATGAGACTAAATGGGTCATTTCATTTGGTATTTGGGCTGTCCTGATATACCTCATTTCTAATTTGTTCACAATTAAAAAGTTCAAATTGATCGGAATGAAAGGGAAAACTGATTTCTCTAATGTGGTATGGTAGGAATTCGAGGATAATACTTTCCTCAGTAAAATTTTTTAGCTCAAGGAGGATTTGGTTATTAGTTACCATGGTTATAGTTGTGGATTTGACCGGTCAATTTTATTTTAGTCAAGTGACTGGTCAATTGACTGGACAATTGACCAATTGATTGATAGACATAATTTTTAAAATACCATTTCACACAATCAAAGCCAAACTTAAAATAAAACTTTATTCTCAAATAACATCATATTTAACGATGGAAACCTAAAAAAGATTAACACTTAAAAAAAAGAAACTATGTTTTTCAGTTAACTTATTTATGTTGCAATGTAGCTAATGGTAAATTCTGTTCTTCGGACCCATTGAACGCTAGCTGCTCAGCCTCGGATGCTAGCTGCTCAGCCTCGGCTTCAAAAGATGAAGATACATCAGCTTCGGAAGATGAAGATATATTATGATCCATTACTTTTCCAGATTTATCCATTATATTTAAGTTATATTTAACATAAACTAATTTTCCGGATCTTGTAGTGGTAAGTCTATTTCTTAATTTGCTGAGGACAATTCCCCATGTCGACCAATTTCTTTCACAAGAAGCTGATGAAGCCGACATACTCAATAACTTAATAGCTACATCGTAGAGTATCGACTTTTTCTGCCAACTCCCCCACCAAGTTGATGGCGTAATATCTGATGATGTTTTACGAACTGATTTAATACCTTTCACCGCTGTCCATATTATTCGATTATTAAATTCATTTGACGCTGTCCTGAAATTTTATATTTCTCCAATAATCTCAACATCAGTTTTGTTCACACCAAGTTGTACTATTAAAGAAGTAGCAGATTCCAGCTCGTCAAGGGTTAAGTTGTCTCCTTTATATCTAGGATCAAGTAGATACGCTGCATTATGTGTATTGGTACAGGCCATAGCAATTCTTTTTATTACCGAAGTGGTTGTCCTTTTTTCTTCTTCTCGAAGAAATGGACTTTGGGAGACAAAAGTATTGAAGTGTTCTTTTAATGAGTACAACTTGTGCCGGATATCTGACAAAGTAACAGTAGAATTTTCCATAAAGGTTATTAAACGAAAAACAGGACTCAGTAACTCAATGAACTTAACATTTCGATCCCAAATACATCATCACTAAGAATAGCGGATTTTATTTTATTAGTTGCCAGGGTCTCAACTTCGGGGTTAATTAAATATTCTTTAAGTAGCTGTTTATTTACTTGAATACTTTCCATACATGTGACTGTACAACCCCATCTCGTTACGATGGGTAATTTGAGGGATTTAACAGTATTCCCCTGCTTCTCGGATAAAATGGCGTTGGGAATTTGTTTCAATTTGAAAAATTTGACAATCTCCTTACAAACATTAACAAGATCAGAGAGGGTTTTCAGCGTTTCAATGTCTTTCAGTAATAAATTTAAAATGTGGGAAATACAGCCGTATGTTTGTAGATTTGGAAATGTTTCTTTTAATTGGGCCCATGCAGCCTGCATATTTGCTGCATTGTCAGTCACCAGAGAGGTGATTTTATTCTCACCAATTTCTTTGATTATCCTGGATATTTCACTGGCAATATATTGGCCTGTGTGACGATATGCCTGAGGTTGTGAAGAGTCATAAAAATAATCTCCGTTACTTGTATGAACCATGTAGTTTATTAACCCTTCATTACGGATATTAGTCCAGCCATCACTCATTAGAGTTATATTGTCTTCAATATTAAGTATTTCTTTGACGTTATTTTTTATTTTGTTATAGCATCTATCAAGGTGGGAGGTAGACATAGTTTTCCTATCGGGGAGTTTAAAAGCTGGTCGAAATTTTCCAAAAAAATGTTTCCATTTATCTGACTCAAACATTGATAAGGCGCAATTGGATGAGTAAACAGCTTCACAAAAAAGAGTTTGTAGCTCGGACTGTTCAGAATCGCTTACCGTGTCAAAAAATGATGATAATATCTGCATTCTTACTCGTTTAGAACTAGTCTGAGAAGAACCAGCTGAAGCAATGTGGTCTTCATCATGCGGCTTCTTGCTTTTCACAGTAGCTGTTTTTTCTTTTTCTAGGTTTTGAAATATGGATACATCTTCATCATCGGATGATTCATTGAAACTAGGCTTTGATTTGTCCAACTGGAAACGAAAAAAAAGTAAAAATGTTGTAGTTTGGATTCAGAATATCGGTAACGCGGCGAATACATCGTGTTTTCCCCTAATGAAAATGTTTCTTCACTAATAATTTCAACATCATTCTACATGTGTCATCTAACAAATTCTGTATAATAGGTATTTGTATTTTGATCATACTTAATTTTACTTTAAGAAAAACCTAACTAAGAATAGTAAAAAGTATTTCATGCTTTTGAACTTAATTTTTTGACTAATATATAATTCCTACTTTATTTAGGTCATCATCTAAACTGAAAATTAAATTGTATTTACATGGTAAGTACTTACATATTCATTGCGAACTCCTTCGGGAACTGATTTGCACTTATCAGTTATATGTTTTTTCATTCTGTCAGCATGCGTAATATAAATGACTCCACAGTAGTTACATTTTCCTTTAACTCTGTTATTTTCTCGTATTTCTGTAAAACAATTCCAAATCTTGTTCTTGGATTTACCGGAAAAACTCATCATAAATTAGGTAACGTGACCAACACAGCTAACACTAGCGTTACTAAATGCGAAATGAAATGAATGAAAATAAAATAGTCTTCGAATAAACCTATTTTTCCCATTTGTCGATCCCTTTTTTATTCGTTCGAGAATTCGAAGAAATACTTAAAAGATGCCGATCGACGACGCACCGATAACAGTTCCCGGAATTCAAAGCCGTGAGTTTCACAGTTTATAAATACTAAGCTTGTTCTGTTGTTTTTATAAAAAAATCTTGTATGTAAATTCTATGGCGTTGGCGATGGCGTAATAGATAGTAACTAAAAAAATAATATTTACCAACAATATCTGAAAAAACTGAAATAGAATGTTCAAACCAAGTTAGGTATTTAACCAAATTTGACCAGTCAAATAGACCTCGGTCAATTGACTAATCCCAACTCTAAATGGTTATACAGGGGGATACCTCAACTTGGTTGGTTTTAATGTATGGAATAGATATTTTCATATTTTCTGGAAGGTCTGTATTAATTTTTGCCAAGTAAATACTATTTGGTGGAATTTCTATTTTTTGAATTTCAAAATCAGTACGAAAGAAAAAAGGTATGTTATAATGAGTGTTGTATAATGTCTAATGATAAAATGATTTACTAAGTCTATATTAAGTTTTAGTTTTTTTAAATCTCTAATGCCTATTATACCATCGAAATAATCGTGAAAGTTATACAGTATAAATTCTAGCGGTTGGAAAATACCAAAGTCTGTTTAGAGATTTATTTCAGCTTTGTTTTGAGTAATTTGTTTTCCCACGCATGTCACTAAGGTGTGCCTAGAATTACGGATATCGTTTGCGAAATATTTTTCTGCGATGGCAGGTCTAATTAGGGAAGTATGACTACCTGTATCTATTAATAATTTACAAGGTGGGTTGTTAATTTCAATATAAGGAAGGGCATTTATTTGAAAACTGTTAAGTGTTAAGCTCGATGGTCGATTCCAGAGGCTTCCTTATGAAAATTTTCGTCCTCCCCTGAAACTGGTTGCTCTTCGTATATTTCATGATTATCGGGGGATATGTCATAGGTTTGTTCCAGTTTGTCCTGGTTATCGGAATAATAGAAATTTGGGTCTTCAAAATATTCGGGTTCTGACTCAGGATAGTCGTTCATATAGGTTATTTCTTTAAATCTTAAGGGATTGGCATAAGGGTTTTTCTACCAAAAGTTTTGTTGGGGATTAAAGTTATTTGGTCTTAGAAAATTACCGTTAGATTTTTGTGGGGACTGATTTTGTTGTGGGCCTGCATTGTTGGGTCTAAAATGTGTTTGTTGTATACTAACTCCGGACATTGGTGTGGGTTGATTAAAATTTTTATTGGAATTTTGAGGTGCGAAAACATTTCTTGGTTTTCCAAAAACTTGTGAATTTGTTGAAAATCTCTGAGGGGATAAACTACGAGGTTGAATATTTATCGGCTGACAGGGAAACTGTGATTGTTGTGGGGAGAAATTTCTACTTTGAGGAGAAAAATGATTTAAAGTTGGCTGAAATGGTGTTTGTTTAAGAAATTGGGTGGTTTTTGGGCGTATCTTTGAGAAACATTATTATTATTTGTGTTATGGCTAGGCCTAAATTTTATTTGGTTTTCTAGCATTGTAAAGTTCAATACATGGCTAGTAGCTAAAGTTAAATTTGCAGGGTTATGTATTTATAAAATTGTTTTTAATTCTGAAGAGACATATGCCATTAGAACTTGGACTGCCGTTACTTCCGCTTGATCAATAAAGGCGTTTTTTACTACTTGAGATAAATTTTCGGAATGTAATTTTGATGTTATTCAATGTACTAATATCTTAAGCCTATCAATAAATTCTAAAATGGACTCATTTTTATTTCTAGAGCAAAAAGTAAGTTGTTGGTTTAAGTTTTGTCTTGAAATTGGGTCACCTAATTTTTGTCTTAAAGAGTTTTTAATGTCTGTCCATGTTGTTAGGTCAGGTCGACTCATGAGAAAATCTCCGGCTTCATCAATTAGTTTGGCTTTTATAGAAGTCAATACAAACTCTTTGTGATTCGTCACCATTATAATATCGCGTATAAAATTCATCGATTGCATGAATAAAATACTCTAAATGATTGGGATTGCCATTATAAGATTTTAAAAGTTGGGCAGTTGCTCTTAAGCTTTCAGCCATTTTGTTTTTATTTGAACTAAGATTTTTTAGATATCCGTTATATTCTGATACTGACTCTAGACTATTCATCAATTTAGAATAAAATTTTATTTGCACTAAAAGAGAAAAGAAAAATAAAAGTGGAAAATTTTACGTGTGAAAATTTTCGTAGAACAAAATATTTCAAAATTTTACTTAAGAAAATTTATAAAAGAACTTAAATATTTTAAATTTTTGCGTACGAAAAATTTATCAAAAGGAACTTAGTAAGTTGAAAAATTTGCGTATGAAAATTTACAAAAGGACTTAATAATAGTGAACACCAATTTACAAAAATCACAATAGCACTTTAGGAAAGAAGGAAAACTTACAAAAGATGCTTCTTGCAGACTTGTAGTGTTCTTGTATCCTCAATGAACAGTTGAAACTGAAGATCTGAATCTCCACTTGCAGAAAGTACTTGTTGCAACGAAAGCAAGGCTTCTGGATTGTGGAAATCTGGAACTTTGAGGAACCTACAACGACTGCGCCAATTCCGTGTAATTTTCAGGAAAGACCGTTTTTAAAAAACATTTATTATCACTATAAATGAATTTAATCGATCCAAAATTACAATAAACTTATAATTACTAAAGATTAATGTTAACTCTACGACGTATAAAATTAGACTGGCCCTTAATTACGCTTGGCGGTATTTATATGAAAGTCTTGTCTAAACAGAAAGCGTCATTAAGGTCTAGAAAGTATGGTAGTTTCTAAATAATGGATATATAATTTGCATGGCTATGCATAAGATAAGATATTTAATATGTTACAACATATTAAATATCTTAGTCTTGTATCTACAAACAAATAAAAATTGACCTTTTATATATTCTCAATCTTGACCAAAAATGTACAGATTCCTGAATCATTGAAAAAGTAACAAAAAATTGGGGACATTAGTTTTCAGTTCTCAAGTAATTTAGTGTACTAATGTAGGTTACTGTATTTATGTATGTACAGTGTGCTCAGTGTATCTTGATAGCATTTTAAATGTTAATAACTTTTTTAATTTTTAACTTATTATATTATATATATATATATATATATATATATATATATATATATATATATATATATATATATATATATATATATATATATATATATATATATATATATATATATATATATATAATATATATATATATATATATATATATATATATATATATATATATATATATATATATATATATATATATATATATATATATATATATATATATATATATATATATATATATATATATATATATATATATATATCTATATATACATATATATACATATTTATATATATATATATATATATATATATATATATATATATACATATATATATAAATATATAATATATATATATATATATATATATATATATATATATATATATATAATATATATTCAAATATCATCATGCGCGCGCACGGCTAAGTAAACGTGTGGTTGCGTCGATCCGACAATTTTTCAAATTTTCATAGATATTTTTGCACATTATTAAGTAAAAATAAGTTTTCAGTGCTTGACTAGTGTTGTGCATCATGACAAGAGGAGGAAATAAAGGGGATGATTCCTCTAGGAAGCAGAATGGCGATGTTCAGAAACTCAATGAACGAATGGAACAAATGGCGGCCAAATTCACAGCCGACCTTGACAGTTTTAGAAAGGACTTGGTCGACAGGGCCGCAGGGAGATCTAGTTCTAGAAATAATCAAACAAATACTGATATGACCAGGCTGGCTGAAAAATTTTCCTATTTCGAAAAATCTGTCCTGGATTCCTTGCAGAGTATCAGACAGGATATCCAGCAACTAAAAAGCGATACGTCAAGACATACAATGTCCACCAATCAAAACAACATTTTAATCCATGGCGTTGAAGAACAACAAACGTCAGATTTGTACGAAAGTGTCGTTGGCTTAGTATGCAGCAAAATCGACATCGAAATTCGTAAATCCGACCTAAACTACTGCTATCGGCTAGGAATTAAAAAACCAAACGTAGCAAAACCAAGGCCAGTTGTAGTCTCTTTTTGTAATCGGTGGCTGCGTGATAAAATATTTTACAACAAGAAAAAACTTAAGGGTACCGGAGTTTTGTTCACTGAAGTACTTACTTCTGATAACCTAGCGTTATTTAAGACCGCGAAAGAAAAATTCCAAAATTTGTGTTGGACGGTCGGGGGTAAAGTGATTGTTTTGTATAAAGGTGGAAAAGTGACTGTTAGTTCGCTGGAAAAACTCAACAAAATATCTGATGTAGTGCCCGTTAGTGATTCAGAATAATACCAGGGATATTTTTGCATTTATACCGAGGTATGTGTTGCATGTTGCCATTTTACATATAAAGACAAATATTCCATCTCTATAACTTTAATCTTGATATGGTTTCAAGTGTGTACTCACTCGTACCTGTATAATTATAGGTAACTAATACTATTATAGACTATAATAAAATTTTATTTTATCGGTATGCCTTTTGTTAATGAACATTTCTTGTTATTGCTTATTATTTTCATTCACAAATTTTGATTTACAGGTATCACTTAAAGATAAAATATTTCTTGCTTTCTTATTAAGGCTAAAAATTAACTTTTTTAAATTTATCTCAGCTCTGTATTGCATGGCACTGTATATGTGCAGAAACTAAACGAATCATTATTTTTTTCTATTGTTCGGCGCAACTTAGCCATACATGTAAACACTTCAAACGTTTGAGGGGTTTATAGGCTTTGTAACAGGTCTATTTTTTTTTTTTAGTTTATAGAAGTAGATTTTAAGATAGTTAAGATTTTATTAGTTGTAGTAATGCCTAATTTAGATCCTATTTTGTATGTCATGGGGGATTTAGGGTTGTGTCGGGCCGCGGGCGTTCGCGCGAGTGTGGGGTGGATGATCTCCGGGGGCGATGGATAGTCTGTATGTGCAAACGGGAAACCAGCATAAGAACCTTAGTGTAGCGCATCTTAATGTACGTTCTCTTAACACAGGCTTCGATGAAATGTGTAATTATGTAAGCACTTTTAACTTCGATATCCTGGGACTCTCAGAAACCTGGCTCACATCGGCTCATGATAGCAATGTATTGAGTATCAATGGATATAATTTAATTCGTAAAGATAGGGACGGTCGAGGAGGGGGAGTTGGAATTTATATTAAAAAACACATCCAATACAAACCAGTTCAACTTGATGTATCATCAGAAGACTGCGAGTTTATGAGTGTAAGACTGAATTTAAATAAAAAAACCATTTTATTCACCACAATATACCGTCCTCCAGCTAATAACCCTGACACTTTTATAGAGTGCTTAGAAGACATAATGGCCCTATCCGTTCCATTTTATGATCACGTAATATTTACTGGAGATCTAAACATTGATCTTTTAAAGCATTCTGCTCCTAAAATTAAGCTGCAAAAGTTATTAGAAACATTTGATCTCACACAGCAAATTAAGGATCCTACGCGTACAAACATGTCTACTAACTCTTCAACCCTTATCGACGTTATCATTACAAATGCCACTTTGATACCACTAAAAAGCGAATCAGTAGCCATATCCGATGCAATATCTGATCATTGTTTAATATACTCAATCTTGAACATTTCCATAAAGGCGGAAGAGGAAAAGTACATATCTTTCAGAAACTATAAAGGGATTATTTTAAATAATTTTGAGAGAGATGCTCAACAAATAAATTGGGATAATATATATTTTACTAGGGACATTAATGTCAAACTTCAAAATTTTAATAGGTATATTTTGGACTTAATTAATAAACATGCACCCATACAGCATAAAAAAATCAAATTTAAGCCCTTTATTCCATGGATTACGGAAAATATTAAATTGCTGATTAAATTGAGAGATAAAGCTCATAAAAAATATTTAAAAAATAAAATACAAACTAGTATACAATATTATCGCCAATTAAGAAATTATACAAAACACGCTATTGTTCGCGAAAAAATTGCATATTTCAATACATTATCTAAGGAAAACGGTAGTAGGTTTTGGAAAAGTGCAAAGCAATTAAATCTGATATCTAAACCAATTGTAGATATTCCTTCTAAACTTTGTGATGCGACGGCTCTCAATGATTATTACGCGAACTGTTGTAAGGTTGCTGATACTTCGTCAGAGGAAAAGAAATTTTTTTATAATCACAATAAACACCTAAATGTCACATTAGAATTAAATTTAGAATTAATTGATGAATATTCTCTGCTCAAAATAATAAATTCAATAAATACAAATGCAGTCGGCGAGGATCAACTGTCGATTAAAGATTTAAAGCTTTGTTTGCCATTTTGTAAAAACCCATTAATAAATATTATAAACTCCTGTATTTTGGAGGGAGTTTATCCAGATCAGTGGAAAAAAGCAATTATAAAGCCGGTGGCTAAAGTACCTGATCCTAATAAATATACAGATTTACGCCCTATCAGCATTCTGTCGTCTGTGTCAAAGATTATTGAGAAGCACGTTTATAGTCAACTTTTTTCTTTTGCAAATTCATTAAATATCATACCTGACTGCCAATCGGGATTTCGTAAAAATTTTAGTACAACTACTTGCCTCACTAAGCTCATAAATGATATAAGAGTCAACGAAGAAAATAAGGAAATTACATGTTTAGGGCTTTTGGATTTTAGTAAAGCTTTTGACACTCTTAGTCACGACATGTTGATGGCAAAACTTAGTTACTTCGGGCTGTCGGAAATTTCACTTAAATTTTTCTCATCTTACCTAAGAAGCAGATTACATTGTGTTGTTCTTAAAAAGGATTCTGTTTTTTACAAGTCTAATTTTCTGCCAGTTGCTGCAGGTGTTCCGCAGGGGTCCATCTTGGGTCCCCTGTTATTTACTTTATATGTTGCTGATATGAGAAGTGTAATAAAAAACTCGAATTTGCAGCAATATGCTGACGATTCTCAGATCTATATGTCCTTTCCTGCTAATGATGTACATAACTCACAATTAAAATTCAACTCCGACCTAAACCACATAAACCAATTTGCACTCGATCATAACCTCAAATTAAATGCAAGCAAATCATGTATCCTATTATTGGGAAATAATAAAAGGCAAACTCAGGAGATATCCGAGATATTTGATGTACAAATAAACAATGTTCAAATACCACTCGTTTCTGAAGTAAAAAATTTAGGAATTATTCTTGACACAGAACTCATTTTTCAATCACATATTAAGAAAAAACTTAGCCTTGGCTATATGCGTTTAAAAAGACTTTACAGCTTAAAAAGATATTTACCATCAAAAACAAAGTATTATTTATGTAATACACTTATTCTATCTTTACTCGATTATGGAGATATTGTCTATAATAATTCTTTGACTGTCCGTATAGCTTCTTCTATTCAAAAACTCCAAAATACTTGTACGCGTTTTTCTTACAATATTTCGTATAGAGATCATATTACTCCGCATCTTAACAGTTCCCTAATTTTATCCATGGCAAACAGGCGCAAATGTCATATGTTTTCTTTAATTTATAAAGTTTTAAAAACTGGCCAGCCGGCTTATTTAAAATCGCTATTTTGCTCATTTAATCATTCTCACTTTACAAGGAATGTAGGTGCCTTTAGAGTACCGCAGCACAGAACATCAGGTTTTCAAAAGTCTTTTAGTTTCGCAGCAGTACAAATGTGGAACAGCCTCCCTGATAATGTAAAGGATTTTTCCCTTAATAAATATACTAAGTATATTAAAACCATGTTAATGGAGCGGCAAATAAATAGCGCTTAATGTTTTTAGTTACTCCTAGTGTCATGCTGGTTTTCTGGTACGTTTCCTTTTTTTTTATTTTAACTCACATAGACATATACATATATCATGGTTTGTCCGTCGTGTCACGGTCCGGACCCCCCGCTGGCTTGCTCGCCCGTTGCTCCGCCCGCCCTTCCCTGTATCCTGCGCCGGCCGGTGACGTTTTCGATTTGCTTAAATTGAACGGTAACTACTTAAGCTCACTATTTCACTTTTTCTATATATTTTTTTTTGTATAACTCGAGGATGTTGAGTCGAAAGCGTTGCTGTATGCTTATTATAGGTACTCTACGTAATTATTTTTTATTAAAAATGTTAAGTTTTTTTTCTTTTTACCAATTTTCTCAGGGCTGCACCACGCAGGCACATATCATGTGGCCTTGTGGATCGGTTTGTTAATCGCGGTGCAGTCCTTTTCTGTCTGTGCACAATTTTTTGTATTTTTTATGAAATGTTTATTATTATTGTACTGATGAATAAAATATATTTGAATTTGAATTTGAATATATATTTATATATATAAATATATATACATATATATATATATATATATATATATATATATATATATATATATATATATATATATATATATATATATATATATATATATATATATATATATATATATATATATATATATATATATATATATATATATATATATATATATATATATATATATATATATATATATATATATATATATATATATATATATATATATATATATATATATATATATATATATATATATATATATATATATATATATATATATATATATATATATATATATATATATATATATATATATATATATATATATATATATATATATATATATATATATATATATATATATATATATATATATATATATATATATATATATATATATATATATATATATATATATATATATATATATATATATATATATATATATATATATATATATATATATATATATATATATATATATATATATATATATATATATATATATATATATATATATATATATATATATATATATATATATATATATATATATATATATATATATATATATATATATATATATATATATATATATATATATATATATATATATATATATATATATATATATATATATATATATATATATATATATATATATATACATATATATATATATATATATATAATATAATATATATATATATATATATATATATATATATATATATATATATATATATATATATATATATATATATATATATATATATAAATATATATATATATATATATATATATATATATATATATATATATATATATATATATATATATATATATATATATATATATATATATATATATATATATATATATATATATATATATATATATATATATATATATATATATATATATATATATATATACAGGGTCCTGCAGCTCACCTCCCGTCTTTTATTATACCTAAACCATTTATTTTAGAAAAAATATTTAAAAGCCACTATATGCTGTTGATTAGAGAAGCACATTTTAAAAATATTCTTGATTATACAGGGTGTTACAAAAAATAGTGGCGCATAAAAGTTGAATTTTTTAAAATGGAACACCCTATATTTTTTTACATTTTTGGAACACTCTTTGCCTAGTCTACAGACTCCTAGAATATTATCTCTCTTTTTTTAATAGTTTCGGAGAAAAAAGGTAAAATCGAAGAAAAAAAATTATAGTCTACATTTAAAATATTTATAAAAATTAGATAAAACATCTTAAAAGCTAAGGTAACCTAGTAGCTTACTGCAAAAGGTTTATAGTTATTCTGCTACGAGTATTATAAGTCTTACTTATACAGGGTGACCCAAATTCCATGTCAAACGTTGCAAAATATAAAATTATTTTTCTCCATTTTTTCAAATGGAACACCCTATATATTTTTTTTCTGTCAGGTACAGAATTAACAGATCAACATTTTTTATTATTACACTTATCTCAAAATTCCTGAAGGTTTTTGAAATATTCTTAAAAAACTAATGTTGTACTTTGTTTTTCAGTACGATAATTGAATAAACTCACTAGTAATGTGGAAAAATGGAACACCCTATATATATTTTTTTTCTGTCCGATACAGAATTAACAGATCAACATTTATTATTATTACTTATCTCAAAATTCCTGAAGGTTTTTGAAATATTCTTAAAAAACTAATGTTGTACTTTGTTTTTCAGTGCGATAATTGAATAACCTCACTAGTAATGTTCATACCTTCGCGATTTTAAATATTAGATAGGTCAGCGTAGTTCTAGCTATGGGGAAAAACCTAAAATCCTAACATTTTTTCTAATTACGTTTGCTGCTTAAAATTTAAATTACTGCCAAGAGTTAAGGCTCGACTTAAGGTGTAACAGCTTTATTTAACATTATTAACAAATATTCTAATTATTGCTAAAATTAATTTTTACTTAGAACATATGTTCGATATGTCTTCCATTCTCTTCGAGGCATAAACGAAGACGGGTATGAAAAGATCTTCCTACTATTCTTAATACTTCGGGCGTAATACTTTGAAATGCGGTTCTAATCCGTTGCTGCATATTTTGGGGAGTTGTTGGAGGTTTGTTGTAAACAATTTCCTTAACGTAGCCCCATAGAAAAAAATCTAATTTCGTTAGATCAGGCGACCGGGGCGGCCACGCACTTGCTCCCTGTCTTCCAATCCATCGATCTGGAAAATTATTATTTAAATGATCCCTAACTGGCAACGAAAAATGTGCTGGAGCACCATCTTGTTGCAACCACATTGTATTTCTCAGATTAACCGGCAAATTTTCGCACAAATTTGGCAAGTGATTTTCTAGGAAGTCGAGATACATGGCTCCAGTTAAATGTCCATTAAAAAAATGGGGACCAATAACATGTTCACCAATAATTCCCCCCCACACATTAACTGACCATCTGTGTTGTAGATCAAGCTGCCTAAAAATTCTTGGAATATGGTCGGCGTAGTAATGGTAGTTATGACGATTTACAAATCCATTCTTATGAAATGTGGCCTCATCAGAGAATAAAACTTTATCAAAAAAATCAAAGCTTAACCTAATTTTAGCTTGTGCCCAATTACAAAAGTCAACACGTTTCTCAAAATCTGCTGGAAGGAGTTCATCAACTGAATATGATATGCATGAAATTTATGGCTCTTTAAAATTCGCTGAACCTTACTCCTACGGCATCCCCGACTGCTTTTTGGCTAACAGAAGGATTTTCCGTGACAGCTAATAGCACAGCTAATTCATTTTCTTCCGTTCGAACGGGCCTATTTCTAACTGGTCTTGTATAATTTACATTTCCCGTTGCCATAAATCTCTCTAATAAGTTCGTTATGCTCCTTCTGTCTGGGTGCCTTCGTTCTGGATAATTTTGCGCATAAATCCTACTGGCCAAAAAGGCATTTCTATGCGATTCTCCTAACACAAAAACCATATCAACCAGTTCTTCGCGGGTGTACTCCATGACGATAGAACGTTCAAATAAAACTTCTAAACAGTGACGCAAACAAACGAAAAATGAACTACGTAGAAGGTAAAGACCACTATATGAAAAATCCGATAATTATTTCAATTTGTAAAACTTAAAAAACGAATAAGTAAATTGCCGATATGTTTTAGTTGTTTGACAGTTTCTAGACAATTTGTTTTTCATGGCCTACTTAAATTCTAGTTAATAATTTGGGCAACACTTGTCAATAATATTAAATAAAGGTAAAGGCCGTTTTACATGCTGCAAGTTTCTTGCAGCAAGGGGTTGCACCTGCAAGATATTGCGCGCAATTTGTCTTGCAGACTGTAAAGCGGCAGTTGTATTTCAAATGCAAGTGTCAGCGTATGCCTTTGTGCAAGTCTCTTGCAACTTGTAGGAAGACCTGCAGCATGTAAAACGTCTTTACGGCTTAACTCTTGGCAGTAATTCAAATTTTATGCGGTAAACGTAATTACAAAAAATGTTGGGATTTTAGGTTTTTTCCCATAGCTATAACTACGCTGACCTATTTATTATTCAAAATCGCGAAGGTGCTTACCTATGAACATTACTAGTGAGGTTATTCAATTACCGTACTGAAAAACAAAGTACAACATTAGTTTTTTAAGAATATTTCAAAAACCTTCAGGAATTTTGAGATAAGTGTAATAATAAAAAATGTTGATCTGTTAATTCTGTATCGGACAGAAAAAAAATATATATAGGGTGTTCCATTTTTCCACATTACTATTGAGTTTATTCAATTATCGTACTGAAAAACAAAGTACAACATTAGTTTTTTAAGAATATTTCAAAAACCTTCAGGAATTTTGAGATAAGTGTAATAATGAAAAATGTTGATCTGTTAATTCTATACCGGACAAAAAAAATATATAGGGTGTTCCATTTGAGAAAATGGAGAAAAATTATTTTTTATTTTGCAACGTTTGACATGGAATTTGGGTCACCCTGTATAAGTAAGACTTATAATACTCATAGCAGAATAACTATAAACCTTTTGCAGTAAGCTACTAGGTTACCTTAGCTTTTAAGATGTTTTATCTAATTTTTATAAATATTTTAAATGTAGACTATAATTTTTTTTTTCTTCGATTTTACCTTTTTTCTCCGAAACTATTAAAAAAAGAGAGATACTATTCTAGGAGTCTGTAGACTAGGTAAAGAGTGTTTCAAAAATGTAAAAAAATATAGGGTGTTCCATTTAAAAAAATACAACTCTTATGCGCCACTATTTTTTGTAACACCCTGTATAATCAAGAATATTTTTAAAATGTGCTCTCTAATCAACAGCATATAATGGCGTTTAAATATTTTTTCTAAAATAAATGGTTAAGGTATAATAAAAGACGGGAGGTGAGCTGCAGGACCCTGTATATATATATATATATATATATATATATATATATATATATATATATATATATATATATATATATATATATATATATATATATATATATATATATATATATATATATATATATATATATATATATATATATATATATATATATATATATTGATCTATATATATATATATATATATATATATATATATATATATATATATATATATATATATATTTATATATATATATATATATATATATATATATATATATATATATATATATATATATATATATATATATATATATATATATATATATATATATATATATATATATATATATATATATATATATATATATATATATATATATATATATATATATATATATATATATATATATATATATATATATATATATATATATATATATATATATATATATATATATATATATATATATATATATATATATATATATATATATATATATATATATATATATATATATATATATATATATATATATATATATATATATATATATATATATATATATATATATATATATATATATATATATATATATATATATATATATATATATATATATAATATATATATATATATATATATATATATATATAATATATATATATATATATATATATATATATATATATATATATATATATATATATATATATATATATATATATATATATATATATATACATATATATATATATATATATATATATATATATATATATAATATATATATATATATATATATATATATATATATATATATATATATATACATATATATATATATATACATATTTATATATATATATATATATATATATATATATATATATATATATATATATCCACGCAAACCCGCAAAGTTCAATACCGTCTGCAGAAAACGATTTGGGAATTTATTCTTCATCTGTCCAAAGAATCTTGAGCGAACATCATATGCACCCTTATTCCTTCCAAAACGTGCAAGCCTTGAGACCTGGTGATGACGTCCGACGAGTAGAATTTTGAGAATTCATGTTTTTGAAAATTCAAGAGGACCCTCAATTCCTTTCAAAAATATTTTGGACCGATGAAGCGAAATTTTTTAGAGAAGGAATAACAAATAGAAGAAACGAACATTTCTGGGCAGCAGAAAATCCGCACGCTTTACGCGAAACGTGTTCTCAAGAGAGGTTTAGCTTCAATGTTTTCGGTATAGTATTAAATGATCAGGTGCGGTACTGTATTTATGAAGACAAAAAACAGTGATAAGTATTTGGAAATTCTACGAGAGACGGTTTCTGAATTTATAGAAGGAAATCCTATTGGTGAGCTGCAAAATTATTGGTATCAATTAGATGGGGCACAAGCACAGAATTCCGCTGCAGTTAATCTCCAATTATCTCGAATTTTTGAAGATCGCTGGATTGGTCCCAATGGCCCTTGGAGATGGCCCCCGCGATCGCCTGATTTAACACCCCTAAATTTTTAGTTATGCGGATTTATCAAAGGTAAAGTCTATGCTTTCCCCGTAAACAACCAACAAGATTTACTGGACAGGATACGAACAGCTTTTGCCTAATTAGAAAACGGACAAATTCAACGGGCCACAGCAACTGTACAAAGAAGAATTGAAATGTGTCTTCAAATGAACGGACAGCATATAGAACATTTGTTATAATTCAATTTTATTATTTTATTTATTTATTGTTGATTGTTAGATTGCTATAATTTTTCAGTTCACTAAAACAAGTTTAGAACAGTCTCGAACTTAGTAGATATGGTTAAAAATAATGTAAACCATTTATTACATTTTTTATAACTTTAACTTTTCGGAAACGAAAAAATTTCGTTTCAATCCTCTTCAATTGTCTCTTGTTCATTGGCGATAAATGAGGATGTTTTTCATTAAAAACATGGCACGTTCTCTCCAATATTTTGTAACATTCTCCGCGAATATAAAATAAATTGAGAATAACAGCTTTTGAGTGTTATTTTATTTTAATTTAAAAGTTTCAAATCAGCTGTCATGTTGAATAGAAAAGCACAACAATTGTTTTTCCATGGCTTACTACGGGAAGGTGTAAGCATTTAGCAAATATATATGATAGTTTAATAAAAACCTGACTATTTCGAAAATGGTTACGAATAGGTATAGGGAACCTTAATACAGTTCGATAGAAAATTAAATTCTACATTTGATAGTGCATAAAGTTATAGGGTGTCCCATTTAAAAAACGGACTTTAGCGGCTTTGAAAATGTGAATGTTTGCCGCTGAATTTAGGACACCCTGTATAAAAATAGACAAATTCAATAAAAAAAATAGAAACCTAAGATTATTTACCGATCGTCTGCAAAATATGAAGATTATATCTTCAAAACTTACCAAAATATGAGATTTTAAAATTTGGTACCCCGAAGGCTCATTTTTGGTTCAAGGTCAAGTATCTTAAGAACGCTTGAACCTAGGTATAGGACATGCTACATAAAATAGCATTAAAATTCTCCGTAGAATCCAAAAATAACATAAAATACATGGTGTTCCATTTAAAATAAGCAAGTTGATACCAACTTCCGGTTAAACCGGAAGTGACAGGCCGTTGAAAATATTTCAAAAAAGAAGTACCCCTTGACCTTACCTTAATCCCAAAATTTGACATTTTTATCTAAATGGCAGCATCAAAAACTTTTAATGAACGGGTTGCGTGAATAACCCTGTATATATATATATATATATATATATATATATATATATATATATATATATATATATATATATATATATATATATATATATATATATATATATATATATATATATATATATATATATGTATATATATATATATATATATATATATATATATATATATATATATATACATATATATATATATATATATATATATATATATATATTGTATATATATGTACATATATATATTAATATATATATGTACGTATATATATATGTATGTACAAATATATATATATATTAATATATATATGTACATATATATATATATATATATATATATATATATATATATATATATATATATATATATATATATATATATATATATATATATATATATATATATATATATATATATATAGAATAGCAGAAATATATAATTTCTGCAGGTGCAAAACGGCCTACAAGAAGAATTGCTTTCGATTATGTCACAGGGTACCCTCCTGCAGGAGGGTACCCTGTGACATAATCGAAAGCAATTATATATTATAGGCCGTTTTGCACCTGCAGAAATTATATATTTCTGCTATTCTATATATATCTTTTCCGGCCAAGAACTTTTGATAAAGGTGTGTGAAAGCGCATTTTTATTGATTTTAGTATATATATATATATATATATATATATATATATATATATATATATATATATATATATATATATATATATATATATATATATATATATACATATATAAATATCAAGTACTTTCTTGGGATTAGGTTCGTGGATTGAACAAAGAAACTTTAATTGACGTTTCGCCTGTCCATTTCAGGCTTTTTCAAAATATTTAATTCTGCACATCTAAAAATTAAATATAAAAAGTGGTAAACAATTAGGTATAACGGCACGCACTAAAATTATTAGAACATTTATTTAAAATAGTACAGTACATACCTTGAGAAAGATGTTCTTTTACCTTGCTTGGCAGTGTGGAGGTAAGTGATACACTGGTTAAAGAATTCTATTGTTTTTTTTTTTTGTATATATCCTTTAGTTTTTTTGATTATATTTACAATGTAGAACTATTTGTGGATACGGGTTGTTTTAAAAGTATTTGTGTGAGTCTGACAGTATACAGTATGTATTTATGATTGATGGAAGATAGTTTATAACAATTGAATTAAATTAGGTTGTGATATATTTGGCTGAGATTGTCAATGTCTTTCCGATCGTTTACTGTATTTTTTTCTTTTTTTATCTCGACCATTTCTTTGAATGTCAGTTTATGGTAATGTTGTTCTTTTGATAAGACCGTTGTACCCGAAAAATCAAATTCATGTTTCATGTCTCTTTCATGCTTATGTAGTGCTGTGGAAGCATTTTTTGTATATTTATGCCCATTTAGTCTATTTGATAGGTATTGTGTGGTCATGCCTATATATTTTTTGGGGCAGTTTAGGCAGGGAATGCTGTAAACTACGTTTGATTGTTTTTTAATTGGTGTCTGACTTTTTAGTGGTGTATATAAAGATTTAAGGGTATTGTTAGATTTGTGGCATACGGTTATGTCGTGTTTACCGAGAATGTGTTTAATCTTTTCAGAAAGACCTTCAGTGTATGGCAAAGATATGTATGTAGGTGTTTTATTGTTGTCGTGATTATTTACAATATGTTTTGTGGCATTGTATAATTTTTGGGTTCTTCGCTTTATAATTCGTTCGATGGCTTTTAATGGGAAATGATTTTTTAAGAGAGTATTTTTAACTTTATTTAGAATGTCAACTCGGTATATAGGTGATGTTAGTGTTAGTGCACGGTCAACTAATCCTATCATCACGGAGTTTTTTTGACATTTTGGGTGACTGGAATTATAATTAAGGTAGCGGGAGGACCAGGTTTTTTTGGTGTACCACTTAGTTTTAATGCCATTTGTTTTGTGGTCTCTTATTAATGTTAAATCCAAAAAGTTTATAGCACCATCATTTTCTATTTCGGAAGTAAACTGCAATTTTGGATGAAAGTTGTTAAAGAGGGAGATAATTTCCGTTGTTTTATTTTTTGGTATGGCTAATAAACAATCATCCACGTACCTTTTAAAAATTAATATTGGTACATTGGCTTTTTGTAACACTGTTTCTTCTAGATATTCCATTACTATTTGGGCTGCGGTGGAAGAGATGGGTGAACCCATTGCACATCCGTCAAGTTGTTGGTAGTAATCATCTTTGTATTGGAAATAGTTGTTCGAAAGAATGAGATCTATCCCTTCTATGAATTCTGTGCAAGTGAGTGTTGTGTGATTCTTTATCTGATTCCATTTTTCTTTAATGATTTGTTTTAAAAGTTTAGTCGAAATGTTTGTATATAAGGATATTACGTCTAGAGAGATGAGTTGGAAATTATTTGGTATTTTAAGGGTGTCTATAAACTTTTTAAATTCAAACGAATCTTTAATGTAATAATCATTTCTGCCTGTAATTTTTGATAAGCAATTTGATAAAAAACTTGAAAGTTTGTAGAATGGTGACTGAATATAGGAAACAATGGGTCTCATAGGAATGTCGGGTTTGTGAAGTTTAGGCATTCCATAGAATTTTGGTGGAACAGAATTATGTATTTTTAATGATTTGGCTTCTTTTTCGGATATGTGATTACGTTTTAACAGTTTTTCTATGAACGAGTTATTTTTGGATTGAAGAGATTTCGTCGAATCAAATCTCATTTTTTTATATGTGTTTTTGTCATCAAGAAGTGCATTAATTTTGTTGTTGTAATCAATGGTATTCATTATTACAGTCTTGTTACTTTTGTCTGGCTTTAAGACTGTTATCTGTATATACAGGGTGTTTCACAACTTATCCACGAAATTTTAACCACATATGCACTGTTACGAAAGAAGTTGATTTCTCAAAAAAAAAAATGTAATATAAGTCGTACAGAAATCGAGATAATAAAATAATACAGTTTACCAGTTCACTTACTTATAAAAGCTGTTCAAAATTGTTTCCATTGGCTTGAATGCAAGCTTGGGTGCGTCTAATCCAATTTCGGCGCACTAACTGAAATACACCTGCTGTGCTTGAAGTCTCAAATTATCGGCAGCCACTGTTATTCGGTCACGCAGATCTTCAATATTCTGAACTGGAGTACGGTATACCTCGTTTTTCAAGTATCCCCATAAAAAGATGTCCAGAGGATTTAGATCGGGAGACCGTGGAGGCCATGCAATTGGCCCACCCCTACCGATCCAGCGTATCTGCTGTACCTCATTCAAAAAATTACGAACTTCTAAACGAAAATGCGGAGGTGCCCCATCGTGCAGAAACCGCATCCTTGCTCGGACCGCCAATGGCACATCTTCAAGAAGGATCGGCAAATCATTCCGAAGAAATTCCAAATACTGGTGACCATCCATCCGATCTGGCAATATGAACGGTCAAATTAGACGTTCATCGACAATACCTGCACACATGTTTAAAGAAAAACGATGTTGGAAGTTTGTCTGGACTATTGCGTGAGGATTTTCAAAGGACCAAACGTGTATATTGTGAAGATTGGTTATACCATTACGAGAAAAAATTGATTCATCGGTGGCGAAAATATCAGCTGTAAAACGGGCATTTCGAGAATTTTTTTGCAACAACCACTCACAAAATCTTATTCTAAGGGGGTAATCTATGGGTAGCAACGCCTGGACTGTCTGGACGTGATAAGGTACAGTTGGGCTTCATGTAATATGCGCCACGCTGTCGCATGTGAGACTTCTGGTACCTGTTGGGCTAACCTCCTTGTGCTTATTCCTGGATTTTCTTCCACAATATGCAAAATTTCTTCTTCGGCGGTTAAAACGCGTTGTGGGCGAACCCGACCCCCATCCATCCCACGTCTGGGGCGCAAATCTCCACTAGCACGTGCACGTCAAACAATTGAAGTAAATGTTTGTGGATGTGGTATGTGCCTATTCGGAAATCGGTTTGCATACAAACGAGAAGCCGCTTGCGAATTTTGCCCTGCTTCTCCGTACGCTAAAACAATATCCACTAACTCCTCATTACTGTACACATGTGCCATTTTTAATAAATATCGAAAAAAATAAACTCGCAAAATACTTTTTTTAAATTCACAAAAATCGACCGTTGTTCATTCAGATCACTCACGATACAGATTAAACATTATTTACATGTTCTTATCAATATGAAAAAACAAAAAATTCCTGGTATTTTGTTTTCTTTAGTGGATTGGTACAACATTTGCTACAAGAAATTATTAACGAGTGTTGTGATATCGCAACGATGAGCGCAAAATACAGATATTTATTTTTTATTTTGTTATTGACACTCACTTTTATTATATTTTTTTTTAGAAATCAACTTTCGTAACAGTGCATATGTGGTTAAAATTTCGTGGATAAGTTGTGAAACACCCTATATATATATATATATATATATATATATATATATATATATATATATATATATATGTATATATATATGTATATATCTATATATGTATATATATATATATATATATATATATATATATATATATATATATATATATATATATATATATATATATATATATATATATATATATATATATATATATATATATATATATATATATATATATATATATATATATATATATATATATATATATATATATATATATATATATATATATATATATATATATATATATATATATATATATATATATATATATATATATATATATATACACTGCGCAAAACAATTAACGCAACGCCTAAAATTTCGTCTAACTTTCAATGGAAATTTCTCG